>CM067375.1:89369078-89711173 GCA_034401795.1 Chaetoderma sp. LZ-2023a
CGTCCGGCAACATGTTTCATGTTGTTTTAATGGGGTGGGGGCAGATCGCCTCATTAGTATCATGTTGTTTTATGGGCGGCCCCTGGCGCCTCAGCCTTTTTAGATATAGAGGGCGTGCCCACAAGCCTCTCCCCCTCAGTAAATTACGTGACTTCGCTCATCCGATAAGACACTTATCGTCCTATCGTGTAATGATGATTGGCGAGAGAGTACAATGGGCAATGGTTAATGTATTGCGGAAGGATGATTGACGGGATACATGTCTGGACTTTTTTAACTAGGGTATGCATGTGGTGAAGCAGACCTCTCAGGGTTTTTTTTTACAAAAGACAGTTTCTGATCACTGAGTACGTAAACAACAAGCTAGATGCTGACATTGATGATGACAATGATGATGATTCCGGTGGTGATGATGATGGATCTAATGCGGAAAAGTGTTAATATGACTGAGCATTGACTATTTTGTTTATGCTAGTAACAGAAACTATATGTTTTTACTATGTAATATACTGAATTCAAGAACATTATAAGTATTGACAGCGATCGTTACGTCCCCCTGGACTACTATCACGCACGCATGCATGCACGCACGCACACAGACACACGCACGCACGTCTTTTGAAAATCAGATTAATTAGCTTACATACATAAGCCAAATATGGCTGCATGGAATTATTCATAGCAATAGAGTGGTTGGGTGGGATGTTAGTAAATAGAGAAACGTGTGTTTAGACTAGCATTATGTTACCAATATTGCCCTGGGTGAATGCTAAGCTTGTGTATCTCTACTCCCAGTTTCATGCCTTGAACGTAAGCTACATATTCTTATTTAATGTTTGAGTTGCTGCATTAGCGAATAGAGAAACGCGTGTTTAGACAGATCATATACCAATTTTTAATATCGGTAATATGTGTGAAATTGATTAGCTATGTTCCGCCCAGCTCTAACTATGCACGCTTTGGCCATGTTGGGATCAAGTGATCCAAACTCTCTGAATCTCTACTACCGGAAAACCATATGGCTAAGCTGTTGAATATTTTGAAACTAATTTGACTGGGCAATGCTTCTGCTTATGGCCGCAGCAACATTGAGTCAAATTAATTTCAAAGTATTCAACATAATGTTTATTAAATAGTACAGACATACAATTCATACAACTTGACGGACTATTAAGCGATTATAACTGAATATCTCGCGGCATTCATGATGTAATGACTGGAGACAGATTATTTAATGAGGGGGCTGGTGCTTCATGATTGAATGAGTTCCCACAGCCTAGAAAAGACGAGTCCAAACATATACCTTGTCAATGATCCTTGCGCAATACATTAGCCATTGCGCATTGTACTCTCTTGAAGAAATCGACACCTTTTGAAGTTGCTTATTTACCCTCATTAACCCTTGTCAATCACCATTACACTATTGAAATAGTCCAGCGTTATTGCTACCTGAGTATAGCATTTGTTGCTTCTGGTAACCTTAAAACAGCTTGCGAATGCCTTTGCGAACAAGCAACTAAAGCTATTTTCAAACTAAGGCAATTTAACGTTAGGTCAGAAATATTTACGGGACTTGCTCTCTTCAAGCGATTGATTTCCCCTATTTTAATGTACGGATGTGAAGTTTGGGGCCCATATTTTCGTAAAGGTCTTAGGACTCATGGCTTTAAAACAATCTGCGACAATCTTCCAGCAGAAAGGGTTGTTATGAAATTTTGTAAAAACATACTTGGTGTTCGTAGTAATGCAACCAAGGATGCAGTCCGCGGCGAATTGGGTCATCATACGTTTCTTATATCCTGTTTGGCGCTTGCAATGACATATTGGCACAGGCTGCGTGCACTAGATGATACTTCCATAGTCCGCTAAGCCTATTGTGAATCCTATTCTAATATATCGAGTAATTGTAATTGGCCTTTCTTCATCAACGAACTGTGTACCTATTTTGACTTCGACTATACGTGGGATAACACGGTTGTTTGTCACAGGGAATCTGATGTCAAGAAATTAAAACTTTTGATGCAATCTAAATATGTAGACGTTTGGAAAGATAACCTTCTAAACATAAATGCTAAATTACGCACTTATGGATTGTTCAAGTTTAACTTTGCGATGGAAAATTATCTGATTAATTCTCGAAATCTCTTAATACGTAAGGATTTCACGAAACTTAGAGTTAGTGCGCACAGCCTGGCGATTGAACTCGGAAGACACCAAAAGGTACCACTTGAACACAGGATATGCAAGATGTGCCTATCAGAGTGTATTGAAGACGAGAAGCATTTTATCCTGCATTGTTCTGCTTATGACAATGAAAGACAGAACCTCTTCAATACACTCGGCTCTTTTTGCGACTTCCCATCATTAATTGATGCTGAGAAGTTCGTGTTCCTGATGTCCTGCAATAACGGCGATACAGAATCGCTGAAGTGGTGCTATCCTTTGTCCATGCATGTGTGCTAAAACAACATTCTACAACTATTGATCCCATGCATTCGGATAAGGCTCTGTGACCATAACTTAATACATTGTATCTTTCCACATATCCTGTTGTTTTGTAGATATGCTGACTGTTATATTGTGTATATATTGTTAATGCGTGTGCATTTTATGTTTTATTGTATATATTGTATGTGCTGTATGCAGACACCATACTATATGTTTTTTACGCGATAAATTGAATCATTACATGATATAAGACACTAAGAATTTTATCGGATGATCGGGGTCACGTGATTTAATGAGGGAGTGGCAAATACGCAATTTAAATTAGGTTGCCCGACTGTATTTCCAGCTTGCCACGTTTCTGTAAATTTAATTATGTTGAAAATATGTATTTGTGTAAGTTATACAGACTACAGAATCCGTGTGAATACCAACTCAACCATTCAACACTTTAACACTCGTAAAATAACGGCTTCTATGGTGGTCTTGATAAATATGCATTTTCAGACCATGAGAAAACTATTTTTGAAGATACTACTAGAATGACTTGCTCGGTTATCGAAACAGTCATTCCGGTGGTAAATTTTCAAAAATAGTCTTCTGCTGGTTTGCAAATGGACATTTTCAATGAGAAAATTGAAATCATGAGTACTTATGCAAGCCCTGAAAATAACACATTTTCTAGGCTGCCCCCAACACCCCCCCCCCACCCCCACCCCAGGGCAACCAATGTGTTAAAACTTGGTTGCCCTGGAGTAAAAGGTGGTTGCCCCGAACGGCAGGAACGTGTAATTCACCTTTCCAGAGTACCCACGCATCATATGACGTCATAATGAACCGCGTGAGTGATGTGTACAATGACATAATAATGAATGACGTCATGAATGACGTCGATAAGTACGTCACGAACGCATATTTGAAGACCGTCTATGCGTTGTTGTACAAATTGTTTGCTTTTACTATTTAATAAATATTCGGTCGAATATTTTGAAACTAATTTGACTGTGCGCTGTTGCTGCCAACAGCACCCAGTCAAATTAGTTACAAAATATTCAACAGCTTCCCTGTATAGTTTTCAGGAAATTGGTAGCTAGGGCATATGGGGATCGATCAATCCCAACACGGCGAGGTGTGGGTGGAGCTTAGCGAGTGATGGGCGGGGCATAGCTAAAAATGGAAAGGTCCATTAGCGTGGCCTGCTTTTGTATCTTCTGTAGTCATCTGGTGTGGATAAAATATGGCGCAGTACCGGTAGTAGTAATTGTAAGCCTTCACCTTTGACATCAGCTTATGATGATTTAAACATAAGGCTTCGTTGATTTCCAAATCGATAGTCAGACCATAGAATTAGAAGATAGAGTTCAATATAATTTATTAAACTAATTAATTGAATACTTATTCATGTATAGTTAGACTTACTGGCAACTATTTTGTCTTCAATTATTTCTTCTATCTATGGAGTTGTATTTGTACTGTTAGTCCAAATCAGGTGCCCTGAGTTATTTCAAGCTTCAGAGTTCTTGATTATTAAAATTGGAATATGAACGAATGAAGCAATACCTTGCGAAACTGTACGTCCTCTAGGATACTGTCCAGTGTCTTGACTGCCGAGTCTCGAGGTCGTCTCTATTATTTAACTTCACTATCTGTGATATTGTTGGTGTTAAGCTGATTTTAAACAGTGATATTTGACTGAGAAATCACTCAGTCAATAAACAATATAACTATTATTCAAAATTATAGTAATTTGTTAAAAGTGTTTTTTCTGTGCAATGCGTTTAGTGTATGCCCATATTGATGCTTCGTAGTTCAGGAAAAACCTATGATTAAAGGGATCATTTTCAATAGTTCAGCTTACTCTTAATCTAACACTCGCCCAGGCCCTGCTGCTGAAATTCTTATGCTTGTTACAATTGTATGTCCTGTTATGATCATTGATTTCAGACTGGACAGCGACAACTGAGGCAATGGAACTTTCCCGAGTAATGACATCAAATGACGTCATAATCAGTTAAGCTGAATGTAAGATGACGTCATAAGTATTGCGTCATAAATGATTCTATACGGACCGTCTTTAACTCTTAAAAGTCCGACACATTGTAAGAATTGTACGTCTCTACTATTTAATAAACATGCTGTTGAATATTTTAAAAAACTAATTTGACTGCGCGCTGTTGCACCCAGTCAAATTAGTTTCAAATTAATCAACAGCTTACTTGTACAGTTTTCTCGAAAATTGATAGTCCGGAAGTTAAGAGATCGATCCCAACACGGGCGAGGCGAGGCGTGGGTGGAGCTTTGCTAGAGATGGGAGTGGCATAGCTAAAAATCGAAAGGTTCATTGATGAAATGATTGGTAAGAAAATCTAGTTGGTAGGTGGAGACACTTTTTTTACCAATCAGAAGTTTTGAATTTGAAATAGAGCATTCAGATTTGACAGAACAATACACAGAGAAAACATTGCATTCACTAATCCACTACTATAGTCACAGAAAATCCGATTGCAACAGGTCAACGAATCGACCTTTAATATGCAAACTGAATCATTCTGATTGGTTGAGTGAATACACCTTTCCAAAAGGGGGGGGGGGTGGGGGTGGTATTCACTCGACCAATCAGAATGGTTCATTTCAAATATTAAAAGTCGAGTAACCGTTCTCCTGCAATCATACAGAGCAGAGCTGTGGGACCGGCGACCCCGGGATCGCGTCTCTGTTCGGCCAACTGACGATAGCTGGAAACAAAGGCAATCTCCTTCACTCCTCTGTTCCTTTCTCCACCCAGGAGTATAAATGGGTACCAGTTAAAAGCTGGGGAGGTTACCAATAATAGACTGAAATAAAGCCAACCTAGAATGACGTGAATGGGACATGGAATCACGGACTCTATAGACGCCAACCAAACGATTAACTTCTTTTCTTGCAATCAGAATGTCTGTCGACATGGAGCCGATTATTTCTCGGGAGGTTGTCACCATGGAAATCTCGAGAATGTGATTTCCTGGGTTCTGGGTGAGAAAAGAGGATCTTCACTTTTCATTTATTTGGTTGAAAAAGAAAGATGTTCGTTCGATACCTACGATCACATAGGATCTTCTACTGATTAGATAAGGCAGACATTATGTAGATAATTATGCATACATTGAATAGGCACTATCATTGGATAATGGATTTTCAAAGGTGTAAGCACATTTTCGCTGATTTACTACAAGAGTAGAAATTGTATCAACAAATGCTGTCAAATAACTAGCAATCATTCACTGCAATTAGAAATACATAAAAATACATGCACTGCTTATAAATATCCACTCCATGATCTACATATGGATTCTGAGTACCGGGTCATGTGTTTTCGACTGTGACATAATCTTCAAATTTATACTCTACTGAGATGGTGAACTGATGTCAATGTTTATGATTTGACCGACGGTGAGTCCGTCGCTAACAGTGATGTCAAAAACAAACAACACAAACTAAAGCAAATTGCAGACAAAATTTACAACAATAAAATTTAAAGTCCTTCAGTTTCTTTTTGTAAATTGGTAAATGTGATATTGAAAATAAATATAGTTGTTTTACCTACCGGAAAGCAAGAAGACTGTGAAATTTATATCATATGTGATAACTAACACCTGTTCGGTCGACATTGTGCGTAAAAAATCAATCAGGGTCTGAAAGCTACATAAGCACCCCATGTGAGTTGTCAATTTTTAAATAATTTGCAGATGTGTTGTAACATATTGTATATATTGAAAGACACATGACGTGATGACGTCACCTAAGCTACGCGCACGTGAGACGGTCAAACGTGCATACCCTCAAAATCGCATGAGCCTCACAAAACCCTTACTGGACGATATATATGTTCCCATTTTTCGGAGAAGGAAATTGCGAAATTCTTATACTCACAGTAATCATATTTAAAAAGCATATCCCTGCAAGACCTCAACATCTCGTGCCATGCTGCTCCATCTTGAGCTAACGCAGTAGAGTTACCTCCCCAGTGCCATTTGCATTCTTGCTGTGGTGCTTTAACAGCTAAATGCGTAATCAATGCCACAAGAAATACCGATGCAGACGCGAATCCGAGGCTGATGAATATCGTTCTTGGCCTCATGTAGACTCCACCACGAGCATACTTGTGTGAAGTAAGGTACAAAGAACTGCCACTAAACTCAGATTCCATTTTCCGTGATCTATACAGCCACAGAAAAAGCGAAACTGTTGACTAAAATCATAAATATAATATGGAGCATGTATAGTTTATGCATATGTTCGAGTCCTTTCATAACTAATAATAATAAGCAGATACAACTATGGTAACGGTTATGACTCACTGTTAAAAACGTTTGGGCTCATAAATGTGCTTTACCAAATGTTTGTCACACGTTAGTCGAGCTAGATTTAAGCTATTACTTTGGTTCCTCTGACCCTTATTGCCAGACTGGCATAGCTTCCACAATAGTTATTCTATATAAGTTAAAGCGTCATACCAAAATGTGGGATCCATTTCTAGCTATTTCCACATCCATCCATCCCATCCACCAAACCACCCCAACCACATTGTCAGAATGTGTGAATCTATTTCTATGTATTTCCCCACCCACCCAGCCAACCCCATTGCATGAATGATTGAATCCATTTCTTGTTATTTCCACACCCACCCACCCCATCCACATTGTATGAATGTTTGAATCTATTTCTAGGTATTTCCCCACCCACCCACCCAACCACATTGTATGAATGTTTGAATCCATTTCTAGCTATTTCCCCACCCACACACCCACCCATCCACCCACCCACCCACCTTATCTGAATGTTTGAATCCATTTCTAGCTATACCCCCACCGACCCACCGACCCACCCACCCCATCCACATTGCATGAAGGTTTGAATCCATTTCTAGCTATTTCCCCACCCACCCAACCCATCCACATTGTATGAATGTTTGTGTCCATTTCCAGCTATACCCCATCCACCCACCCACCCACCCCATCCACATTGCCTGAATGTTTGAATCCATTTCTAGCTATTTCTCCACCCACCCACCCACCCACCCACCCACCCATCCACCCCACCCACATTGCATGAATGTTTGAATCCATTTCTAGCTATTTCTCCACCACCCATCCATCCACCCACCCACCAACCCCATCCACATTGTATGATTGTTTGAATCCATTTCTAGCTATTTCCCCACCCACCCACCTCATCCAAATTGTGTGAATGTTTGAATTCATTTCTAGCCATTTCCCCACCCACCCACCCACCCACCCACCCCATCCACATTGTCTGAATGTTTGAATCCATATCTAGCTATTTCTCCACCCACCCACCCACCCACCCACCCACCCCATCCACATTGCATGAATGTTTGAATCCATTTCTAGCTATTTCTCCACGCACCCATCCACCCACCCACCCACCCACCCACCCACCCCATCCACATTGTATGAATGTTTGAATCCATTTCTAGCTATTTCCCCACCCACCCACCCCATCCACATTGTGTGAATGTTTGAATCCATTTCTAGCTATTTCCCCACCGCACCCCACCCACCCACCCACCCACCCACCCACCCCAACCATTGTATGAATGTTTGAATCCATTTTAGCCCGTGAAACCATGCCAAAGAATCCATAATCATTTACGATTTAATAATTATTCAGATAAGAATTTTAAAACCAATTTGACTGGGAGCTGCTGCTGCTTATTGCAATAACGGGTTCCGGTCAAATTAGTTTCGGAAAATTCAACAGCTTACAGGTAGGATGGTCTAGAAGTTAGAATTCTAGGAATTCCGAATTGAAAAGGTTAACATTCCCAGAATCCAAATTCTTAGGTCATTGATGAATCCAGTTTATCAGTCAATCATATCACGTCATAATCAACTACGTCCCATATTGGTCACATACAGGTTGACGTCACAATCCACAAAAATAATTGACAGAAATAGTCCATCTTAAACCTGGAATATTCCGTCAAGTTGTACGAATTGGATGACCTTACTATTTAATGCTGATACTGCTGCCTTACTATTAATAAACATGTTTTTGAATATTTGAAACTAATTTGACTGCGCACTGTTGCTGCTATTGGTGTCATGGACAGCAACATCAACCAGTCAAATTAGTTTCTAAATATTCAACAGGTTAGGCCTACCATGAAATTGGGATTCTGGGACTTCAGGATTCAAAGTATATAAATCGATCCCAACACGTGCAAAGCATGGGCCGGATCTTAGCTAGACTTGGGTGAGGCATGGCCAAATGTGTATTCATCCACTACGTTGTGATTGACGATACTATATTTGAAACCATCAATGGTAGCGCTCCTCGCATGACTATGTGAATTCTCTTCATTGCTAACTGGAAAAGATTGATAGCTAACTGTGTGGTAATATCGATATTTATTTTTATTTTTGGAAATTGCTTTTATTTTACCTGAAAATGTTGGGCTTATATATTAACAAAATTGCCATTTAATGTTAATCAATAGGCAGAACCAGCACCTGGCCAAATTAGTTTCAAAATATTCAAGAGCTTACCTGTTAGAGCCACATTGAAATTGGGATTCTGGGTTCAAAGCATATAAATCGATTCCAACGCGAAGAAGTGGGAGGGCTTAGCTAGAAATAGGCGGGGCATAGCTAGAAATGAATCTCTATTTCAATATCTAGGTCTTCTAATGTAGAGTATACTTACTTACCCAGATGCAGGCCAGATGTACAAAAACGCACGTGTTGTTTGTTAATTTTCTAATCAGTAAATGAATTTGTGTTTTACTTTTTACTCAATCTGTTAAAAATGACAGCCTTCCTACACCAGCCAAGCTGCGAGATAGAATGATGAGGCTTTAGCGTGCAGAGGGCGTTACACAGGGGTATAAATACCACGCAGGCTACTGACGCGCGGCTACTGTTTGCGGGTGGCCATAGGTCGAATGATACATAGGTTAACTCGTGATTAAAATAACAATGGATCAATGACGAGAGTGTGGTGATCTTTTCAAACGAGAGAGACCAGATTAATACGCTAGTAAACCTTGTCGTGTACAGTACAGATCAAAAATAATATAAGTCATGCCATCTTTTCAAAACACAAGTGCAATTTTGAATAGGATGTATGAAATGTTCTGTTGAATATTTTGAGAATAATTGGATTGGAGGATATTGCTGTCTTAGGCATCAATGCCTTCCAATCCAATTATGTTCAAAGTATTCAACAGCATGTTTTATTTTTTTGGGAAATATGTTTGAGCGCATTTGCTCCTTAGAACGTCATCATACTCCACAAGAATTCTGAGAAATTCATTCTATTTAATAATTAATGATTCCAAAATATTGTTCTGAATATTGTGATCCTAATTGCAGTACTTAATGAGGCAACTTCTTCCGGTCACAGTTATTACATGTGAGTCATTGGAAATAAGTTCCTTCTAATTCACGGTTAAAACTTATCACCTTTTTACCTCCAACAAGCCATCGCTCTCGACCACCTCCAACCGCCATTGAATAGACCTTTACATATGTAGCTATGCCCCACCAATCTCTAGCTAAGCTCCACCCACACCTCGCTCGTCTTGGGATCGATCGATCTCTGAACGTCCTGACTAGCAATTTCCATAAAACTACACAGGTAAGCTGTTGAATATTGTGTGACTAATTTGACTGGGTGGTGTTGCTGCCTATGGCAGCAACATCGCCCACTTCAATTTGTTTCAAAATAGTCAACAGCATGTTTATTAAATAGTAGACACATACAAGTCTTACAACGTGTCAGACTATTATTATTATTATTAAGAGCTAGAGACGGACCATCCGGTACATCGACATTTAGTTGTTGTTCTTCAGATGCATATAATATTGAACAGCTCTGTCTTTCGTATAAAAACACAAGTAAAGAATGAATAAAATGTACAAAAATTAACAAATAGTGAAAAGCGTCCTATGTGATGATCTGGAAGCCCCTTAACCTTTTAACACTCATATCAGCCAAAAACGGCTTTTGTAGTGGTCTTGAGAAATGTCCATTTGCAGACCAAGAGAAGACTATTTTTGAAAATTTTCAAAGATAGTCTTCTCTTTGTCTCCCAATGGGCACTTTCTATGAGAATTTTTAGAAACAAATTCAAGGCGTAAAGGGTTAGGTTACGGTCGAATTAAACTTCAGACGGCCTGGTATATATATATACGTTTGGGTCTAAGGCCGGGTGAACCATTAACCCCCTCCCTGTCAACATCCGCCGATTCTGTAATTCGCATTATAGTCAGCTTTTTATTAGTTTATAACTACATATCTCGTTGATAAGGATGGCTGAATGATTTCTACTTTCCTGTGGTAAATCAATGATTTCTACTTTCCTGTGGTAAATGAATGATTTCTACTTTCCTGTGGTAAATGAATGATTTCTACTTTCCTGTGGTAAATGAATGATTTCCACTTTCCTAGTGGTAAATGAATGATTTCTACTTTCCTGTGGTAAATGAATGATTTCTACTTTCCTGGGATGAATGAATGATTTCTACATTCCTGTAGTGAATGAATGATTTCTACTTTCCAGTGGTGAATGAATGATTTCTACTTTCCTGTGGTACATGAATGATTTCTACTTTCCTGTGGTAAATGAATGATTTCTACTTTCATGTGATGGCTGAATGATTTCTACTTTCCTGTGGTAAATGAATGATTTCTACTTTCCTGTGGTAAATGAATGATTTCTACTTTCCTGTGGTAAATGAATGATTTCCACTTTCCTGTGGTAAATGAATGATTTCTACTTTCCTGTGGTAAATGAATGATTTCTACTTTCCTGTGGTAAATGAATGATTTCTGCTTTCCTGTGGTAAATGAATGATTTCTACTTTCCTGTGGTAAATGAATGATTTCTACTTTCCTGTGGTAAATGAATGATTTCTACTTTCCAGTGGTGAATGAATGATTTCTACTTTCCTATCGTAAATGAATGGTTTCTACTTTCCTGTGATGAATGAATGATTTCTACTTTCCAGTGGTAAATGAATGATTTCTACTTTCCTGTGGTAAATGAATGATTTCTACTTTCCTGTGGTAAATGAATGATTTCTACTTTCCTGTGGTAAATGAATGATTTCTACTTTCCTGTGGTGAATGAATGATTTCTACTTTCCTGTGATGAATGAATGATTTCTACTTTCCTGTAGTGAATGAATGATTTCTACTTTCCAGTGCTGAATGAATGATTTCTACTTTCCTGTGGTACATGAATGATTTCTACTTTCCTGTGGTAAATGAATGATTTCTACTTTCCTGTGGTAAATGAATGATTTCCACTTTCCTGTGGTAAATGAATGATTTCTACTTTCCTGTGGTGAATGAATGAGTGCTACTTTCCAGTGGTGAATGACTGATTTCTACTTTCCTGTGATAAATCAACGATTTCTACTTTCCAGTGGTGAATGAATGATTTCTACTTTCCTGTGGTAAATGAATGGTTTCTACTTTCCTGTGATGAAATAATGATTTCTACTTTCCAGTGGTGAAGGAATGATTTCTACTTTCCTGTGGTAAATGAATGATTTCTACTTTCCTGTGATGAAAGAATGATTTCTACTTTCCAGTGGTGAAGGAATGATTTCTACTTTCCTGTGGTAAATGAATGATTTCTACTTTCCTGTGGTGAATGAATGATTTCTACTTTCCTGTAGTGAATGAATGATTTCTACTTTCCAGTGGTGAATGAATGATTTCTACTTTCCAGTGGTGAATGAATGATTTCTACTTTCCTGTGGTAAATGAATGATTTCTACTTTCCTGTGGTAAATGAATGATTTCTACTTTCCTGTGGTAAATGAATGATTTCTACTTTCCAGTGGTGAATGAATGATTTCTACTTTCCTGTGGTAAATGAATGATTTCTACTTTCCTGTGGTAAATGAATGATTTCTACTTTCCTGTGGTAAATGAATGATTTCTACTTTCCTGTGGTGAATGAATGATTTCTACTTTCCTGTGGTGAATGAATGATTTCTACTTTCCTGTGGTGAATGAATGGTTTCTACTTTCCAGTGGTGAATGAATGATTTCTACTTTCTTGTGGTAAATGAATGATTTCTACTTTCCTGTGGTAAATGAATGAGTTCTACTTTCCTGTGGTAAATGAATGATTTCTACATTCCTGTGGTAAATGAATGAGTTCTACTTTCCTGTGGTAAATGAATGATTTCTACTTTCCTGTGGTAAATGAATGAGTTCTACTTTCCTGTGGTAAATGAATGATTTCTAATTTCCAGTGGTGAATGAATGATTTCTACTTTCTTATGGTAAATGAATGATTTCTACTTTCCAGAGGTGGAGCAAGGATTTCTACCTTCCAGTGTCGGCTGAATGATTTCTACTTTCCAGTGAAGGAGGAGGTATTTCTACTTTCTGGTGTCGGATGAATGATTTCTAGGCTTCTGTGGTAAATGAATGATTTCTACTTTCCTGTGGTAAATGAATGATTTCCACTTTCCTGTGGTAAATGAATGATTTCTACTTTCCAGTGGTGAATGAATGAGTGCTACTTTCCAGTGGTGAATGACTGATTTCTACTTTCCTGTGATAAATGAATGATTTCTACTTTCCAGTGGTGAATGAATGATTTCTACTTTCCTGTGGTAAATGAATGGTTTCTACTTTCCTGTGATGAATGAATGATTTCTACTTTCCAGTGGTGAATGAATGATTTCTACTTTCCTGTGGTAAATGAATGATTTCTACTTTCCTGTGATAAATGAATGATTTCTACTTTCCTGTGGTAAATGAATGATTTCTACTTTCCTGTGGTGAATGAATGATTTCTACTTTCCTGTAGTGAATGAATGATTTCTACTTTCCAGTGGTGAATGAATGATTTCTACTTTCCAGTGGTGAATGAATGATTTCTACTTTCCTGTGGTAAATGAATGATTTCTACTTTCCTGTGGTGAATGAATGATTTCTACTTTCCTGTGGTGAATGAATGGTTTCTACTTTCCAGTGGTGAATGAATGATTTCTACTTTCCTGTGGTAAATGAATAATTTCTACTTTCCTGTAGTGAATTAATGAGTGCTACTTTCCAGTGGTGAATGACTGATTTCTACTTTCCTGTGGTAAATGACTGATTTCTAATTTCCAGTGGTGAATGAATGATTTCTACTTTCCTATGGTAAATGAATGGTTTCTACTTTCCTGTGATGAATGAATGATTTCTACTTTCCTGTGGTAAATGAATGATTTCTACTTTCCTGTGGTAAATGAATGATTTCTACTTTCCTGTGGTAAATGAATGATTTCTACTTTCCTGTGGTGAATGAATGATTTCTACTTTCCTGTGATGAATGAATGATTTCTAATTTCCTGTAGTGAATGAATGATTTCGACTTTCCAGTGGTGAATGAATGATTTCTACTTTCCTGTGGTACATGAATGATTTCTACTTTCCTGTCGTAAATGAATGATTTCTACTTTCCTGTGGTAAATGAATGATTTCCACTTTCCTGTGGTAAATGAATGATTTCTACTTTCCTGTGGTGAATGAATGAGTGCTACTTTCCAGTGGTGAATGACTGATTTCTACTTTCCTGTGATAAATGAATGATTTCTACTTTCCAGTGGTGAATGAATGATTTCTACTTTCCTGTGGTAAATGAATGGTTTCTACTTTCCTGTGATGAATGAATGATTTCTACTTTCCAGTGGTGAATGAATGATTTCTACTTTCCTGTAGTAAATGAATGATTTCTACTTTCCTGTGATAAATGAATGATTTCTACTTTCCTGTGGTAAATGAATGATTTCTACTTTCCTGTGGTGAATGAATGATTTCTACTTTCCTGTAGTGAATGAATGATTTCTACTTTCCTGTGGTAAATGAATGATTTCTACTTTCCTGTGGTAAATGAATGATTTCTACTTTCCTGTGGTAAATGAATGATTTCTACTTTCCTGTGGTGAATGAATGATTTCTACATTCCTGTGGTGAATGAATGATTTCTACTTTCCTGTGTTGAATGAATGATTGCCACTTTCCAGTGGTGAATGAATGATTTCTACTTTCCTGTGGTAAATGAATGATTTCTACTTTCCTGTGGTGAATGAATGATTTCTACTTTCCTGTGGTGAATGAATGGTTTCTACTTTCCAGTGGTGAATGAATGATTTCTACTTTCCTGTGGTAAATGAATAATTTCTACTTTCCTGTAGTGAATTAATGAGTGCTACTTTCCAGTGGTGAATGACTGATTTCTACTTTCCTGTGGTAAATGACTGATTTCTAATTTCCAGTGGTGAATGAATGATTTCTACTTTCCTATGGTAAATGAATGGTTTCTACTTTCCTGTGATGAATGAATGATTTCTACTTTCCTGTGGTAAATGAATGATTTCTACTTTCCTGTGGTAAATGAATGATTTCTACTTTCCTGTGGTAAATGAATGATTTCTACTTTCCTGTGGTGAATGAATGATTTCTACTTTCCTGTGATGAATGAATGATTTCTAATTTCCTGTAGTGAATGAATGATTTCGACTTTCCAGTGGTGAATGAATGATTTCTACTTTCCTGTGGTACATGAATGATTTCTACTTTCCTGTCGTAAATGAATGATTTCTACTTTCCTGTGGTAAATGAATGATTTCCACTTTCCTGTGGTAAATGAATGATTTCTACTTTCCTGTGGTGAATGAATGAGTGCTACTTTCCAGTGGTGAATGACTGATTTCTACTTTCCTGTGATAAATGAATGATTTCTACTTTCCAGTGGTGAATGAATGATTTCTACTTTCCTGTGGTAAATGAATGGTTTCTACTTTCCTGTGATGAATGAATGATTTCTACTTTCCAGTGGTGAATGAATGATTTCTACTTTCCTGTAGTAAATGAATGATTTCTACTTTCCTGTGATAAATGAATGATTTCTACTTTCCTGTGGTAAATGAATGATTTCTACTTTCCTGTGGTGAATGAATGATTTCTACTTTCCTGTAGTGAATGAATGATTTCTACTTTCCTGTGGTAAATGAATGATTTCTACTTTCCTGTGGTAAATGAATGATTTCTACTTTCCTGTGGTAAATGAATGATTTCTACTTTCCTGTGGTGAATGAATGATTTCTACATTCCTGTGGTGAATGAATGATTTCTACTTTCCTGTGTTGAATGAATGATTGCCACTTTCCAGTGGTGAATGAATGATTTCTACTTTCCAGAGGTGGAGGAAGGATTTCTACCTTCCAGTGTCGGCTGAATGATTTCTACTTTCCAGTGAAGGAGGAGGTATTTCTACCTTCTGGTGTCGGATGAATGATTTCTACTTTTCTGTGGTAAATGAATGATTTCTACTTTCCTGTGGTAAATGAATGATTTCTACTTTCCTGTGGTGAATGAATGATTTCTACTTTCCTGTGGTAAATGAATGATTTCTACTTTCCAGTGATGGATGAATGATTTCTACTTTCCAGTGGTGGATGAATGATACCTACTTTCCAGTGGTGGATGAATGATTTCTACTTTCCTGTGGTAAATGAATGATTTCTACTTTCCTGTGATAAATGAATGATTTCTACTTTCCTGTGGTAAATGAATGATTTCTACTTTCCTGTGGTAAATGAATGATTTCTACTTTCCTGTGGTGAATGAATGATTTCTACTTTCCGGTGATGAATGAATGATTTCTAATTTCCTGTAGTGAATGAATGATTTCGACTTTCCAGTGGTGAATGAATGATTTCTACTTTCCTGTGGTACATGAATGATTTCTACTTTCCTGTCGTAAATGAATGATTTCTACTTTCCTGTGGTAAATGAATGATTTCCACTTTCCTGTGGTAAATGAATGATTTCTACTTTCCTGTGGTGAATGAATGAGTGCCACTTTCCAGTGGTGAATGACTGATTTCTACTTTCCTGTGATAAATGAATGATTTCTACTTTCCAGTGGTGAATGAATGAATTTCTACTTTCCTGTGGTAAATGAATGGTTTCTACTTTCCTGTGATGAATGAATGATTTCTACTTTCCAGTGGTGAATGAATGATTTCTACTTTCTTGTAGTAAATGAATGATTTCTACTTTCCTGTGATAAATGAATGATTTCTACTTTCCTGTGGTAAATGAATGATTTCTACTTTCCAGTGGTGAATGAATGATTTCTACTTTCCTGTAGTGAATGAATGATTTCTACTTTCCAGTGGTGAATGAATGATTTCTACTTTCCAGTGGTGAATGAATGATTTCTACTTTCCTGTGGTAAATGAATGATTTCTACTTTCCTGTGGTAAATGAATGATTTCTACTTTCCTGTGGTAAATGAATGATTTCTACTTTCCTGTGGTGAATGAATGATTTCTACTTTCCTGTGGTGAATGAATGATTTCTACTTTCCTGTGTTGAATGAATGATTGCCACTTTCCAGTGGTGAATGAATGATTTCTACTTTCCAGAGGTGGAGGAAGGATTTCTACCTTCCAGTGTCGGCTGAATGATTTCTACTTTCCAGTGAAGGAGGAGGTATTTCTACCTTCTGGTGTCGGATGAATGATTTCTACTTTTCTGTGGTAAATGAATGATTTCTACTTTCCTGTGGTAAATGAATGATTTCTACTTTCCTGTGGTGAATGAATGATATCTACTTTCCTGTGGTAAATGAATGATTTCTACTTTCCAGTGATGGATGAATGATTTCTACTTTCCAGTGGTGGATGAATGATACCTACTTTCCAGTGGTGGATGAATGATTTCTACTTTCCTGTGGTAAATGAATGATTTCTACTTTCCTGTGATAAATGAATGATTTCTACTTTCCTGTGGTAATTGAATGATTTCTACTTTCCTGTGGTGAATGAATGATTTCTACTTTCCTGTAGTGAATGAATGATTTCTACTTTCCAGTGGTGAATGAATGATTTCTACTTTCCAGTGGTGAATGAATGATTTCTACTTTCCTGTGGTAAATGAATGATTTCTACTTTCCTGTGGTGAATGAATGATTTTTACTTTCATGTGGTGAATGAATGGTTTCTACTTTCCAGTGGTGAATGAATGATTTCTACTTTCCTGTGGTAAATGAATGATTTCTACTTTCCTGTAGTGAATTAATGAGTGCTACTTTCCAGTGGTGAATGACTGATTTCTACTTTCCTGTGGTAAATGAATGATTTCTAATTTCCAGTGGTGAATGAATGATTTCTACTTTCCTATGGTAAATGTATGGTTTCTACTTTCCTGTGATGAATGAATGATTTCTACTTTCCAGTTGTAAATGAATGATTTCTACTTTCCTGTGGTAAATGAATGATTTCTACTTTCCTGTGGTAAATGAATGATTTCTACTTTCCTGTGGTAAATGAATGATTTCTACTTTCCTGTAGTGAATGAATGATTTCGACTTTCCAGTGGTGAATGAATGATTTCTACTTTCCTGTGGTACATGAATGATTTCTACTTTCCTGTAGTGAATGAATGATTTCGACTTTCCAGTGGTGAATGAATGATTTCTACTTTCCTGTGGTACATGAATGATTTCTACTTTCCTGTCGTAAATGAATGATTTCTACTTTCCTGTGGTAAATGAATGATTTCCACTTTCCTGTGGTAAATGAATGATTTCTACTTTCCTGTGGTGAATGAATGAGTGCTACTTTCCAGTGGTGAATGACTGATTTCTACTTTCCTGTGATAAATGAATGATTTCTACTTTCCAGTGGTGAATGAATGATTTCTACTTTCCTGTGGTAAATGAATGGTTTCTACTTTCCTGTGATGAATGAATGATTTCTACTTTCCAGTGGTGAATGAACAATTTCTACTTTCCTGTAGTAAATGAATGATTTCCACTTTCCTGTGGTAAATGAATGATTTCTACTTTCCTGTGGTGAATGAATGAGTGCTACTTTCCAGTGGTGAATGAATGATTTCTACTTTCCTGTGGTAAATGAATGATTTCTACTTTCCTGTGGTGAATGAATGATTTCTACTTTCCTGTGGTAAATGAATGATTTCTACTTTCCAGTGATGGATGAATGATTTCTACTTTCCAGTGGTGGATGAATGATACCTACTTTCCAGTGGTGGATGAATGATTTCTACTTTCCAGTGGTGGATGAATGATTTCTACCTTCCAGTGATTGAGGAATGATTTCTACTTTCCAGTGATGGAGGAATGATTTCTACTTTCCAGTGGTGAATGAATGATTTCCACTTTCCTGTGGTAAATGAATGGTTTCTACTTTCCTGTGATGAATGAATGATTTCTACTTTCCAGTGGTGAATGAACAATTTCTACTTTCCTGTAGTAAATGAATGATTTCCACTTTCCTGTGGTAAATGAATGATTTCTACTTTCCTGTGGTGAATGAATGAGTGCTACTTTCCAGTGGTGAATGAATGATTTCTACTTTCCTGTGGTAAATGAATGATTTCTACTTTCCTGTGGTGAATGAATGATTTCTACTTTCCTGTGGTAAATGAATGATTTCTACTTTCCAGTGATGGATGAATGATTTCTACTTTCCAGTGGTGGATGAATGATACCTACTTTCCAGTGGTGGATGAATGATTTCTACTTTCCAGTGGTGGATGAATGATTTCTACCTTCCAGTGATTGAGGAATGATTTCTACTTTCCAGTGATGGAGGAATGATTTCTACTTTCCAGTGATTGAGGAATGATTTCTACGTTCCAGTGATGGAGGAATGATTTCTACTTTCCAGTGATTGAGGAATGATTTCTACTTTCCAGTGATGGAGGAATGATTTCTACTTTCCAGTGATGGAGGAATGATTGCTACTTTCCAGTGATTGTGGAATGGTCTCTACTTTCCAGTGATTGAGGAAGGATTTCTACTTTCCAGTGATTGTGGAATGGTCTCTACTTTCCAGTGATTGAGGAAGGATTTCTACTTTCCAGTGATTGAGGAATGATTTCTACGTTCCAGTGATGGAGGAATGATTTCTACTTTCCAGTGATTGAGGAATGATTTCTACTTTCCAGTGAAGGAGGAGGTATTTCTACCTTCTGGTGTCGGATGAATGATTTCTATTTTTCTGTGGTAAATGAATGATTTCTACTTTCCTGTGGTGAATGAATGATTTCTACTTTCCTGTGGTAAATGAATGATTTCTACTTTCCAGTGATGGATGAATGATTTCTACTTTCCAGTGGTGGATGAATGATACCTACTTTCCAGTGGTGGATGAATGATTTCTACTTTCCTGTGGTAAATGAATGATTTCTACTTTCCTGTGATAAATGAATGATTTCTACTTTCCTGTGGTAAATGAATGATTTCTACTTTCCTGTGGTAAATGAATGATTTCTACTTTCCTGTGGTGAATGAATGATTTCTACTTTCCTGTGATGAATGAATGATTTCTAATTTCCTGTAGTGAATGAATGATTTCGACTTACCAGTGGTGAATGAATGATTTCTACTTTCCTGTGGTACATGAATGATTTCTACTTTCCTGTCGTAAATGAATGATTTCTACTTTCCTGTGGTAAATGAATGATTTCCACTTTCCTGTGATAAATGAATGATTTCTACTTTCCTGTGGTGAATGAATGAGTGCTACTTTCCAGTGGTGAATGACTGATTTCTACTTTCCTGTGATAAATGAATGATTTCTACTTTCCAGTGGTGAATGAATGAATTTCTACTTTCCTGTGGTAAATGAATGGTTTCTACTTTCCTGTGATGAATGAATGATTTCTACTTTCCAGTGGTGAATGAATGATTTCTACTTTCCTGTAGTAAATGAATGATTTCTACTTTCCTGTGATAAATGAATGATTTCTACTTTCCTGTGGTAAATGAATGATTTCTACTTTCCAGTGGTGAATGAATGATTTCTACTTTCCTGTAGTGAATGAATGATTTCTACTTTCCAGTGGTGAATGAATGATTTCTACTTTCCAGTGGTGAATGAATGATTTCTACTTTCCTGTGGTAAATGAATGATTTCTACTTTCCTGTGGTAAATGAATGATTTCTACTTTCCTGTGGTAAATGAATGATTTCTACTTTCCTGTGGTGAATGAATGATTTCTACTTTCCTGTGGTGAATGAATGATTTCTACTTTCCTGTGTTGAATGAATGATTGCCACTTTCCAGTGGTGAATGAATGATTTCTACTTTCCTGTGGTGAATGAATGAGTGCTACTTTCCAGTGGTGAATGACTGATTTCTACTTTCCTGTGATAAATGAATGATTTCTACTTTCCAGTGGTGAATAAATGATTTCTACTTTCCTGTGGTAAATGAATGGTTTCTACTTTCCTGTGATGAATGAATGATTTCTACTTTCCAGTGGTGAATGAACAATTTCTACTTTCCTGTAGTAAATGAATGATTTCCACTTTCCTGTGGTAAATGAATGATTTCTACTTTCCTGTGGTGAATGAATGAGTGCTACTTTCCAGTGGTGAATGAATGATTTCTACTTTCCTGTGGTAAATGAATGATTTCTACTTTCCTGTGGTGAATGAATGATTTCTACTTTCCTGTGGTAAATGAATGATTTCTACTTTCCAGTGATGGATGAATGATTTCTACTTTCCAGTGGTGGATGAATGATACCTACTTTCCAGTGGTGGATGAATGATTTCTACTTTCCAGTGGTGGATGAATGATTTCTACCTTCCAGTGATTGAGGAATGATTTCTACTTTCCAGTGATGGAGGAATGATTTCTACTTTCCAGTGGTGAATGAATGATTTCTACTTTCCTGTGGTAAATGAATGGTTTCCACTTTCCTGTGGTAAATGAATGATTTCTACTTTCCTGTGGTGAATGAACAATTTCTACTTTCCTGTAGTAAATGAATGATTTCCACTTTCCTGTGGTAAATGAATGATTTCTACTTTCCTGTGGTGAATGAATGAGTGCTACTTTCCAGTGGTGAATGAATGATTTCTACTTTCCTGTGGTAAATGAATGATTTCTACTTTCCTGTGGTGAATGAATGATTTCTACTTTCCTGTGGTAAATGAATGATTTCTACTTTCCAGTGATGGATGAATGATTTCTACTTTCCAGTGGTGGATGAATGATACCTACTTTCCAGTGGTGGATGAATGATTTCTACTTTCCAGTGGTGGATGAATGATTTCTACCTTCCAGTGATTGAGGAATGATTTCTACTTTCCAGTGATGGAGGAATGATTTCTACTTTCCAGTGATTGAGGAATGATTTCTACGTTCCAGTGATGGAGGAATGATTTCTACTTTCCAGTGATTGAGGAATGATTTCTACTTTCCAGTGATGGAGGAATGATTTCTACTTTCCAGTGATGGAGGAATGATTGCTACTTTCCAGTGATTGTGGAATGGTCTCTACTTTCCAGTGATTGAGGAAGGATTTCTACTTTCCAGTGATTGTGGAATGGTCTCTACTTTCCAGTGATTGAGGAAGGATTTCTACTTTCCAGTGATTGAGGAATGATTTCTACGTTCCAGTGATGGAGGAATGATTTCTACTTTCCAGTGATTGAGGAATGATTTCTACTTTCCAGTGAAGGAGGAGGTATTTCTACCTTCTGGTGTCGGATGAATGATTTCTATTTTTCTGTGGTAAATGAATGATTTCTACTTTCCTGTGGTGAATGAATGATTTCTACTTTCCTGTGGTAAATGAATGATTTCTACTTTCCAGTGATGGATGAATGATTTCTACTTTCCAGTGGTGGATGAATGATACCTACTTTCCAGTGGTGGATGAATGATTTCTACTTTCCTGTGGTAAATGAATGATTTCTACTTTCCTGTGATAAATGAATGATTTCTACTTTCCTGTGGTAAATGAATGATTTCTACTTTCCTGTGGTAAATGAATGATTTCTACTTTCCTGTGGTGAATGAATGATTTCTACTTTCCTGTGATGAATGAATGATTTCTAATTTCCTGTAGTGAATGAATGATTTCGACTTACCAGTGGTGAATGAATGATTTCTACTTTCCTGTGGTACATGAATGATTTCTACTTTCCTGTCGTAAATGAATGATTTCTACTTTCCTGTGGTAAATGAATGATTTCCACTTTCCTGTGATAAATGAATGATTTCTACTTTCCTGTGGTGAATGAATGAGTGCTACTTTCCAGTGGTGAATGACTGATTTCTACTTTCCTGTGATAAATGAATGATTTCTACTTTCCAGTGGTGAATGAATGAATTTCTACTTTCCTGTGGTAAATGAATGGTTTCTACTTTCCTGTGATGAATGAATGATTTCTACTTTCCAGTGGTGAATGAATGATTTCTACTTTCCTGTAGTAAATGAATGATTTCTACTTTCCTGTGATAAATGAATGATTTCTACTTTCCTGTGGTAAATGAATGATTTCTACTTTCCAGTGGTGAATGAATGATTTCTACTTTCCTGTAGTGAATGAATGATTTCTACTTTCCAGTGGTGAATGAATGATTTCTACTTTCCAGTGGTGAATGAATGATTTCTACTTTCCTGTGGTAAATGAATGATTTCTACTTTCCTGTGGTAAATGAATGATTTCTACTTTCCTGTGGTAAATGAATGATTTCTACTTTCCTGTGGTGAATGAATGATTTCTACTTTCCTGTGGTGAATGAATGATTTCTACTTTCCTGTGTTGAATGAATGATTGCCACTTTCCAGTGGTGAATGAATGATTTCTACTTTCCAGAGGTGGAGGAAGGATTTCTACCTTCCAGTGTCGGCTGAATGATTTCTACTTTCCAGTGAAGGAGGAGGTATTTCTACCTTCTGGTGTCGGATGAATGATTTCTACTTTTCTGTGGTAAATGAATGATTTCTACTTTCCTGTGGTTAATGAATGATTTCTACTTTCCTGTGGTGAATGAATGATATCTACTTTCCTGTGGTAAATGAATGATTTCTACTTTCCAGTGATGGATGAATGATTTCTACTTTCCAGTGGTGGATGAATGATACCTACTTTCCAGTGGTGGATGAATGATTTCTACTTTCCTGTGGTAAATGAATGATTTCTACTTTCCTGTGATAAATGAATGATTTCTACTTTCCTGTGGTAATTGAATGATTTCTACTTTCCTGTGGTGAATGAATGATTT
Source organism: Chaetoderma sp. LZ-2023a (assembly GCA_034401795.1). NCBI lineage: Eukaryota > Metazoa > Mollusca > Caudofoveata > Chaetodermatida > Chaetodermatidae > Chaetoderma > Chaetoderma sp. LZ-2023a. Next base: position 89,392,595 of record CM067375.1, read on the forward strand.
CTACTTTCCTGTAGTGAATGAATGATTTCTACTTTCCAGTGGTGAATGAATGATTTCTACTTTCCAGTGGTGAATGAATGATTTCTACTTTCCTGTGGTAAATGAATGATTTCTACTTTCCTGTGGTAAATGAATGATTTCTACTTTCCTGTGGTAAATGAATGATTTCTACTTTCCTGTGGTGAATGAATGATTTCTACTTTCCTGTGGTAAATGAATGATTTCTACTTTCCTGTAGTGAATTAATGAGTGCTACTTTCCAGTGGTGAATGACTGATTTCTACTTTCCTGTGGTAAATGAATGATTTCTAATTTCCAGTGGTGAATGAATGATTTCTACTTTCCTATGGTAAATGTATGGTTTCTACTTTCCTGTGATGAATGAATGATTTCTACTTTCCAGTTGTAAATTAATGACTTCTACTTTCCTGTGGTAAATGAATGATTTCTACTTTCCTGTGGTAAATGAATGATTTCTACTTTCATGTGGTAAATGAATGATTTCTACTTTCCTGTGGTGAATGCATGATTTCTACTTTCCTGTGATGAATGAATGATTTCTAATTTCCTGTAGTGAATGAATGATTTCGACTTTCCAGTGGTGAATGAATGATTTCTACTTTCCTGTGGTACATGAATGATTTCTACTTTCCTGTCGTAAATGAATGATTTCTACTTTCCTGTGGTAAATGAATGATTTCCACTTTCCTGTGGTAAATGAATGATTTCTACTTTCCTGTGGTGAATGAATGAGTGCTACTTTCCAGTGGTGAATGACTGATTTCTACTTTCCTGTGATAAATGAATGATTTCTACTTTCCAGTGGTGAATGAATGATTTCTACTTTCCTGTGGTAAATGAATGGTTTCTACTTTCCTGTGATGAATGAATGATTTCTACTTTCCAGTGGTGAATGAACAATTTCTACTTTCCTGTAGTAAATGAATGATTTCTACTTTCCTGTGATAAATGAATGATTTCTACTTTCCTGTGGTAAATGAATGATTTCTACTTTCCTGTGGTGAATGAATGATTTCTACTTTCCTGTAGTGAATGAATGATTTCTACTTTCCAGTGGTGAATGAATGATATCTACTTTCCAGTGGTGAATGAATGATTTCTACTTTCCTGTGGTAAATGAATGATTTCTACTTTCCTGTGGTAAATGAATGATTTCTACTTTCCTGTGGTAAATGAATGATTTCTACTTTCCTGTGGTGAATGAATGATTTCTACTTTCCTGTGGTGAATGAATGATTTCTACTTTCCTGTGTTGAATGAATGATTGCCACTTTCCAGTGGTGAATGAATGATTTCTACTTTCCAGAGGTGGAGGAAGGATTTCTACCTTCCAGTGTCGGCTGAATGATTTCTACTTTCCAGTGAAGGAGGAGGTATTTCTACCTTCTGGTGTCGGATGAATGATTTCTACTTTTCTGTGGTAAATGAATGATTTCTACTTTCCTGTGGTAAATGAATGATTTCTACTTTCCTGTGGTGAATGAATGATTTCTACTTTCCTGTGGTAAATGAATGATTTCTACTTTCCAGTGATGGATGAATGATTTCTACTTTCCAGTGGTGGATGAATGATACCTACTTTCCAGTGGTGGATGAATGATTTCTACTTTCCAGTGGTGGATGAATGATTTCTACCTTCCAGTGATTGAGGAATGATTTCTACTTTCCAGTGATGGAGGAATGATTTCTACTTTCCAGTGATTGAGGAATGATTTCTACGTTCCAGTGATGGAGGAATGATTTCTACTTTCCAGTGATTGAGGAATGATTTCTACTTTCCAGTGATGGAGGAATGATTTCTACTTTCCAGTGATGGAGGAATGATTGCTACTTTCCAGTGATTGTGGAATGGTCTCTACTTTCCAGTGATTGAGGAAGGATTTCTACTTTCCAGTAGTGGATGAATGATTTCTACTTTCCAGTGATTGAGGAGTGATTTCTACTTTCCAGTGATTGAGGAATGATTTCTACGTTGCAGTGATGGAGGAATGATTTCTACTTTCCAGTGATTGAGGAATGATTTCTACTTTCCAGTGATGGAGGAATGATTTCTACTTTCCAGTGATGGAGGAATGATTTCTACTTTCCAGTGATTGGGGAATGGTCTCTACTTTCCAGTGATTGAGGAAGGATTTCTACTTTCCAGTAGTGGATGAATGATTTCTACTTTCCAGTGATTGAGGAAGGATTTCTACTTTCCAGTGATTGAGGAATGATTTCTACTTTCTAGTGATGGAGGAGTGATTTCTACTTTCCAGTGATGGAGGAATGATTTCTACATTCCAGTGGTGGATGAATGATTTCTACTTTTCAGTGGTGGATGAATGATTTCTAGTTTCCAGTGATTGAGGAATGATTTCTACTTTCCAGTGATGGAAGAATGCTGTCTACTTTCCAGTGATTAAGGAATGATTTCTACTTTCCATTGATTGAGGAAGGATTTCTACTTTCCAGTGGTGGCTGAATGATTTCCACTTTCCAGTGGTGGATGAATGATTTCTACTGTCCAGTGGAGGATGAATGATTTCTACTTTCCAGTGGTGGATGAATGATTTCTACTTTCCAGTGATTGAGGAATAATTTCTACTGTCCAGTGATTGAGGAATGATTTCTACTTTCTAGTGATGGGGGAATGATTTCTACTTTCCAGTGATTGAGGAATGATTTCTACTTTCTAGTAATGGAGGAATGATTTCTACTTTCCAGTGGTGGATGAATGATTTCTACTTTCCAGTGGTGGATGAATGATTTCTACTTTCCAGTGGTGGATGAATGATTTCTACTTTCCAGTGATGGAGGAATGATTTCTACCTTCCAGTGATTGAGGAAGGATGTCCAGTATTTATGGGCGGAGCTATGGTGCTTTGGAATACAATCTGATGTTGATGATGTCAAGGCTACAGTGTCTGAGAAGCCACTCCTCCGCCTTACATCGAGAGTTTGTGAAATTAAACTCTGAGAGGCCACTCATTGCCTTCCATTGAAACGCAATGAGGTAGTAAAGGTTTGAGTATCTGTGAATCCACTCCTAGCGGGCCCCTACAACACACGCACACACACACACGCACGCACGCACGCACGCACGCACGCACGCGCGCACACACACACACACCACCACCACCACCACCCCGAGGCCTCTCTCCGCACTCCATTGAGAATATGTGAAAGCTAGACTCTCCGTGAAGTCACTAGCAAGGCCGGATCAAAGGTTTCCTATGTCCATAATGTCCAAGGCATCTGTTGAGCAAAGATTGGCCCAATGTTATAGCTATTGAACGGGACTTTGGGATGGGGTTGTCCTCCCTAATACAATCTTAAAATCTGGATGCTGTCAAACGGCTTCTTATGTGTTTCCGGAGATAAATACGGATCATCAGTTTGTTACTAAATTATTACATTTTTTCTCTGGTTAGGAATTTAATGCTCCGGCTGGGCCGGGCACCAAGATAACGCCTCCTGCACCCCACCCACAACTCCCCCGCCCGCCCCACCCACCCACCCCACATACACGCTAACCTCACCTCAACCACACAAACACAAACACACCACACGAACAATTACGCACGCACGCACGCACGCACGGCTGCACGCACGCACGCACGCACGCACGCACGCACGCACGCACGCACGCACGCACGCACGCACGCACCCGACGCTATTGAGTTGATTGACTCACTTAAAGGAATCGTCCAAGGAATTTGATTAATCTAGATGCTCTCAGTGGGCATCTCCTGCATTTCTGAACATAATTTAAATAAATATAGACGTTCCGTTTAGCGTCAGTGGGGTGTGAATTTCTTATTTTGTTCATTTTAAAGTCTACTAAATTAAGTTGGTTTGCGTTCCACTTCTGACATAGCCTGTTTAAGTTAACAGAGATTAAAATGGATAAGATAAAAAATTCACTGATGGACACAGACCATTACATTTCAAATTTGTTGAAAATACATGTCTTGTCAAACCACTTAAAATATATTTATTTAAATAAAAGCAATTTTAGACATTCAATAATAACTTTGTTATTTTCACATTCTCTTTCAAAAGTACACAATGAGGTAACAACCCATTTCGTCTCTTAGAGGTTGCGGATGGCTGGGTGCAGCGTAACAACCGCTCCGCATTCATGTGTAATAGCATTTGAGATACATTGGGTCCCAAATGTTTATCTGTCGTACTGGACCTTTCCAAGTTTATCCATCCATTATATGACGTCATAGTTGCTGCCATAGGCAGCAACAGCGCCCAGTCAAATTAGTTTCAAAATATTTAACAGCTTACCTGTATAGTCTTCTGGAAATTGATATTCAGGGAGTTCAGGGATCGATTGATCTCAACATGAGCGAGGTTTGGGTGAAGCTTAGCTAGTGATGGGCAGGCTTAATTTTTTTTCAATGGGAAATTCGTCACATAGCCTACTGTTTTGGCGAAAACTCACCACTGGATTGAGTGATTCTACCGCTTTTGTACGGTAGCAAATTGGCACTGAAATTGTGACACAATTTTGCCATTACAGGTTATGAAAATTTGATTTTGAGAGCTATCAAATAAGAATTGTAGGACAAGTCTACAGAGTTCTGATTCTTAGCCGGCACTAAAAATCAAGGGAGATAAGTAAAAGGAAGGGCATAGGGTCAGGGCATCTATACCTTTATTTTTCTACATCTTTCTCAACTATAGTTACAAAAAAATGAAGAACGAATCTTAAAGGCGCATATTCACACTAAATTGCTTGAAAATAAAATTGTTAAAATTGTATACTTTTAGAGCCTTTACGTGTGTGTCTAGATATAATTAAACGAAATAAATCATAACATATGGTGATTAAATTACGTACAAATTAATTTTTAAATGTTTTGAAATTGAATTAAAACCCCTATTTCAAAGATTTATTTTGTTGACTCACAATGAGGTACACAAACCTCTGAAAGTATATAATTTTAACAATTTTACTTTCAAGCATTTTGCTATGAATATGCATCTTTGAAAGTCTTGAGGGGGTATTTTAGCCGATTCTGGGTTCACCTCGTGATGGTCATCATGATCATCATCATTGTACGAGACATAAGCCATTGGTTTGTTATTACCTCGGTGTTTTGTTCTCGTATGGCTTACTCAGTCCAACTCAAAAGTTATTTCTTTGAAGTCGATATCTAGTTTGCTCTTGAATGAGTTGACTGTTGTTGATTAATTAAGTCTCCTCAAAACCGTTAAGAGATTTTAGTTATAGAGTTTAACTCCTACCACTCCGATGTTAATAATGTGTAAATAACAAAGAAACTGGTGTACACTTTTCAACAATTTGGTTGTTGATGATGGTGCTGTCGTAGACAGCAACACCCTCCACCAAATTTGTCGAAAAATGAACACATGATCATCTTTTAATTTAATATGAAAATTTAAAATTCCGACATCGGAGTAGTGTTAACAAGGGCGCCTATCCTTAAACGTTAACCTCTCTATGCAAGTCGTGTTGTATAAAAACATAAAACAGACTGTTTCATAGTTAATTCTTGAAACTTGATTTTAAATAGATTTAAAAATCATTTCATTAATTCATTATTACCCGGCCTCCGTAAGGGGAAAATAGTATTAGACTATATTACATACATCTGTGGCCGCGAGCGTGTGCGGGAGCGCTCAGAGAGGTATCGAAACAAGGTCTATCGAGGACTTAAAGAGGCTAGCAACCAATACAAACGAGCAGTTAGGCAGTACTCGCAAGACATGCGTCACCAATTACACGCCAAGCTGCCCAACCTACACAAAACGGACACAAAAACCTTCTGGAAGTTAGTTAACAATAAGCGCAAGAAAACTGACGATACACGAATCGAGATAGATAAGCTCTTCGAATACTATAAGTTATTCAATGAACTTATGGAAACAGACGACATACGCCCTGAAATTAAAATCCTCGACTGTAAGTAACTCGATGTAACTATTACGCCAAAAGAAATCGCCAAAGAAATCAAACGTTTGAAACAAGGGAAGGCAGGGGGGTTGACCAATTCACCTTTCCAGAGTATCCGTCCATCATCTCACCTCGTATGACGTCATAATCAGCTCAACGCGTGTATGATGACGGCACAATCATTACGTCAACGGTTCCATATAGACCGTCATCAAATCTCAAAAAGTCCGACACGTTGTATGGATTGTATGTCTTTGCTTTGTAATTCTTTGCTATTTAATAAACATGCTGTTGAATATTTTGAAACCAATTTAACAAGGTGCTGTTGCTGCAGTTTACCTGTGTAGTCTTTTGGAAATTGATAGCAGGGTGTTCAGAGATCGATCGATCCAAACACGAGCGAGGTGTGGGTGGAGTTTAGCTAGAGATGGGCGGGGCATAGATAACACCGGAAAGGTCCATTAAGTAATGAATATATTAAAGCTACTGTAGACTTAATGATTCATATTTATGAGAAACTCTAACTTAATCTAATGTCGTGTTCTCACTGGAGAGTTAATCGGGAATAACGCCATACCTCAGTACCGTGTAAGTCTCTAGTGAGAACACGGCTTTAGACAGCGGGTGTATGCCTGAAGTGTGGTTAATAGGAAAATAATCCCTATATATAAAAATAAGGGAAACAAGTTTAACTAGGACTTAAAATCGTGATCGGGTAATAAATCTAGCAGAGCTTTTTTATCAAAGCTTACGTTTATATCAAAGCTTACGTTTATATCAAAGCTTACGTTTATATCAAAGCTTACGTTTATATCAAAGCTTACGTTTATATCAAAGCTTACGTTTATATCAAAGCTTACATTTATATCAAAGCTTACGTTTATATCAAAGCTTACGTTTATATCAAAGCTTACGTTTATATCAAAGCTTACGTTTATATCAAAGCTTACGTTCATATCAAAGCTTACGTTTATATCAAAGCTTACGTTTATATCAAAGCTTACGTTTATATCAAAGCTTACGTTTATATCAAAGCTTACGTTCATATCAAAGCTTACGTTTATATCAAAGCTTACGAAGCAAAATACGGTCCGCATAATATTATGTTATCTAAAATGAAAAAGAAAAAAAAGAAAGAAGTGCCTGTTGTTAATAATAATAATAATACTAATACTACTACTACTACTACTACTACTACTACTACTACTACTACTACTACTACTACTACTACTACTACTACTACTAATAATAATAATAATAATAATAATAATAATAATAATAATAATTGTGATGACGATGTCAGCTCACACTTGCAATGTGTAATATGTATCATGTATATTTGTGTTCCATATGTCACGATGTGACCTGCGAATATGAAATAAAACTTGAAACTATATATATAAATAATGGAAACCCAGCAGAACCTGGAAATAATCGGCCAATAACATTACTTATCTGTATGAGAAATAGTGAGGTACCTTAGCGACAAAAATCGAGCATAGCATTACATGCTGGACAAAAGCGCCAAACTTTCAGGGTGTGTACTTAAACATATCTATGTTGATTTTTTCAATGGATCCAAAAAATGTATCCACTATTCTCCGGATTACACAATATTTTCAAAATGGCCGCCATAATTCAATATATGCCACAAAGCAATTAACCCTAACCCTAACCCTAGGTTAAAGAACCTTTAACTATGTTGACATAACAAATTCAAAGTAGAATATATTTATAATCGGTGTATACATCCATGATTGATTGTATGGTATAGTATTCATTATTTTAACAGCTTTATTCACTAAATAGAGGAAACCCTGTCTATTAAGACCGCTTGCCTCGGGGCTAGAAGATAGTGGCTCTTTATGATTGAAACCGACTTAAAATGCAATATCTTGTAACCGAAAAATCCTTTTCTTATAGCGACTGAAATGCAATAAACAATCATTTCTCATTAAGAGTCACCACATTGTGTTGCCCCTTAAAGTGTCCGTTATAGACAGGTTTTCATGGAAAGTGTTTAAAATTGCATTTGTCGTGGCATACCAGCAACTCTTAGAGTCTGGACCACCCTAAACATTTTATGGCAATCATATATTGCTATGATGTCTGCCAAAAAACATCCTCCTTATATGGTGGTGAGATCTTTCAGTCAGTCACTGATCTGGCGAAGTATGGCATTGCATTCTCAGCGTAGCTTTGAATGTCCTTGCTCTGACCACCTTTATAGATGATGAGCCATAGTGCCTTCAGTTGTTCGGACAGCTTTGCGAGAAGTGAGTCTGCAGTGTAGCGTTATTCACCACAGGAAAGTAGAAATCATGCAGTGGTGTTATTCTTGACAACTCCTTTTACAGTAGTCACTGATGAACCAATGCATTTACGTACTGTTTATGAAGCCTTGTTTGAGTTTGAGTTCATGTCAATGGTTGCTATCTGTTCATCCAGGGTCTTCTCGAATGGCATTTGAGTGGTGCTGTCATTGATGAATTTCTCTTACATTGTCACGTTGGCTCCCGTGGTTCTTATGCATCAGACAAATGGGCTTCATATGAAGGTAGGAGACTGAGACTGGCTTATGATCAGAGTTGAGGCCTTCACATTGTGGCACTCAAGTGGTGAAGGTACCATTTCATAATGGCGTAGCCAGGTCAATGAATGCAGCACGATCGCTGACGAATCCAAAATGTAGTATGCGATACAATAGCCGCTTCCAGATTACAAAGCCCAGACCGCGGTATACATGTTGCCTGTTACTGCTGCTTACAGATCAACTTGTGACCAGTCTACAGTTGCTACTCTGAATGGGTGGATATGTTTGTTTGTTCAATGCATGCAACATCGGTGTTATAGTGTCCAAGGGTTGATCTTGATGTTTCTCGCTTAAATGCGGTGGTCAGGCCACACACATTTCATATTGTGATTGCAAACTCATGGGGAGATTATGCCGACTGAAAATGTTGAATAAAGTTTCTTTGAAGAAGCTTAGACATGATCAGAGTTGCCTCTGACTGTGGTTGTCAGTTCGCAAACCTTGATGACGTCGTCAGCAGTTTGGGTTTCACGAATGTGGGAATTTGTATGTCAGCTACAAATTTCTATATCTAGTTAGGCAATCAAAGGTGTACCTTGACTCAATGAGGAGTCATTGACTGCTCTGCACACCTAGTAGAATACCGTATCAGGTTCTGTTGTTCAGTGTCACAAAAGAAATGCGTGCTGATCTTCGCCGCAAATGATCTCGACATTCTCTTTGATCTTCTTTGCTTGCTATTTGTACTGGTATGATCCGGTGTCATTTTTGGGACTTCCGTATATGGCAAGAGCATCTTGTCTTCTGCCTTTTGTGCATGTCGTAAGAGGTTTCTTATCATCCTTTCGGCACACTTGACATACGTTCCAATCAATTATTTGAAATGAATGAGGAACAGAAATTCGTATTCTTAATAATACAGCATATGGGTTTATTTAAGGAATAAGTTTCTATAACTTTTCGAGTTTGTGCAGGGCATATAGCTGACTCAGGGACATATAGCTGGCTCAGGGACATATAGCTGGCTCGGGGGCATATAGCCGGCTCAGGGGCATATAGCTGCCTCAGGGACATATAGCTGGCTCAGGGGCATATAGCTGGCTCAGGGACATATAGCTGGCTCAGGGGCATATAGCCGGCTCAGGGGCATATAGCTGGCTCGGGGGCATATAGCCGGCTCAGGGGCATATAGCTGGCTCAGGGACATATAGCTGGCTCAGGGACATATAGCTGCCTCAGGGACATATAGCTGGCTCAGGGACATATAGCTGGCTCGGGGGCATATAGCCGGCTCAGGGGCATATAGCTGGCACAGGGACATATAGCTGGCTCAGGGACATACAGCTGCCTCAGGGACATATAGCTGGCTCAGGGACATATAGCTGGCTCGGGGGCATATAGTTGGCTCAGGGACATATAGCTGGCTCAGGGACATATAGCTGGCTCGGGGGCATATAGCCGGCTCAGGGGCATATAGCTGCCTCAGGGACATATAGCTGGTACAGGTACATATAGCTGGCTTAGGGACATATAGCTGGCTCAGGGGCATATAGCTGGCTCAGGGACATATAGTTGGCTCAGGGGCATATAGCTGGCTCAGGGACATATAGCTGGCTCAGGGGCAATTAGCTGGCTCAGGGGCATATAGCTGCCTCAGGGACATATAGCTGGCTCAGGGACATATAGCTGGCTGGCTGGCGCAGGGACATGTAGCTGGCTGGCTGGCTCAGGGACATATAGCTGGCTGGCTGGCTCAAGGACATATAGCTGGTTGGCTGGCTCAGGGACATATAGCTGGCTGGCTGGCTCAGGGACATATAGCTGCTGGCTGGCTCAGGGACATATAGCTGGCTCAGGGGCATATAGGTAGCTCAGGGGCATATAGCTGGCTCAGGGACATATAGTTGGTTCAGGGGCATATAGCTGGGTCAGGGGCATATAGCTGGCTCAGGGACATATAGCTGGCTCAGGGACATATATCTGGCTGGCTGGCTCAGGGACATATAGCTGGCTGGCTGGCTCAGGGACATATAGCTGGCTGGCTGGCTCACGGACATATAGCTGGCTCAGGGGCATATAGCTGGCTCAGGGGCATATAGCTGGCTCAGGGACATATAGTTGGCTCAGGGGCATATAGCTGGCTCAGGGGCATATAGCTGGCTCAGCGGCATATATCTGGCTCAGGGGCATATAGCTGGCTCAGGGGCATATAGCTGGCTCAGGGGCATATAGCTGGCTCAGCGGCATATAGCTGGCTCAGGGGCATATAGCCGGCTCAGGGACATGTAGCTGGCTCAGGGACATATAGCTCGCTCTGGGACATATAGCTGGCTAGATGGCTCAGGGACATATAGCTGGCTCGCTGGCTCAGGGACATATAGCTGGCTGGCTGGCTCAGGGGCATATAGCTGGCTCAGGGGCATATAGCTGGCTCAGGGACATATAGCTGGCTCAGGGACATATAGCTGGCTGGCTGGCTCAGGAACATATAGCTGGCTGGCTGGCTCAGAGACATATAGCTGGCTGACTGTCTCAAGGACATATAGCTGGCTGACTGGCTCAGGGGCATATAGCCGGCTGGCTGGCTCAGGGGCATATAGCTGGCTGGCTGGCTCAGGGACATATAGCTGGCTGGCTGGCTCAGGGGCATATAGCCGGCTGGCTGGCTCAGGGGCATATAGCTGGCTGGCTGGCTCAGGGACATATAGCTTGCTGGCTGGCTCAGGGGCATATAGCTGGCTGGCTGGCTGGCTGGCTCAGGGACATATAGTTGGCTGGCTGACTCAGAAACATATAACTGGCTGGCTGACTCAGGGACATATAGCTGGCTGGCTGGCTAAGTGGCGTAAAGCTGACTGGCTGGCTCAGGGGCATATAGCTGGCTGGCTGGCTCAGTGACATGTAGCTGGCTGGCTGGCTCAGGGGCATATAGCCGGCTGGCTGGCTCATGGGCATATAGCTGGCTGGCTGGCTCAGGGACATATATCTTGCTGGCTGGCTCAGGGGCATATAGCTGGCTGGCTGGCTGGCTGGCTGGCTGGCTCAGGGACATATAGTTGGCTGGCTGACTCAGAAACATATAACTGGCTGGCTGACTCAGGGGCATATAGCTGGCTGGCTGGCTCATGGACATATAGCTGACTGGCTGGCTGGCTGGCTCAGGTGCATATGGCTGGCTGGCTGGCTCAGGGACATATCGCTGGCTGGCTGGCTGGCTGGCTCAGGGACATATAGCTGGCTGATTGGCTCAGGGACATATAGCTGGCTGGCTGACTCAGGGACATATAGCTGGCTGGCTGTCCCAGGGACATATAGCTGGCTGGCTGGCTCAGTGACATGTAGCTGGCTGGCTGGCTCAGGGGCATATAGCCGGCTGGCTGGCTCAGGGACATATAGCTGGCTGGCTGGCTCACGGACATATAGCTGGCTCAGGGGCATATAGCTGGCTCAGGGGCATATAGCTGGCTCAGGGACATATAGTTGGCTCAGGGGCATATAGCTGGCTCAGGGGCATATAGCTGGCTCAGCGGCATATATCTGGCTCAGGGGCATATAGCTGGCTCAGGGGCATATAGCTGGCTCAGGGGCATATAGCTGGCTCAGCGGCATATAGCTGGCTCAGGGGCATATAGCTGGCTCAGGGACATGTAGCTGGCTCAGGGACATATAGCTCGCTCTGGGACATATAGCTGGCTAGATGGCTCAGGGACATATAGCTTTCTCGCTGGCTCAGGTACATATAGCTGGCTGGCTGGCTCAGGGGCATATAGCTGGCTCAGGGGCATATAGCTGGCTCAGGGACATATAGCTGGCTCAGGGACATATAGCTGGCTGGCTGGCTCAGGAACATATAGCTGGCTGGCTGGCTCAGAGACATATAGCTGGCTGACTGTCTCAAGGACATATAGCTGGCTGACTGGCTCAGGGGCATATAGCCGGCTGGCTGGCTCAGGGGCATATAGCTGGCTGGCTGGCTCAGGGACATATAGCTGGCTGGCTGGCTCAGGGGCATATAGCCGGCTGGCTGGCTCAGGGGCATATAGCTGGCTGGCTGGCTCAGGGACATATAGCTTGCTGGCTGGCTCAGGGGCATATAGCTGGCTGGCCGGCTGGCTGGCTCAGGGACATATAGTTGGCTGGCTGACTCAGAAACATATAACTGGCTGGCTGACTCAGGGACATATAGCTGGCTGGCTGGCTAAGTGGCGTAAAGCTGACTGGCTGGCTCAGGGGCATATAGCTGGCTGGCTGGCTCAGTGACATGTAGCTGGCTGGCTGGCTCAGGGGCATATAGCCGGCTGGCTGGCTCATGGGCATATAGCTGGCTGGCTGGCTCAGGGACATATAGCTTGCTGGCTGGCTCAGGGGCATATAGCTGGCTGGCTGGCTGGCTGGCTGGCTGGCTCAGGGACATATAGTTGGCTGGCTGACTCAGAAACATATAACTGGCTGGCTGACTCAGGGGCATATAGCTGGCTGGCTGGCTCATGGACATATAGCTGACTGGCTGGCTGGCTGGCTCAGGTGCATATGGCTGGCTGGCTGGCTCAGGGACATATCGCTGGCTGGCTGGCTGGCTGGCTCAGGGACATATAGCTGGCTGATTGGCTCAGGGACATATAGCTGGCTGGCTGACTCAGGGACATATAGCTGGCTGGCTGTCCCAGGGACATATAGCTGGCTGGCTGGCTCAGGGACATACCGGTTTATTTGATCTTCCACACGTAGCTTAAAAAATACGTGTACAATCTGACTCAAAACAGGAGAGAAAGCGACCTGGGTAGGATCAAATTCTGGGTCAATGATGGATATCTCGGACTCTACTATGATGACTCGGTGCGAATTTTAACAGAAGAAAGGGAGTTACCGTACGTTAGGATTCCGCAACATTGGTCGTGATCCGAAAAATCGAGGAAATCCGGAAAATCTGAAAAATCTGTACAATGCGACAAAAACTGGATGAATATTTTGCATGGTGCCTCATCTACTAATTATTTGAGGAGGATGCACGTACTACCTCACACCTCACATATCCGCCTCCATATGCCGCCCCGTTACGCCCCATATGCGTGAAAGCTGTATAATTATAAAATATAGCTATTGTGTGCGTGGAAATGTGGAATTTATTGTTGTTTATCTGTTTAAATCAGTGCTAGCTGTTGCTATCAAACACAGCAAGAGTAAGATAGCAATTTCATTCTTATAGCTTAGACATGTGATATTGACATTAGACTGTATAGCCCTACAAAATAGTTTATAAAATAAACAGAATAAATTCATGATAATGTAAATCCTATTTCATTTTCTTAGCGAAAACTTTGCACCTGTCCGTCTGTTGACTAATCATTATATATTTCTGTTAACAATGTATAAATGTAGGTATGTATGCCTAGTCATATAGATGATGAACAAAGTTGTGTTTGCATACCGGGCTTGTTCTCTGTCCTTTGATTTACGCACGACAATCGGTCCTAGTAACATATCCGTATTTCGTGCGGAGAACATACTTTTCTCAGTCGCATATCGAAGGAGATCTCGCGAAACATGGACGACCCCGAGTCCTATAGATGTTTAACTTAGGGTTAAAGTAGTCATCCGAGCGTGGTAAATCTTGGTACGGTACAGCTCGAATGTACTTAAAATATGTTTACAAAAGAAAATCAAACGCACTGCAATATATTGTGAGCATAATTGGATGGGAAGAGATTGCTCCCTAAGGCAGCAATGTGTTCTAAACCAATTATGTTCAAATAGGCATCAGAACATTTTGGTATTATGTCAAAACTGTACTAACTATTTCTGCATGTACATTGGAAATTCTGACAGTGGCGTAGTAATGAGGTTGGAGGAGCGGGGTAGTTGCCCCGGGCACCGAATTCAGACAATGTCCACTGTAAGGGTCATTGGGTCTGATCTTGTCCCCCCCACCCCAGCCGCGCGCCAGTGCTAGTATTATGGCTAGGCTGCGGAATGTTGCTTTACCACACTCCTCCCCACTCACCCCCGCCCCACAACACGGGGTAACATAGTTGAATAGAGGGCCGCTACACCGCTGAATTCTGGTAGCGCTTACATGGGGAAATGTGTATGAACATCCGTAAATGCCACTTTTTCGAAGGTATCAGCCTAGGTAGGCACAAAAGAATGAAATATCAGCATGTCCATGGGACTTACCTCAGCAAACATTCTGCTTCCTCCTCCTGGCACCGGGATCTTATTTTCAATAGATGTATAATAATCTTAATAATCGTTGCTGAAACCTATTCTATCACCATGATTCATGATTCTCCAGGAATGCATCAGAAGTCGGGCTCATAATGAGCAGCGGCGTGTTCTGTTGCAAATAGTGTTATGTTTCTCGTAGTACAATATCATTAAGCCTCGGTCACACAGGCACTTGTTGCAAATAGTGTTATGTTTCTCGTAGTACAATATCATTAAGCCTCGGTCACACAGGCACTTGTTGCAAATAGTGTTATGTTTCTCGTAGTACAATATCATTAAATCTAGGTCACACAGGCACTTGTTGCAAATAGTGTTATGTTTCTCGTAGTACAATATCATTAAGCCTCGGTCACACAGGCACTTGTTGCAAATAGTGTTATGTTTCTTGTAGTACAATATCATTAACCCTCGGTCACACAGGCACTTGTTGCAAATAGTGTTTTGTTTCTCGTAGTACAATATCATTAACCCTCGGTCACACAGGCACTTGTTGCAAATAGTGTTATGTTTCTCGTAGTACAATATCATTAAGCCTCGGTCACACAGGCACTTGTTGCAAATAGTGGTATGTTTCTCGTAGTACAATATCATTAAGCCTCGGTCACACAGGCACTTGTTGCAAATAGTGTTATGTTTCTCGTAGTACAATACCATTAAGCCTCGGTCACACAGGCACTTGTTGCAAATAGTGTTATGTTTCTCGTAGTACAATACCATTAAGCCTCGGTCACACAGGCACTTGTTGCAAATAGTGTTACGTTTCTCGTAGTACAATATCATTAAAGCTCGGTCACACAGGCACTTGTTGCAAATAGTGTTATGTTTCTTGTAGTACAATATCATTAACCCTCGGTCACACATGCACTTGTTGCAAATAGTGTTATGTTTCTCGTAGTACAATATCATTAAGCCTCGGTCACACAGGCACTTGTTGCAAATAGTGTTATGGTTCTCCTAGTACAATATCATTAAGCCTCGGTCACACAGGCACTTGTTGCAAATAGTGTTATGTTTCTCGTAGTACAATACCA
This sequence comes from Chaetoderma sp. LZ-2023a, assembly GCA_034401795.1. Lineage (NCBI taxonomy): Eukaryota > Metazoa > Mollusca > Caudofoveata > Chaetodermatida > Chaetodermatidae > Chaetoderma > Chaetoderma sp. LZ-2023a. Next base: position 89,408,316 of record CM067375.1, read on the forward strand.
TTAAGCCTCGGTCACACAGGCACTTGTTGCAAATAGTGTTATGTTTCTCGTAGTACAATATCATTAAGCCTCGGTCACACAGGCACTTGGAATGGCATTCATATTGCGGTATCCAAAAGACTCCGTCACATAAACCCTCTTGTTATCAGATTGTAACTCCCATTACCGAATCCAGGGATGTTCAGTCCCTCCGGCTATATCCTTCGACCGCTTCGTTTCCTTGGTGGACAATACGGTCCAATCTCTTTATTTATATAATACGTAAAGCTTAGGTATGAATCATTGTAGTTCCTTCTTGATTAAATTGGGAGCAAATATTAAATTTAAGTACTGGATTTGACTGTATTTGCGCTTTTCTGGATCAAACAAGAGGCGCATGTCTCTGGTGAGACTTATTTATATAAGTATGGTTGGATATCTGTGTGTCTGCTTGTATGAATTCTTGGCCACAATATTCTACTCACTGTCTAATGCTTTCGCTATCATTCTACTTAAACAAGACCCCTCAGTACTGCAACTTAGTCTAAGTCCTTTTAGAGGAAATCAGGCGATTTCATTACGAACGACTACATTGGGTACAGCAGTGTCACTGAAATGTTCTGGGAGCTAGACATCCCAACTCTTGAAGAACGCCAAGCTAAATTCAAAGCCACCCTGATATATATGAATGCCAACGACCTGATTGACATTCAAGTAATCAGCTTCACCATGTTAAGTCAGTTACCAGGAAGGCTAAAACAACTTTTAGTACCACACAGCAGACCGACTAGCTTCCAAAAGTCATTTTATCCAGATACAATCAGGTTGTGGAATGCATTATCCACTCAATTCGTCGAGTGCCTGGACCTAAAAACCTTCAAGCTGAATGGCCGATCTGTGAGGCTACGTTGGTAACTTGACAGTGACATGCTTGACTTATACACGGCCAATGTAACTTCTCTCTGCTGCGACGCGTAGGGCGGCTATGCTCAAGCTATGATGTACTATAACAGATGAAGAAGAAGAAGAAAAAGAAGAAGAAAAAGAAGAAGAAGAAGAAGAAGAAGACGAAGAAGAAGAAGTAGAAGGAGAAGAAGAAGAGGAAAAAGAAGAAGACTTTTCATGGTACTTTATTAACAATTTATCAGGAAGATATCACATGTTCACATTAAATACACCAAATTTGAAATGTTATAGATTATGCTGTTAAGAAACAAAAATTAAAATACAACGTATCATATTGCTAAAGGAAAATGCACAATATAAATAAAAAATAAAATATCTTCATGACTAGATTCAATGGTTTTTAATAGAAAGACACAATAAAATACATCAGCTTTAACAACTGTCATCATACTCCAAAACAAGGTACAAACAACGAATTAAAACACACGGTCAAACGAGTCCCTTGAGATTTAATTCATCATCTTGTACATTGCATAGAAGTTCATTTATAGCCCAGAAATTCAGAAAGGTTTCTATAGATCCTATGTTTTGCTGATGCTGAAATTCAATATGGATTCGTGATCGTAGCCTTGATATAAAGGCTTTAACTGGGTCTGTTTGTTCTTGGCCATCAAGAAGACGCTGCCGTGTTATATATGTGGCCATTTTTGCATTTGCCATTACCCAATTTGCGAGGCGATGCTTTACTTTTCGTTCATCCCAAGAAGGACAATTTGGACAAGTGAAACATTTTATGTAGTTTTCAGCTTTAAGTTCACTAGTATCTAACAATTTAAGGAAGGTTCTACGAACGAGCAACAACAATGGTTGAAGACGAGGACAAGTTAAAAACATATGCGTAAGGTCCTCCCGCTCTGCACAGGACGGACAATCATCGTTAGGACTGTCTCCTGCACGGTAAAGAAACACACAAGTATTTAGTGCCCCATGCAAAATCTTCCATGATATATCACCTTCATAAGGTGTACAGGGGTATTCATAAAAGCAGCGACAGTGTTCCAATGGTGTGATACTTAAAGATAAAATACCAGCCCAAATACTTCGGCCAGAGATCTTAAAAACAGCATCATACGATTTGAAAACTGACAGCTTGTAGAAATCTGATTTACAACCTGTGTGTGTGGACACGCAATATTCGGCGTCATTAAAAGTACAAGATAGTTGAATATCATATGAAGACTGAGGATTATGACTAGATTCCTTTAGTAAACCAATCCATGCAGGGTTTATACTATTCCACAAAGTGTTTAATTTGAGCTCTAGTAGTCTCTTCGAGTTGAATTTTACTTTCTGTGACAATTGGTCAATAGATATTTTATGTTCACCAGATACTATATTACCAATAGTAGTAATCCCTCCATCTATGTAATCGTGATAAAACAGACTTAAGCCAGTGTTTACATTGCGGATGAAAGGATTCAGGAAGAGTGCTTCATTCCGGACATCCGCTTTACATGCTGGTGTTGATTGCCTTGAAATGTTAAAAGAACCCCATACATTAAACAATGACCTGTAAAAAGATGGTAAATGTTCATACATATTAGAAGTGAAATCAATGTAAAATAACTGGTTATCATATTTCATATTATGCACTCGATTCAAGAACCATTTCGTGAAATTGAAACATGGGTGTGAGTAATTAGAGTTCAATAGACATTGTACATACTGGATCCGGAAAGTCTGTATTCTAGCTCTTATATCAACCAGACCTTGGCCACCATTTTCTAAGGGTAAGCACAGATGTTCTTTTGTTATCCAGTGTTTTCCCTGCCAAATAAAATTAACCAGTCGCTTCTGAATTGAATTGACCAGAACGTTGGGTGGGTTCAGGGCCGCAAATTTATACCAAAGCTGGGAAGCAGCTAATAGGTTAGTTACAATAATTCGGCCTCTCAGTGACAATGCTTTAGATAAGTTAAGCCAATTACCAAGTTTCTTATTCACATTTATTTCTAGTGAATCCCAATTTATATTCGAATAATTTTCTGAATTTCCAATATGAACGCCTAGAAAGACCAGGCCAGTGTTATTCCACACTATCTCCAATGGCTGGTCAGTGCGATTATGCCAAGAACCCGCCCAGAGACCTTGTGTTTTCTCGTAATTAACCTTTGCATTTGAAGCGTTTTCATATAATCTTAACCAAAAGCTCAATGATAGAAAATCCGCCTCACATGTCAGAAACGCTGTAATGTCATCTGCATAAGCAGAACAGACAACTCTTTCACCCGTAGCATCAGGCAGTGCTCTCCCATTTAGTCCCATTTCAGATCGCAAATTACACAACAACGGTTCAATACAAATCGCATACAGAGCGCCCGAGAGAGAACAGCCCTGCCTGATCCCAGGCTTGAAAGCGAACGGAGCGGAGAGCGAATTGTTTATTTTTAGAATGCTAAAATTACTGCTATAGAGCGTGCGAATACAACGAATGAAGTGATCTCCAAAACCAAATGCACTTAAAGTATCGAACAAATATGTGTGACTGACTCTGTCGAACGCCTTCTGTTGATCCAGAGCCACTACACTAAGAGGCAAATTTAAACAATTTGAATAGTCAATAACATCCGATATTAGTCGAATATTATGAGAAATTCTACGACCCGGAATACAGTAGCTCTGATCTATATGTATTATTTCATTTAGGCGTGTACTTATACGATTATATAAGGCTTTTGAAAAATTGTTCAAGTCAACACATAGGAGAGAGACAGGTCGCCAATTGGTTATCAAACTAAGATCACCCTTCTTCGGAAGCAAAGTTATGACAGCGCGTCGACAAGATGTAGGTAAAATCATATCTTCAATTGCCCGATTAAAAACGTCTAAAAAATCCTGTTTAATAACTTCCCAAAATGTTTTATAAAACTCTGACGGCAAGCCATCAATTCCAGGACTCTTATTGTTTTTAATTTTATTAACAGCATTGGTAAAATCCGACAGAATTAGTACTTTGTCTAAATCATTTTTTGATGCTTCGCTCACCTGGGGGAGATTTGCTAAAAGAGCATTCTCTGATTGTTTACATACTGGTGCATTACTATATAATGCGCTATAAAATTCAGTAGCATACTTTATTATTTCGACTTCGTTATTTACAGCCCTACCATCTGGCAGCGTTAGATGTGACATCGTTCGATTACATGCTTGTTTATGTTCTAAATTAAAAGAAATATTCAGTAGGTTTGTCAGATTCCTTGAGATGTTTAAATCGTGATCTTACCCATGCGCCTCTAGCATGATGTTTGAGTAAATCATCTAATGTATATCGTTTTTGTTCTAACAGACCGCGTATATCATCACTATTCTGTGGCATGGAAGATAATAAATCTATTTCAGATTCCAATTGCAATTTTTTCTCACGTAAGATTTCAGCCCGTTCACGGAAATAACGCTGCGATATGGTAGCTATGTGCTTTTTACCCATGTCCCACCAGTCATGTAAACAATCAAAATTCACTTTCTCTTCCCGCCAGCTCTTCCAAAAATCAGTTATCAAATTAAAATACTGTGGCTCTTTTAAGAGAGATGTATTTAAGCTCCAATATGAACTCTTTCGTTTGCTGTTTTTACAAAGTATGGTGCACATAACAAAATCATGGTCAGAGTCCAAACAAGGTACAACAGAGCATGATTTAACAATCTGCTTGCAATAATTAGAGATATAAAATGATCAATTCTAGATGCGGTTTCATTTGATCGTTTCCACGTAAATGTTTTTGCATGGGGATGAAGGTAGCGAAATGTATCTATGAGATCATGGCAACTTACCACTGATTGCAGAGCATCAGCGGCTGACGGGTGAGGTTCGACGGCCGATGTTCTGTCAATCGTGGGGTCCAAAGTGCAATTAAAGTCACCACCAATTATTATAGGATACGGGTGAGTTAGTGACGCAATATGAGCTTTCAGAGATTTAATACATCTCAGTTTATCTGCGCATTCTGTAGGATTATACAAATTAATTAAATAAAAATTAAAATCCTTCATTTTAACAGTAACATGCAAAATCCTTCCTTGTACAATAGTTTTCGTCTCAGACAGAGTCACATCTAAATTAGGTCTAAATAAAATTGCCAACCCAGCACTATTTTTGGACAGATGTGAGAAAACTGTTTTACTCCGCCATAATAGATTCCAAACAGATTCATCAGACCTGCTCGTATGAATATCTTGTAAGAATACTACATCTGCTTTGAGTTCCGAACGCAGCTGATGAAACATGCGAAATCTTTTGAAAGAATCTCGACAACCTCTCGTGTTTAAGGATACAAATGAAAGAGATGCCATTATATAAAATATTAAGATAAAATTTAGTACAATAAAATTAGCCATGAGTAATCAGTGTTAAAATGCTTAAACAGTAAAGTACTTCAAAAAACTACAAATACAAAATGGACACCTTTTCATTTTTCTGGCTACGGTGTAACTATTTTACAAATACGGGATTTCATGGGCTGATCAGTATTCGATTGCTTTTTTAACCTGATTAGTTGATGATTTAGGATCTTAAAGTTGGACTGAAAATCCCTACACTTTTCTATAACCTTCTTGCTATATTTTATGCTTTCGACGAACATTTTTACATCTTCAAGGGACAGAGTTGTCTCCCTTGAATCTTCTAACTCGCCGACATCCGACATCTCCGAAACAATGGACATGGTGTCGCATTCGGAACTGTCCTCTTCAAAAGAATTCATCAATAAAGTCTCTTGGGAGACTGCTAGCATCTCACCCACATCGACAAATACCCTCACATCCTCGCAAGGACCGTGTCCTGGTTTTAACACTGGAATTGGGGTGTCACCACGATCACTAGACAAAATTACAGGCCCCCCTGTAAAGACTGACGATGGCGCCTCATTTACTACGGCAGCAGTCATGACGTGAAAATGCCCCTTAAGATGACAAAAGAAACATACAATTTCATCATTCGATATGAAAAGACGATGGGGTTTATTGTCACAGACGACATCGAGAAATTCAGGCAGCATAGCACCCTTTTCATGGACGATTTGCAGTTGCCGTCTGAAACTTTTCACGTGCTTAAGTTCAGGTGTTTTACAGCCTAATGGTATGGCCCTACAAGTGCCTACGACTTTACCATAAGACTCCAGTGCTTGTGTGATCAGAAGGTTTGGGGTAAATGGCTGAGCGTTAGAGATAACGATTCTAGTCGGTTCTTTTTCAAGGGAAAACATGTTATGGAAACGACCAGCTACTTGTATCCCTTCTAGGCATAACTTCGTCACATCACGATCAGTTCTCACAAACATGTTGATGCACCCTTTCACTCTGGAGGCAGCGACGATGTGCCCAGGGGAGACAACCGCGGCTGCACTCTTCACGTTCTCCTCGATTGCTACCCCTTCCAGGCAGTCAGTTCTCACTCCATTCTTTCTAACTATGCCTTCAAAAGGCTCATAATCAGCTAACGTACCTGTCACTGATCCTCGAGATTTTTTCACTCTGTCCGCGGAAGTGCCCATTGTTAGTAAACAAAAGCCTACACAAGCTCGCCTTACACTGACCAGCGTTAGGCCGACAGGCCGGCTAGCTTAATGGCGCCTATGTATTACTACAAACTGACTAACTTCAAAACTTAAATTATCAACGTACGTGGTTAAACAACAACAAATTACTAATAATGTCACAAACATAAGATAGAAAACGTTAATAAAGACACTGTACAAGATACGATTAAAAAACCAAGACACAAACACGCGAAAACACTGTGAAATTGGAGAGCGCTAATTCATGCGAATTCAACGAAGAAGAAGAAGAAGAAGAAGAAGAAGAAGAAGAAGAAGAAGAAGAAGAAGAAGACTTTTCATGTACTTTATTTTGGATTCATAAAAAAAAACGCTTTAATTTAATACATCACTCATAAATTATTTTTAAAAACACGTCATAGACAATATAAATATATTCCTGAATCAGTCTGAGAATCATTTAAATAAACATTGTATTTATGAAGAATAACAAATATGTCAAAATATCACAGATCTACGTCAATTTTGTAAAAAAACAACAATCCAATCCGTATAAAAATCAATGGGAATCAGTCATCAAAATCATCAGTCATCAGTCATTAAAATGTAAAATGATGAAAGTGGACAAACTAATACTGAAAGGTATAACTAAATACCATTAAATGTTAAAATATCGTCTTCAGTACTACAAACGAAGTGGTCAATTGCCCAAAAATTTTTAAAGTTTTCTAGTGACCCATTTTGCTGGTGGTATTTAAATTCAATAGTCACACGAGCTCGCATTCGAGAAATGCATTCTCGAAGGGCGTCCGTCTGACCATTGCCATCCATTAGACGCTGCCGCGTTACATAGGTAGCCATTTTAGCGTTTGCCATGATCCAATTGCATATACGATGTTTAATTTTACGTGCAGATTTAGACGAACAATGGGGGCATAGAAAGCCTTTGACATAATTCTCAGGCTTAAATTCATCAGCCAGTGTTAAAAATAGAACTGCTCGTCTAACAGCACACAAAAGTGGTTGGAGACGTGAACATGTTATAAAAAGATGTGCTAAATCTTCACGATCGCCACAGTAAACACATTTATCATTAATACAATATCCGGCCTTATATAGAAAAACACCAGTGTTGAGTGCCCCATGGAAAACCTTCCATGACAAATCTCCTTCGTAGTATGTACACGGATATTCATAAAAACAGAGACAATTATCTGTAAAATCAATATTTAGAGAAAGTATATCTCTCCATATGTTACTTTTGGTATTATGTGAAATCATTGAGTAACATTTTAATAAAGACATCTTGTATAGTTCCTTCTTGCAAAGAGATGGTATCAATACAGTAAAAACCGAGTCATCATTAATATTGCATGATAATTCATAATTGTATACTGACCTGGGAATGTCAATAGGTCGATCTAATAGTTCGAACCATTCATTGGGTATGCTATCCCATAGAGTGTTCAAGTTTATTTGAAGCAATCGTCGAGACCTGTTGCCAATTTTAAGGAGTAAGTCTTCAAGTGCAATTCGTTTATCATTTACCAAAATATCAGCTAGAATGGTAGCATTCGCACTTATAAAATCTTCGTAGCAAAAAGTAAATCCAGTGGAGATATTCTTGATCAAAGGATTTAGAAACAGTGGTTCATTTAAAACATCGATTTTACAGCTTGGATGCGATGTTCGCATAACATTGAAGAAAAACCAAGAATTGAGCACACTCTTATAAAAGATAGGTATATTACGAATCATCTTTACATCCAATTGAATAGAGAAAATCTGATAATCGTAATTTAGTTTATGTATCTGTTTGAGAAAGTAGCTGCTAAAGCTGAAACACGGATGAAAAGCGAAATAGTTCATAAAGGATTGTGCATACTGAATACGGAATGTCCGTATCCGAGATTCTAAATGCACTAGTCCTTGCCCACCTTTGTCTAAAGGCAGAAACAGTAACTCTTTGGGAAGCCAGTGCTTTCCAGACCAGATGAAGTTAATTAACAGTTTTTGAATAGCATTTAAAATATTACCAGGGACATCGATAACAGCTAACCTATGCCAAAGCTTAGAAGCAGCAAGCAGATTAGTAATAGTGATCCTACCTCTAAACGATAGAGCTTTTGATAACGGGAGCCAGTTAAGAAGTTTTGTGCTGATTTCATTTTCAAGATTTTCCCAATTTTGTTTGCAAAAATCCAAAGAATTTCCAATATAAATACCGAGAATCTTTAGTCCATTGCTATTCCATTTTAACCCCAAAGGCTCGTCAATACGCCATTTCCAGGAACCAACCCAAAAACCTTCTGACTTTGAGTGGTTAATTTTCGCGTTGGAAGCAGACTCATATACATGTATCAAATCTCGCAATTTAATAAAATCATCATTACACGTACACAAGGCAGTTATGTCATCAGCATAAGCTGAGCAAGAAACCCTTTCACCCGAGATATCAGGCAGGGCCACCCCCCTCAGTCCGTTATTTGAGCGTATCTTAACTAATAATGGTTCGATACAGATACTGTACAAAGCGCCTGATAGTGAGCAACCCTGTCTGATACCACGGCTAAAAGAAACAGGCATAGATAACAAATTATTTATTTTCAGTAAACACGAAGTGTCATTGTAAAGAAGCTGAATGCATTTAACAAAAAAATCACCAAAGCCAAATGCGCGCAAGGTATTCAATAAATACTGGTGACTTACCCTATCAAACGCCTTCTCCTGATCTAGGGATACAACGCCAAGAGGTAACGACATGAAATTTGAATACTCGACGACGTCTGTTATCAACCTAATGTTATTGGAGATCTTACGTCCTGGTACGCAATAGCTTTGGTCTATGTGAATAATTTCTGCGAGTACTGTACGTATACGATTATACAAGGCCTTGGAAAATATTTTCAAATCTACACATAAAAGTGATACAGGTCTCCAGTTCTTTAAATTGGTTAAATCACCTTTCTTAGGTAATAATGTCACAACCGCTCGCCTGCATGAAATAGGTAATAACATGTCTTCAATTGATTCATTAAAAACATCAAGAAGATCAGAACCGATAGTTTCCCAAAAGGTTTTGTAAAATTCCGATGGTAGTCCATCAATTCCAGGAGCTTTGTTGTTATTGAGATGGTTAACAGCTTCAGTAAGCTCTGGTAAACTCAGGGCCCGATCTAACTCAATTCTGGAAAGCTCACTTAGATTAGGAAGATCTGATAAAAGTAGGTTTTCAGACACTTTGCATGAGCTTGACTTCGCATATAATTCACCATAGAAATCAGAGGCGTGGCTCAGAATATCCGTATCAGAATTAACCATTTCACCGGTTGGGATCTTCAACTGTGAAATAGTTTTATTCATCACACGTTTATTCTCAAGTTTAACAAAATATGTAGTAGGTCTATCTGATTCATTTATATGCTGGAATCGCGATCGAATCCAAGCACCCCTATTTTGCTCTTTGAGGAGAGTTGTTAATTCAGATTGCTTTTGGTTAATTACCTCTAATAATTCATTTGTTTTTGGAATTTTGACCGATAACTGATCAATTTCAGCTTGTAAGTCTGATCGTCGCTCACGGAAAAGGACAGCTCGTTCTCGGGAATAACGCTGTGATAAAATACATATATGCTTTTTGGCCAAATCCCACCAATCCTGTAGACAATCAAAATCACATTTTTTCCCTTGCCAACCATTCCAGAAATCATTAATTAAAAGCACATAGTTTCTTTCACTCAACACAGCGGTATTCATGCACCAATATGCACTTTTCCGTTTTACACTTTTAAGCTGAACTATTGCTCTAACATAATCATGGTCAGAATTGGTGCAAGGAATTATGGAACAACTGCTTAAAAACTGTCTAAAATTACTATGAATGTAAAAACGATCAAGTCTGGATGCAGTCCCATCGGACCTGTGCCAGGTGAAAATTTCAGATTGTGGATAGAGGCAGCGATATGCATCAGTAAGACTATTGCTTGTAATTAAAGATTTAAGCGAATCCGCAGCTGGAGGGTGTGGTTCTGTTGCTGATGTTCTATCTAACTCATAATCAAGTGTACAGTTAAAATCACCACCTAATATTATAGGATATGGTTCGGACAATGTGGAAATATGAGTTTTTAGCATATCTATGCATTTCAATTTGTCATGAGACTCTGTGGGATTGTAAACATTAATCAGATAAAAATAGATGCCATGTATATTTGCTGTGACATGTAAGATTCTTCCCTGAGCAACTGTGATCGTTTCAATGATATTTACATTTACTTCGGTTTAAATATTATAGCAACACCAGCTGTATTTGTATTAAAATGTGAAAAGACAGCTTGACCTCTCCATATAAGTCGCCATAGCGACTCATCCGGCTGAATTGTGTGAGTATCCTGGAGAAACACAATATCGGCAAATAAATCTTTGCGAAGTTCATTAAAAATACGAAATCTTTTAAAAGAGTCACGACAACCTCTCGTATTTAGTGTAACAATTGAGAGGGAAGCCATAATTAAAAATAATTGAATAAATCTTAGAACAAAGATACCCATAATTGTTTGGTGTAGAAAAGAAACTGTATTCAAGTTCGTTACTAGATTGACCATAGGCGGAAACAATTAATTCCGTAAGCTACGGTGTAGCTTAGTGACTATTTTGGTGACACGAGACTTGAACGCAGATTCTAAGCCAGGTTGTTTCTTCAATCGTATCAACTGATGTATCAGTAATTTTAAGTTGGGTTGAAAGGCTTTGCATTTATCTATTACATTTTTACTATATTTTACACTTTCTATAAATAGTTTCACATCTTCAAGAGAGGGCATTACCTCCCTTGAATCAATAAAATCTGTCATGTCCGAAAGTTCTGAACCAATAGACATGCTGTCAGCGTCGCTGGTGTCCTCGTCCAGCAGTTCACCCTGCGATAAAGGCGGCATACCACCTGCTTCTATTCCAAGCCTGTCCGAATCACAAGGATCATGTCCAGGTTTGAAAACTATAGATGCATTATTAACACTGGCTGCTTTCGCCAATGAGATATTTACATCGAGTTCACTTAGGATTTCTTGTGTCGACATAACAGTTTTTTCAGCTACACAACCCTCGTCAGATAATAGAACAGGGTCGTGTAATTCCGATTCACGGTGAATTTGAATGACAGTGACAGCAGAGTCCCCATTGGCCGCCGTGTTGGAATTACAAGGTTCATCTGTGAACAGAGCTGAGTTTTGCTGAGTAGCCTGGTCCATTGAAGTAGCATCATCTACAACAGTGGAATTATCCGACGGTGCACTGGTAATGTCCGCCTCATTATCGGTTTCAGGATCAGTGACAATTAGATCATCGCTCAAGACGCTATAACGATTGGAAAACTGAGTCTTACGACGTTTATTCTGAGGTGATTTCTTAGGTGACGATTTACTGACTTTATCAACTGGTTTATCGTTTCTTTGTGACAGTGTTTGTGGAAAATTGTTATCATTTAGCACAAGATCGGAATTCGGTATGACGTCACGATTTTTACTGTTGACCGGCTCGTCCGCAACATTGTTGTTAAGGTTATCATGACCCACCGAATTGTCGTGAATGTCATTCAATGGGCAAAAGCGTTGAAAATGTCCTTTCTGAGCACATTTAAAACAGACAATCTCGTCCGTACTTATAAATAGTCTATGGGACCTTCCTATGTACGGGATGTCCACAAACTCCGGTAATGGGGACTTTTCCATTACAATCTGGATCTGCCGTCTAAAACTTTTCACATGTCTTAACTCTGGTGACTTGCAGCCTAAAGGTATTGGCCGGCAATTTCCGAGCACCTTTCCTTGGCTTTCCAACGCTTGTTTAATAACAAAGTTCGGGATGTATGGTGGGACATTAGATATTATTAATCTCGTCGGCTCATTCTCCAAGGAATACACATTGTGGTAGCAGCCACCTACGTTTATACCGTCAAGACACAGTCTATTGACTTGTTGCTCCGTTTTGACATAAACCGCGATTCCTCCTACTATATTCTCCGGCTTTACGACGGCGGCGGCGCCTTTCACGTAGGCCTCTACCGCCACACCAGCTAGACTATCAACGCGTACACCATGTTTCCTATCAATGCCCGCGAATGGTTCGTAATCTAAAGCAAGGGTGGTGACGGGGTCACTTCGAGTCTCTCTCAGGCGCTCCGCATAACTAACCTGTCTGGCCTTTGTCCAAACACATTAGCCTAATCAAGCGTCCACTTCGGCCAACAGGCCGACTACCCTATGCTAATGGCGCTATAAGTGTTACAAGTATATATAGAGTTACGAAAACCAGAGAAAAATCAAATTATGTATGAACACATTAATAAAACACAAAGTTATTAACACAAACATAAGCACATACGCGTTAGCGCATACAAAAGACAAAAAATAAACACAACTGACAATTATAAACAGTCAACAAACGGACTAAACTGAGAGCTCTTCTAAAACACGTCTTTTCTCAAAGAAGAAGAAGAAACTTTTAACGTGTTTAAGTTCTGGTGCTTTGCATCCTAACGGTATAGCACGACAACCACTAACGAGTTTTCCATACTGTTCTAATGAAGAAGAAGAAGAAGAAGAAGAAGAAGAAGAAGAAGAAGAAGAAGAAGACGACGAAGACGCTTCATGTACTTTATTTACAAATCATAAAAACAATTTTTTACAATTTCACATTAAAAACATCATAAAAACGCATCCTAACCATTCATTCTAACAAGTTTATCTCTTCACCAGCCCAACACCGTACTACTGACGATCGCACACCCCGAGCCAAAGGACATTTATCTTAGAAAAAACCATTAAACTTAAGATCATTGTTTTCCACAGTACACATGGGATTGTTAAAGGTCCAAAAGTCTCGAAATTCGTTTACTAATCCTTCATTTTTGTTGTAGTGAAATTCAATGTGAATCCGTGACCTAGTTCTAGATCTTCAGTGGGTCCGTCTGTTCACACCCATCCATCAGACGTTGACGTGTTACATACGTCGCCATTTTGGCATTTGAAATTACCCAATTAGCCAATCGAAGATGAATTCTACGTTCAGATTTAGATGAACATTGGGGACATGGAAATCCTTGTATATAATCAACTGGATGGAACTCATCAATCTCAATTAAATGGAGAACAATTTGTCTAATGGGTAGAAGTAATGGGCGAAGACGAGAGCACGTTATGAACATATGTCCAAGGGCCTCCTCTTCACCACATACTACACAATCATCATTAGTATAGTACCCCGCTCGGTAACAAAACACCCCTGTATCAACGCCACGTGTAATATTTTCCATGATAAGTCGCCATCATAATCGGTTCATGGGTATTCATAAAAGCAATGGCACGATGCTACCGATGAGGTATCCAAGGATAGAATATCTTCCCATATACTGTTAACAGAGTTCCTTAAATTAGCTGTATAATATTTCAGTAATGACAATTAATATAGCTCTCTTTGGCAATTGGTATGTATGGACACCGTAAAACCACCACCTTTAAAAGTACACGACAGCTCAATGCCATACAATGAAAGCGGAATATGGCCAGGGCAGTTGAGCATAGCAATCCACTCATGTGGAAGACTATTCCACAATGCATCTAGCTTTATGTTCAAATGTCGTTTAGATCGATGCCTGATTTTAGGACAAATGGCATCACTAGTTATCTTTTGATCATTATGCACGATGTTGCTAATAGTTGTGATACTTGAATTAATAAAATCATCATAGAAAAAAGTAAGCCCCGTTGTGGCATTCTTGACGAGAGGAAAAGTGGCTCATTTAAAACATCTGCTTTGCAAACGGCTTGTGATATTCTTGACACCTTGAAGAAAACCCGAGTTTAATAAGCATCTATAAAAACAATGTATATCATTTAGATTTAGATGAACATTTCGGACATGGAAATCCTTGTATATAATCAACCTGATTGAACTCATCAATCTCAATCAAATGGAGAACAAGACGAGAATACGTTATGAACATGTGTCCAAGGTCCTCCTCCTCACCACATACCACACAATCATCATTAGTCTAGTAGCCTGCTCGGTAAAGAAACGTCAATGTATTTAACGCCCCGTGTAATATTTTCCATGATAAGTCGCCTTCATAATTAGTGCATGGGTAATCATAAAAGTAAGGCAGGATACTGCCGATGAGGTATCCGAGGATAGACTATCTTCCCATACACTGTTAACAGAGTTCCTTAAATTAGCTGTATAAAATTTCAATAATGACAATTTATTTAGCTCTCTTTTGCAATGGGTATGTATGGACACCGTAAAACAGCATCTTTAACAGTATACGACAGCTCAATGTCAAACAATGAAAGGGGTGTGTGGCCTGGGTGGTTGAGCATAGCAATCCACTCATAGTGACTGTTCACAATGCATCTAGCTTTTTGTTCAAAACTCGTTTAGATCGATGCCTGATTTTAGGACAAATGGCATCACTAGTTATCTTTTGATCATTATGTACGATGTTGCTAATAGTTGTGATACTTGAATTAATAAAATCATCATAGAAAAAAGTAAGCCCCGTTGTGGCATTCTTGACGAGAGGAAAAGTGGCTCATTTAAAACATCTGCTTTGCAAACGGCTTGTGATATTCTTGACACCTTGAAGAAAACCCAAGAGTTTAATAAGCATCTATAAAAACAATGTATATCATTTAGATTTAGATGAACATTTCGGACATGGAAATCCTTGTATATAATCAACCTGATTGAACTCATCAATCTCAATCAAATGGAGAACAAGACGAGAATACGTTATGAACATGTGTCCAAGGTCCTCCTCCTCACCACATACCACACAATCATCATTAGTCTAGTAGCCTGCTCGGTAAAGAAACGTCAATGTATTTAACGCCCCGTGTAATATTTTCCATGATAAGTCGCCTTCATAATTAGTGCATGGGTAATCATAAAAGTAACGGCAGGATACTGCCGATGAGGTATCCGAGGATAGACTATCTTCCCATACACTGTTAACAGAGTTCCTTAAATTAGCTGTATAAAATTTCAATAATGACAATTTATTTAGCTCTCTTTTGCAATGGGTATGTATGGACACCGTAAAACAGCATCTTTTTATGGCATCTATAGTTATCTTTTGATCACTATGCACAATGTTGCCAATAGTTGTGATACTTGAATTAATAAAAATCTTCATAGAAAAAAGTAAGCCTCGTTGTGGCATTCTTGACGAGAGGAAAAGTAGCTCATTTAAAACATCTGCTTTGCAAACGGCTTGTGATATTCTTAACACCTTGAAGAAAACCTAAGAGTTTAATAAGCATCTATAAAAACAATGTATATAATTAAGGTTATTTACATCAAGTTGAATAAAAAATAACTGTCGATCATAGTTCAAATTGTGTACCTGTTTCAGGAACCAGCTGGTGAACATAAATATGGATGATTGCCATTTAAACAAAGAAAAGTCTGTACATAAGAAATGCGAAAGGCTCGTATTCGAGACTGTAGATGCACTAATCCTTTCCCTCCATTGTCTAGTGGCAGGGAGAGTGATTCTCTCGTTACCCAGTGCTTCCCTTGCCAAACGAAGTTAACGAGGCGTTTTAATGGAATTTACTAGTTGACTAGGTGGATCCACAACAGCAAACCTATACCAAAGTTTCGAAGCAGCGAGCAGATTTGTTACAATAATACGGCCTCTGAGTGATCGTGTTTTTGATAGCAATAACCAATTGGCAAGTTTATTATTAACCTCCATTTCTAGATTGTCCCAGTTTCTATTACAATAAATCAGAGAATTTCCGATGTACACACCAAGAACCTTTAGACCATCACTATTCCATTTATTCGCTAACGGTTGGTCAGCTCGACCTTTCCATACACCCACCCATAGACCTTCCGTCGTTTTCAAATTAACTTTAGCATTGGACGATGCTTCATATATGTCTATCCAATACTGTAGAATACAAATATCATCATTTGAGGTAGTAAAGGTTGTTACATCATCAGCATAGGCTGAGCATGTAACATTTTCATCCGTGGTATTAGGCAATGCTACTCCCTCCAGTCCCCTGTTGGAACGTAATTTGTGCAATAGTGGCTCTATGTAAATAGCATACATGGCACCAGATAATGACCAGCCTTGACCAATACCACGTTTGAAGGGCTATCAGACTCATTAACATGCTGAAAGCAGGACCACACCCAGGCGCCTCTAGCTCGTGATTTGAGAAGAGTCGATAACAGTGATTGCTTTTTTTTTTCAATTAGATTGATATATATATTGTCCGTCTTTGGTAGTTCTGCAGTTGGGCGGTCTATGTCAGATTGCAAACTTTCTCTTTCCTCTCTTAATATGCCAGGCCGCTCACATGAAAAAGGCTGGCAAAATGGTACAAATCTGTTTTTACCCATGTCCCACCAGTCTTGTGTACAGTCAAATGTCATTAGCCTTTCCCACCGCTTTCCCCAAAATCAGTTATTAATTTACAATAGTCTTTTTCCTTCAACAAAGCTGTGTTCAGACACCAGTATGCACATTTTCGCATCAATATTTTAAACTGTATTGGAAACTTGACAAATGAGTGATCGGAATCATTACATGGTACTGTTAAACATGATCTTACAAATTGTTTAAAATGTGCAGAAATATAAAGCTTATCTAGTCTGGAGGAAGGACCATCGGACCTGGTCCAATTAAATACCCTTGACAAAGGATAAAGAGACCTAAAAACCTCTGCGAGCTTATGAAATTGGATCACTGAGTTTAGATTTCTGGAGCGTTGGGATGAGGCTCGACTGCGGACGTTCTATCATGGTCTGTTGTACAGTTAAATCGCCACCAAGAATTATAGGATAAGCATTCGTTAGTGTAGAAATATGTGTTTTAAACTATCTATGCATTGTAATTTATCATGGCATTCTGTAGGATTATATACATTTATCAAATAAAAGAAATCATCACGAATCTTGACTGTGGCATGTAAAATCCTACCGGGTACAATGGTAATTGTTTCAACAATATGTGCATCAAGCTTGGGTTTAAAAAGCATAGCTACACCGGCAGTACTGGTATTAACATGCGAAAATATGGCTTCCCCTCTCCATATCAATTTCCATATCGATTCGTCTGGATGAGTAGTATGCATATCCTGTAAAAACACTATGTCAGACAAGAGCTCTGACCGTAATTCATTAAAAATCCGACAACCCTTCGTATTTACTGATACAAATGAAAGATTGGCCATGACTGAGAGTAATAATATGTATGATAGCCATAAGGGATCAATGTTATAAAAATATACTTGTTTAACAATACAAAAAATACAAAATACAAATGAACACCTTTTCGATTCTTAAAGCTCCCGTGTAACTTTGAAATGAGTTTGCCAATGCGAGATTTCAAAGAGGAATCTATACCCGATTGCCTCTTTAGCCTAAACAGTTGATGCATTAATAACGTAGTGTTTGGTCGATAATCACGACACCTATCTATAACCTTTTTACTGTATTTTAGACTTTCAATAAAAGGCTTTACATCTTCAAGTGACGGGGATGCGTCCATAGAATCTTCTAAATCTGTGGCATCTGAAAATTCCGATACGATGGACATGCTGTCGCCATCTGAGCTATTATCCTCAAAAGAATTTAATAACAAATTCTCCTGGGAAACAGGCAGCATTTCACCAGCCTACGCAAAGATTCGTACATTATCATTTGGGTCATGTCCTGGTTTCAGCAAAGGATTTTTGCGATCAACATCGTACACCTGGCTTGCCGTATTCTGGTAGAGCATACTGACGCTTGCAAAATTAGCTCGGTGGCAGCAATAGCTGTGTCTTGGGACATCTCTGCCTCACAGTGAACTTCAACCCCTAAAACGTTTTTGTCATCACCACCAGCATCATCACCACCATTATTATTTTATACTTCACTAACCACACTAACAGCGCAGTTTCGTTTTGCGACTGTGTAGCCAAATGAATGTCATCACCACCACCATCATCATCATCGTCATCATCATAATGTAACACTTCAAACCGATTGTTCAGTTGGATTCGTTAACGTTTTTTGCTAGTTGACTTTTTCGGCGATTTGTTGAGCGAGTGTTTGATCAATGAATGTTAGGTAGATTTATCATTCAATGTTGACGATGCTGACGGAGATACAGTGAAAATGTCATCATTAACGATAAGCTTGTATTCTTTACACCGCTATTGATCACAGCAACTGGGTCAATTTCTGAATTCGATCTAGACACAACATTATTCGGACAGGATCGTTGGGCATGTCCTTTAAGGTGACAAGTAAAGCAGATGATTTCATCGGTCAAAATAAAGAGATGGCGGGGTTTATCATCACATACGATGTCAATAAATTCCGGCCGTACTGCACCATTTCCAAGCACGGTTTATAACTGTCTCCTGGAGCTTTTCACATGCTTAAGTTCAGGGGACTTACAGCCTAAGGGTATAGGCCTACAGCTTCCCCCGACTTTACCATAGGTTTCAAGCGAACGTTTGTTCAAATGGTTAGGGATAAGTGGTTGAGCATTAGATATTACAATCCTGGTCGGTTCATTCTCATGCGATAAAATGGTATGGCATCTACCAGCAACTCGGAGTCCTTCAACGCATAATTTTGTAACATCTTAGTCAGTTCTCACGTATATATTAATGCTACCTCTAACTTACGAGGCAGCGACAATATGTTCAGGGGAGACAACAGTGGCCACACCTTTTACATATTCCTCGATCACTATGCCGTCCAGGCAATCCGTTCTCACACCATTCTTTCAAACAATTCCTTCAAACGACTCATAATCAGAAAACGTACCTGGATTGTTCACTCCTCACGTCTTTTTTACCCTGTCCGCAAATGTGCCCATTGTTGGCTAACAAAGGCTTAATCAGCAATCAGGTATATCCGGAACTGACCAGCGGCTAGGCCGATAGGCCGCCTATCGCAATGACGACTATACACAACTATAACTCAGCCTTATTTTCAACTTAGAATGTCAAAATACGTAATGTAACAGCAACAAATAACGAAAATAAAGTCACGAATATAAGGTAGCAAACGTTATTATATACACTGGGCAAGTACAACTGAAACATCAAATTGCAAACAGACGAAAACACCGCTAATTTGAACAGCAATAATTCAACCGATTTTATAGAATAAGAAGAAGAAGAAGAAGAAGAAGAAGAAGAAGAAGGAGGAGAAGAAGAAGAAGAAGAAGAAGAAGAAGAAGAAGAAGAAGAAGAAGAAGAAGAAGAAGAAGACGACGACGAAGAAGAAGAAGAAGACTGTTCATATACTTTATTAATTACGAAATATTACAACTGCGCATGAATATACATTTTTTTTAATGCCGTTGCTAAAGAATCAGTCCAAAAGCAAAATAATAACTACCTTTAGAACAATTTGAAAAAAGAAGAATATCTTACTGCTAATAAAATCAGTTAATGAGGATGATGGCATAAATATACAGCATAAAATCCATTGCAAAACATCAAATATAGTTTTAAAATTTTTTTTTTAAAAGCAAAACATTCACCAGCATCACAGAGACATAATATAGAAATATAAAAGGTGACGACAGACAACATCAAATGCCGTTGAATTTTAGAATAGTGTCCTCAATGCTGCAGATAAAATTGTCAAAACCCCAAAATGCTCAAAGGTCTCTAATAAATCGTTTAATTTGTGATATTTATATTCAATAGTAATACGAGACCTTAATCTAGAAATGCATTCTCGAAGGGGGTCCGTTCGACTGTAGCCATCCATCAGGCGTTGGCGAGTTACATAAGTCGCCATTTTGGCATTAGCTATAATCCAGTTAGATAGACGGTGTCTAATTTTTCGTTCAGATTTTGACGGGCAATGAGGACATGGAAACCCTTTGATATAATTTTCATGCTTAAATTCATCAACATCTAACAAATATAAAACAGATCTTCTAATGGCTAAAAGTAAAGGTTGCAGACGTGAGCAGGTTATGAAAAAGTGAGCCAAATCCTCCCTTTCCCCGCAGTATGCACACGCATCATTAACACAATAGCCAGCTTTAAAAAGAAACACACCTGTATTTATTTAGGGCCCCATGAAAAACTTTCCATGACAAGTCGCCTTCATAATATGTACAAGGATATTCATAAAAACATAGACAGCAATCTGTGGATGTGACTTCAATAGCTAAAAGATCTGACCATATGTTACTCGCATGTTTATGCAGGACGTTCCAATAACATTTCAATAAGGACAGTTTGTACACGTCTTTCTTGCAGCGTGTCGGTACACATACAGTAAAAACAGACTCTTCATCAAAATTGCATGATAGTTCATATCTATACACTGACCTGGGGATATCAATAGGACGATCTAATAGAGAAAGCCATTCAGTTGGCAAGCTATTCCAGATAATGCTTAAATTAGCACTTAGTAGTCGCATAGACCGATGACCAAGTTTAAGGAGAAGATCGTCAGGAGAGATCAGTTGATCATTTTGTAAAATATCATCTACCTTTGTAACATTAGCACGTATAAAGTCACTAATAAAGAATGAGTGTCCTATTGGAGCATTCGTAATAAAAGGATTCAGAAACAATGGTTCCTGTAAAAAGTCTATTTTACAGACTGGTTGTGATACTCTCGCTACATCGAACTGAAACCATGAATTCAGCAAACTTTTATAAAAACTGGGCACATTATCAACCAAATTTATATCCAAATGTATTGAAAAAATCTGATGATCATAATTTAAATTATGTATCTGCTTAAGAAACCAGCTAGTAAATTTGAAACACGGATGATAAGCAAAGTGATTGAGAAAAGACTGGACATACAGTATACGGAAGGCGCGTATTCGCGAAACAATATGAACAAGTCCTTGTCCACCTTCTTCTAACAGTAAATACAACAATTCCTTTGGAAGCCAGTGTTTTCCAGACCATGCAAAATTCGTTAAAAGTTTTT
Source organism: Chaetoderma sp. LZ-2023a (assembly GCA_034401795.1). Classification (NCBI taxonomy): domain Eukaryota; kingdom Metazoa; phylum Mollusca; class Caudofoveata; order Chaetodermatida; family Chaetodermatidae; genus Chaetoderma; species Chaetoderma sp. LZ-2023a. The sequence goes on from CM067375.1 coordinate 89,429,729, forward strand.
GAATAGCATTAACAATATAGCCAGGTGGATCAATAACTGCTAGCCTGTGCCACAGCTTAGAAGCAGCAAGTAGGTTAGTTACAATAATGCGACCTCGAAAGGATAATGCTTTTGACAATGGTACCCAGTTGACAAGTTTATTACTGATTTCAGTTTCAAAGTTGGTCCAATTTTGATTACTGTATTCTGCAGAATTGCCTATATAAACACCAAGGATCTTCAAGCCATTATTGTTCCATTTTAACCCTAGCGGCTCATCAATACGGGTTTTCCATAAGCCAGACCAAAGGCCTTCTGTTTTAGAATGATTAATCTTTGCATTGGACGCGCCCTCATAAATATTTAGCCATTCTTGCAAATTAACAAAGTCCTTATTACAAGTACAGAAAGCAGTTATATCGTCGGCATAAGCTGAGCAAACAACATTTTCATCCGTATCAGGCAGAGCTACCCCCTTCAGACCTTTGCCTGAACGTAATTTATTTAACAGTGGTTCTATACAAATGCTATACAAAGCACCTGATAAAGGGCAGCCCTGTCTGATACCGCGTTTGAAAGAAACGGGCGTGGACAGTAGATTGTTTATTTTTAGTAGACATGACGCTTCTGTATACAGGGTTTGTATACATCTAACAAAGAAATCACCAAATCCGAAAGCATTTAGGGTATCTTGTAAATACGTGTGATTCACCCTGTCAAACGCTTTCTCTTGATCTAAGGATACTAATCCAAGCGGTAATAACTTATAGTTTGAGTAGTCAACTACATCCGTTATTAATCTAATGTTATTACAGATCGTACGGCCGGGAACACAATAACTTTGATCAATGCAAATTATTTCAGCAAGTGTCGCACGTATACGATTATACAAAGCCTTTGAAAATATTTTAGCGTCAACACATAAAAGAGACACCGGCCTCTAATTTTTCAGACAAGTTAAATCACCCTTTTTTGGAAGTAAAGTAACTACTGCTCTTCTACACGACGTAGGGAGCAACATGTCTTGAATTGATTGATTAAAAACTTGAAGAAAATCAGGACCAATAGTTTGCCAAAACGTTTTATAAAATTCGGCTGGTAATCCATCAATTCCCGGAGCCTTATTATTCTTAAGTTTATTAACCGCTATTGTAAATTCCGATAAATCTAATTCACGTTCTAAATCATCTTTTGATCTTTTACTCAACTTAGGTAGATCTGAGAGCAAAACATTTTCTGACAAATTACAAACATCTGATGTATTACATAGTTCACTATAAAAATCAGAAGCGTGAGACAAAATATCTGAGTCAGTATTAACCATCATACCATTGGGTAATTTCAACTGTGAAATTGTTTTATTCGTAGCTCGCTTACTTTCAAGGTTAAAGAAATATTTAGTTGGTTTGTCTAATTCATTTATGTGCCGGAATCTAGATCTTATCCAGGCACCTTTAGCTTGTTCTCTGAGAAAGTGCGCTAATTCCATTTGTTTCTGATTAATTATCTCACTTATCTCATCGGTTTTTGGCATTTGGGCTGATAGGTGATCAATTTCATTTTGCAAATCCGATCGCCGTTCTCGACAAAGAATAGCGCGTTTTTGTGAGTAACGCTGAGATATAGAACATATATGCTTTTTAGCGATCTCCCACCAATCCTGAAGACAGCGAAAATCACTTTTACGTTTTTGCCATTGAAACCAAAAATCATTTATTAAATTAATGTACTTCGTTTCACTCAATACAGCTGTATTCATACACCAATATGCGCTTCTGCGTTTTACTGATTTGAGCTGAAAGATAACCCTTACGAAATCATGATCAGAATAATTACAAGGAATGACTGAACAACTTTTGATAAACTGCTTGAAATTACATGAAATATAGATCTTGTCAAGTCGTGAAGCAGTTCCATATGATCTAGACCAGGTGAATGTTTTTGACTCAGGGTACAGAGATCGATATGTGTCAATAAAATTATGACGCAATACTAAAGATTTCAGAGCATCACTCGCTAAAATGTGGGGTTCTATGGCTGATGTTCTATCTAGGTTACAGTCTAGCGTACAGTTAAAATCCCCACAAGAATAACCGGATATGGTTCTGTTAATGACGCAATATGTGATTGTAAAAGCTCGGTTGATTTAACTTTGCTATAAGATTCTGTATGATTATATAAATTTATCAAATAAAAATATGTATCATTAATCTTTGCTGTGACATGTAAAATTCTACCTTGCTCAACCGTGATAGTCTCAATAATGCTAATATTGAGCTTGGGTTTGAAAAGAATAGCGACACCAGCTGAATTTGTGCTAAAATGCGAAAAAAATGCTTGTCCTCTCCAGACTAGCCGCCAGAGTGACTCGTCCGATTTCATTGTGTGAATATCCTGTAAAAAGACAATATCTGGACTTAATTCTGTTCGTAATTGATTTAAAATGTTGAATCTTTTAAATGAATCACGACAACCCCTCGTGTTCTAACTAACAACACATAGAGATGGCATGAGAAGATTAATAAAAAGTATACAAATAGTACAATTGTTCATGTTTTGATTGAGATACATGATTACTGGATGAAAAAAGCAAACGATTTAGGGAAAATGCACCGTTGAAAAAACTGAACATTTACTTCTTTAGGTTACGATGCAACTTGGTTATAATCAATGTAAGACGAGATTTAAAAGAAGCATCTAATCCATGTTGCTTCTTAATTCTAAATAACTGGTGCATCAACAGCTTTAAGTCAGGTTGAAAAAGCTTGCATTTTTCGATAATTTTTTTGCTGTGTGTCCGAACTCTCGTCATCATGCAGACATATGTCATGTGAAACAGGTGGTAGTTCTGCCGCACCTATGGTAATATTATCATCACTGCAAGGGTCATGCCCAGGTTTGAAAGGCGAAGGCCCCGAACCATTTCTATTGTCAATTGTTGTTATGATGTCATCCATCTTAGTAACAAGGTCCTGCGGTGACATTGCTACTGGCTCATCATCGCGAACGATTGACACGATAATAGAATTACTGTCCTCCTCCGGCGACACATCTGGTACATTATGTACCTCAACTGACGTTAAAGAGCTACTATTGTTTACAGTGGCGACGATTGTATCCTGGATTCTTGAGATGGTATCAATACAAGAGTTAACATTTTGAGACAGAGGTAAGACTTCAATATCATCGTCAATTAAATTGAGAACACCAAAACGGTTATCCGAACTCGTTTTCTGACGTTTCTTCTTAGGAGATGTTCGCGAAGGCGGCACCACCTCATTGCTGATAGGTTGCTTCTTATTTACGTGCGGTAACGGAAAGTCATTTTCTGCGAGCACGAAAAACGAATTATCATTTCTACTACTACTGCTACTACTACTACTACTAGTAGCAGCAACATTGTCAACATTATTTTGCATCAGTTCGGTTAATTTGTATTCGGGCATGATCTTTGAAACTGTCCTTTTTCATGGCACTTAAAGCAGATTATTTCATCACTGCTGATGAACAGACGGTGAGATTTCCCTATGTAGAAGATGTCTATGTAGTCAGGCACGTGTGGCTTATCAACGACAATTAACACCTGACGCCTGAAACTTTTAACGTGTTTAAGTTCTGGTGCTTTGCATCCTAACGGTATAGCACGACAACCACTAACGAGTTTTCCATACTGTTCTAATGAAGAAGAAGAAGAAGAAGAAGAAGAAGAAGACTTTTCATGTACTTTATTTTGGATTCATAAAAAACGCTTTAATTTAATACATCACTCATAAATTATTTTTAAAAACACGTCATAGACAATATAAATATATTCCTGAATCAGTCTGAGTATCATTTAAATAAACATTGTATTTATGAAGAATAACAAATATGTCAAAATATCACAGATCTACGTCAATTTTGTAAAAAAAAAAAACAATCCAATCCGTATAAAAATCAATGGGAATCAGTCATCAAAATCATCAGTCATCAGTCATTAAAATGTAAAATGATGAAAGTGGACAAAATAATACTGAAAGGTATAACTAAATACCATTAAATGTTAAAATATCGTCTTCAGTACTACAAACGAAGTGGTCAATTGCCCAAAAATTTTTAAAGTTTTCTAGTGACCCATTTTGCTGGTGGTATTTAAATTCAATAGTCACACGAGCTCGCATTCGAGAAATGCATTCTCGAAGGGCGTCCGTCTGACCATTGCCATCCATTAGACGCTGCCGCGTTACATAGGTAGCCATTTTAGCGTTTGCCATGATCCAATTGCATATACGATGTTTAATTTTACGTGCAGATTTAGACGAACAATGGGGGCATAGAAAGCCTTTGACATAATTCTCAGGCTTAAATTCATCAGCCAGTGTTAAAAATAGAACTGCTCGTCTAACAGCACACAAAAGTGGTTGGAGACGTGAACATGTTATAAAAAGATGTGCTAAATCTTCACGATCGCCACAGTAAACACATTTATCATTAATACAATATCCGGCCTTATATAGAAAAACACCAGTGTTGAGTGCCCCATGGAAAACCTTCCATGACAAATCTCCTTCGTAGTATGTACACGGATATTCATAAAAACAGAGACAATTATCTGTAAAATCAATATTTAGAGAAAGTAGATCTTTCCATATGTTACTTTTGGTATTATGTGAAATCATTGAGTAACATTTTAATAAAGACATCTTGTATAGTTCCTTCTTGCAAAGAGATGGTATCAATACAATAAAAAAAAGACGACTCATGATTAATATTGCATGATAATTCATAATTGTATACTGACCTGGGAATGTCAATAGGTCGATCTAATAGTTCGAACCATTCATTGGGTATGCTATCCCATAGAGTGTTCAAGTTTTTTTGAAGCAATCGTCGAGACCTGTTGCCAATTTTAAGGAGTAAGTCTTCAAGTGCAATTCGTTTATCATTTACCAAAATATCAGCTAGAATGGTAGCATTCGCACTTATAAAATCTTCGTAGCAAAAAGTAAATCCAGTGGAGATATTCTTGATCAAAGGATTTAGAAACAGTGGTTCATTTAAAACATCGATTTTACAGCTTGGATGCGATGTTCGCATGACATTGAAGAAAAACCAAGAATTGAGCACACTCTTATAAAAGATAGGTATATTACGAATCATCTTTACATCCAATTGAATAGAGAAAATCTGACAATCATAATTTAGTTTATGTATCTGTTTGAGAAAGTATCTGCTAAAGCTGAAACACGGATGAAAAGCGAAACAGTTCATAAAGGATTGTGCATACTGAATACGGAATGTCCGTATCCGAGATTCTAAATGCACTAGTCCTTGCCCACCTTTGTCTAAAGGCAGAAACAGTAACTCTTTGGGAAGCCAGTGCTTTCCAGACCAGATGAAGTTAATTAACAGTTTTTGAATAGCATTTAAAATATTACCAGGGACATCGATAACAGCTAACCTATGCCAAAGCTTAGAAGCAGCAAGCAGATTAGTAATAGTGATCCTACCTCTAAACGATAGAGCTTTTGATAACGGGAGCCAGTTAAGAAGTTTTGTGCTGATTTCATTTTCAAGATTTTCCCAATTTTGTTTGCAAAAATCCAAAGAATTGCCAATATAAATACCGAGAATCTTTAATCCATTGCTATTCCATTTTAACCCCAAAGGCTCGTCAATATGCCATTTCCAGGAACCAACCCAAAAACCTTCTGACTTTGAGTGGTTAATTTTCGCGTTGGAAGCAGACTCATATACATGTATCAAATCTCGCAATTTAATAAAATCATCATTACACGTACACAAGGCAGTTATGTCATCAGCATAAGCTGAGCAAGAAACCCTTTCACCCGAGATATCAGGCAGGGCCACCCCCCTCAGTCCGTTATTTGAGCGTATCTTAACTAATAATGGTTCGATACAGATACTGTACAAAGCGCCTGATAGTGAGCAACCCTGTCTGATACCACGGCTAAAAGAAACAGGCATAGATAACAAATTATTTATTTTCAGTAAACACGAAGTGTCATTGTAAAGAAGCTGAATGCATTTAACAAAAAAATCACCAAAGCCAAATGCGCGCAAGGTATTCAATAAATACTGGTGACTTACCCTATCAAACGCCTTCTCCTGATCTAGGGATACAACGCCAAGAGGTAACGACATGAAATTTGAATACTCGACGACGTCTGTTATCAACCTAATGTTATTGGAGATCTTACGTCCTGGTACGCAATAGCTTTGGTCTATGTGAATAATTTCTGCGAGTACTGTACGTATACGATTATACAAGGCGTTGGAAAATATTTTCAAATCTACACATAAAAGTGATACAGGTCTCCAGTTCTTTAAATTGGTTAAATCACCTTTCTTAGGTAATAATGTCACAACCGCTCGCCTGCATGAAATAGGTAATAACATGTCTTCAATTGATTCATTAAAAACATCAAGAAGATCAGAACCGATAGTTTCCCAAAAGGTTTTGTAAAATTCCGATGGTAGTCCATCAATTCCAGGAGCTTTGTTGTTATTGAGATGGTTAACAGCGTCAGTAAGCTCTGGTAAACTCAGGGCCCGATCTAACTCAATTCTGGAAAGCTCACTTAGATTAGGAAGATCTGATAAAAGCAGGTTTTCAGACACTTTCATGAGCTTGACTTCGCATATAATTCACCATAGAAATCAGAGGCGTGGCTCAGAATATCCGTATCAGAATTAACCATTTCACCGGTTGGGATCTTCAACTGTGAAATAGTTTTATTCATCACACGTTTATTCTCAAGATTAAAAAAATATGTAGTAGGTCTATCTGATTCATTTATATGCTGGAATCGCGATCGAATCCAAGCACCCCTATTTTGCTCTTTGAGGAGAGTTGTTAATTCAGATTGCTTTTGGTTAATTACCTCTAATAATTCATTTGTTTTTGGAATTTTGACCGATAACTGATCAATTTCAGCTTGTAAGTCTGATCGTCGCTCACGGAAAAGGACAGCTCGTTCTCGGGAATAACGCTGTGATAAAATACATATATGCTTTTTGGCCAAATCCCACCAATCCTGTAGACAATCAAAATCACATTTTTTCCCTTGCCAACCATTCCAGAAATCATTAATTAAAAGCACATAGTTTCTTTCACTCAACACAGCGGTATTCATGCACCAATATGCACTTTTCCGTTTTACACTTTTAAGCTGAAATATTGCTCTAACATAATCATGGTCAGAATTGGTGCAAGGAATTATGGAACAACTGCTTAAAAACTGTCTAAAATTACTATGAATGTAAAAACGATCAAGTCTGGATGCAGTCCCATCGGACCTGTGCCAGGTGAAAATTTCAGATTGTGGATAGAGGCAGCGATATGCATCAGTAAGACTATTGCTTGTAATTAAAGATTTAAGCGAATCCGCAGCTGGAGGGTGTGGTTCTGTTGCTGATGTTCTATCTACCTCACAATCAAGTGTACAGTTAAAATCACCACCTAATATTATAGGATATGGTTCGGACAATGTGGAAATATGAGTTTTTAGCATATCTATGCATTTCAATTTGTCATGAGACTCTGTGGGATTGTAAACATTAATCAGATAAAAATAGATGCCATGTATATTTGCTGTGACATGTAAGATTCTTCCCTGAGCAACTGTGATCGTTTCAATGATATTTACATTTAACTTGGGTTTAAATATTATAGCAACACCAGCTGTATTTGTATTAAAATGTGAAAAGACAGCTTGACCTCTCCATATAAGTCGCCATAGCGACTCATCCGGCTGAATTGTGTGAGTATCCTGGAGAAACACAATATCGGCAAATAAATCTTTGCGAAGTTCATTAAAAATACGAAATCTTTTAAAAGAGTCACGACAACCTCTCGTATTTAGTGTAACAATTGAGAGGGAAGCCATAATTAAAAATAATTGAATAAATCTTAGAACAAAGAACCCATAATTGTTTGGTGTAGAAAAGAAACTGTATTCAAGTCCGTTACTAGATTGACCATAGGCGGAAACAATTAATTCCGTAAGCTACGGTGTAGCTTAGTGACTATTTTGGTGACACGAGACTTGAACGCAGATTCTAAGCCAGGTTGTTTCTTCAATCGTATCAACTGATGTATCAGTAATTTTAAGTTGGGTTGAAAGGCTTTGCATTTATCTATTACCTTTTTACTATATTTTACACTTTCTATAAATAGTTTCACATCTTCAAGAGAGGGCATTACCTCCCTTGAATCAATAAAATCTGTCATGTCCGAAAGTTCTGAACCAATAGACATGCTGTCAGCGTCGCTGGTGTCCTCGTCCAGCAGTTCACCCTGCGATAAAGGCGGCATACCACCTGCTTCTATTCCAAGCCTGTCCGAATCACAAGGATCATGTCCAGGTTTGAAAACTATAGATGCATTATTAACACTGGCTGCTTTCGCCAATGAGATATTTACATCGAGTTCACTTAGGATTTCTTGTGTCGACATAACAGTTCTTTCAGCTACACAACCCTCGTCAGATAATGGAACAGGGTCGTGTAATTCCGATTCACGGTGAATTTGAATGACAGTGCCAGCAGAGTCCCCAAACAGAGCTGAGTTTTGCTGAGTAGCCTGGTCCATTGAAGTAGCATCATCTACAACAGTGGAATTATCCGACGGTGCACTGGTAATGTCCGCCTCATTATCGGTTTCAGGATCAGTGACAATTAGATCATCGCTCAAGACGCTATAACGATTGGAAAACTGAGTCTTACGACGTTTATTCTGAGGTGATTTCTTAGGTGACGATTTACTGACTTTATCAACTGGTTTATCGTTTCTTTGTGACAGTGTTTGTGGAAAATTGTTATCATTTAGCACAAGATCGGTATTCGGTATGACGTCACGATTTTTACTGTTGACCGGCTCGTCCGCAACATTGTTGTTACGGTTATCATGACCCACCGAATTGTCGTGAATGTCATTCAATGGGCAAAAACGTTGAAAATGTCCTTTCTGAGCACATTTAAAACAGACAATCTCGTCCGTACTTATAAATAGTCTATGGGACCTTCCTATGTACGGGATGTCCACAAACTCCGGTAATGGGGACTTTTCCATTACAATCTGGATCTGCCGTCTAAAACTTTTCACATGTCTTAACTCTGGTGACTTGCAGCCTAAAGGTATTGGACGGCAATTTCCGAGCACCTTTCCTTGGCTTTCCAACGCTTGTTTAATAACAAAGTTCGGGATGTATGGTGGGACATTAGATATAATTAATCTCGTCGGCTCATTCTCCAAGGAATACACATTGTGGTAGCAGCCACCTACGTTTATACCGTCAAGACACAGTCTATTGACTTGTTGCTCCGTTTTGACATAAACCGCGATTCCTCCTTTAATTCGTGAAGCAGCTACAATATTCTCCGGCTTTACGACGGCGGCGGCGCCTTTCACGTAGGCCTCTACCGCCACACCAGCTAGACTATCAACGCGTACACCATGTTTCCTATCAATGCCCGCGAATGGTTCGTAATCTAAAGCAGGGGTGGTGACGGGGTCACTTCGAGTCTCTCTCAGGCGCTCCGCATAACTAACCTGTCTGGCCATTGTCCAAACACAATAGCCTAATCAAGCGTCCACTTCGGCCAACAGGCCGACTACCCTATGCTAATGGCGCTATAAGTGTTACAAGTATATATAGAGTTACGAAAACCAGAGAAAAATCAAATTATGTATGAACACATTAATAAAACACAAAGTTATTAACACAAACATAAGCACATACGCGTTAGCGCATACAAAAGACAAAAAGTAAACACAACTGACAATTATAAACAGTCAACAAACGGACTAAACTGAGAGCTCTTCTAAAACACGTCTTTTCTCGAAGAAGAAGAAGAAGAAGAAGAAGAAGAAGAAGAAGAAGAAGAAGAAGAAGAAGAAGAAGAAGAAGAAGAAGAAGACGAAGAAGAAGACGAAGAAGACGAAGAATTCGAAGAAGAAGAAGACCTACTACGACTACTACGACGACGACGACGACGACGCCGACGACGGGAATGAGATCAAGAAGAAGAACAGAAGATCGCAACAAGAAGTTAACATATGTTACTGACCTTATATGAGCGTGAGGATTTCTGTGCTGTGCTCAGCAGAAATGAGTACAGTATGATTGAGTATTTCCGTGTGTTACTGGAACTACCGAGCTGTCTGTTATAGCATGGGGGGGAGGGGGGGGGGGGGGGGGTACGCGCTGGTCCATTATGTTGCTCCACTCCATTGCACCGCATGTACAGGATGCGTGGGAAGGCTGGTTAGCTATGGTTCTTGGGGTTATGGATCCCGTATCACAACTCTCCAGAAGGTACAAAGACCGGCTGCTAGAGCCTGTGGAATGATAAGGTTCCAGTGGGGCCATACGACCATTGCCGCTGAGATTTAACCTCACGGTCTCATCCCAACTATTGGTGTCACTGGTATGACGGTCCATAACGGAATTTAGTGGTCTGGATCAAAGATAAAAAATATATCACTACACAAACAATGGTACTCGTTTGGTAGTAGACGAGAGAAAGTATACACTACATAGAACTAAGTTGGTGTCTTGTTTACGCTGACTCGTCAGAGGTACCTCACAGATCCATATATATTCGAGAGATATCCCTGCAAGGGAGCGTCCTAACGAGGCTATCTATATAATTTAATATAAACCATTATGCACCTAACAAAATAATATTGTTGTGAGAGGAAAGTGCCTCGTGCGGGCCTCCATCACAGGAAAATCCTTCAACACTGAAGCGGAAGAAGAGAGATGGCAAAAAGGGCCACTCTCTTGGTCAAACAAAAAGCTATGTGCAGTGTGTGTCAACCTAGTGAAGTTATAATTAATTGTGATGCACGCTGGGTTACGGGAAGATGGGGTGGATGACTTCCGAAGAATTCAAAAGGCCATTGTCTTATATAGGTCCAAAGATACTGTATTGGTAGTTGCCGCTTTATTTATGCGGGCCTTCTGCTAAATTCTAACCTACCATTTAGTTGTTAAATTCGCTTCCAAGCTTTGGCCGCAAGTGGCAGGGATTCCTACCTATCATTTGACACTTAAGTCTAACTGGCAAAGATGCCCGGTTTCCCAAAGGTCACCCCACATAGCAACTCCCTCAGAAAGGCAGCATGCGGACATGCTACGGAGTGACAGCTTCAGAATCATATAACGATCCAGTTACATATCACCCCGCAACCACATATAACATCACTAGGACAAGCTATGGTTCACATAAGCAATTTAGAAAGCGCATAAGTATTTTATGGTGGGGAATAAGAGGCAGATATCCATCCTTAGTGACCTTCTCCTGAGGGTGTGGTGGGTTCTAAGACCACACCCAGTCACTGTACAGAGTTGGATGGAGATCTGCGTCCCGCCCATCACCCGTGTGTAGTGGGACTAACGTTTGCCTGTCATTAGGGTTGAGTTTCAGAATGCCCAGAGATGCACTGCAGGCCGGTTTTACATAATATCTATATCTTTTCACAGTGCATCCTTCTTTGGTGGGGTTATCTCCACTAACTGGTATCCGAAGATACAGAGGGGCTATATGCGAAATCAACACTTTAGTCTTCACCGCTCGGAAACCCCAATAGGTAACCCAGAGTCAGATCATGCCAACGTGTCGATGGGAGGTCCAGACAATTATTATTCCTTGCGGCTGGAGGAGCGCAGAAAGAGACAATCACTCGATATTAATAAGAAGCCCTAAGGTATTTGGCCAATTTATGCAATCTAGCCAGTCTGCAAGTGTTACATATCCGCTACAGCCGGAAAAGAGGCATACACAAAATGTCTCTTACGGAGAGATTGTCCCTAACTAATTTAAACCTATCCTATCAAGCTAGAATAGCCAGGTTTAGTCGATCACATGTCAGGCTCGAGCAATGTGAGCATGCACAGTGACATCAGTGTAAAATTGATGCGGGGGTGGGGGTGGGGGGGGGGGGGGGGGGGGGGGGAAATAGTGATGTGGATATAATGTTGCTGTATAGTATAGCCTAGCGTACTGCGTCCTAAAGTTTTTACATAAATAAAACAAAATAACTAGGATGGCTACTTGCCATATACGTAGATAACTATCACAGTGCTAACAGTATATCTGGTCATAGGATCTCGAGGTGATTGTTAGTTGTAAGCACCAAAATAAGGATAATATATACAGTAAAGAAAATTTAAACTATAAAATGCGATATCAGACGACCGGAGAGGTACCTATTAGTCAACAGTACGTATAATGGAATAAATGAATAAATAGTACAATAGTATAGTTACTTGAGTACCTATTGGTCATCGGTATGGAAAAAGTTCATAAATCACTGTAGATGTTGTGTTACAGATGAGGAACGCGAGATGGCATGATACTGAAGTTGCTGGGAAAGTTCTGCAAGCGAACTGTTGATGCGGCTCACTCTTAGGATGGTGAAGACATACGACTGTAGAGAGATGTCCATTAGAGTCATAATAACTAGTATGTTAATTTACCTAGTAAGTTAGAAAGTGTCCACCTGGTGACAGTAGTTTGAAGGTTTCCCATAAGAAGAAGGGATACAGTTGTAATTAAATATTGCATGTACATAACATCGCATAGCTCTTGCGGTGTACCAGGCAGAGTTCCACCAGACTGTGGCCTAAACAGGTAATTAATTACACAACATGCTGCGCAGAAGTTTGATGCCAGTTTTCAGCGTGGTCAGGAAGATCTGACGAGTTATTCAGCAAGAATCCCCACGTGTTCTACATGCTGTAGAGATTACATCTGGGCCGCGAGACCCATCCACAGGAAGCCTCCTCTTGAAATGTTGTAGTGAGAAAGCCTCTTCTATTTATTTAGTGGCCCCGGATGGCTGTCTGAGGGCTTACAAAAACTTGTGATTGCGGATGTCGATTGCTGACCAGCGCAGGAGAACTGAATTCTGAAAGGCACTGCTGTGGTGTAGGGTACCACAGTCAGTAAGCAGTTGCCCACTTCTAACACTGCACTGGTCCAACAACCTGCCACTGGCTGTCTCTCGCCGAAGTGTGGTCTCGATTCTTTGATTTTTCGCTCCTTTTATAACACTCATGATGTCAGAGGCAGTATGCCCAGACAATCAGCTGACGATCTGTAGCCAACCAGAAAGGGTGACGATGCTATCACGTGATAAGCGCATTCCCCATTCATTTAAGACATAAACGCGATTACAACATCCCAGTAATATTTTTAAAATAATTTCAATGAGCCATTTAATGATAACTTGGCCATTTCTGGTCCGATTTTAAAAACGTAAACCGTTTTTTAATCCTCGTCTCATTCTGGTCCGGATTCCTACCAAGAACTGCGAGAATGAAGTGCTTTAAAGAAATCACGGGCACCAACTCTGTACACTATGAGTACGCACTCTCTCCCAATGCTGACACATGTTGTCAGGGAAGTTTTGACGTGTGCGCTACGCGATCTCACGGACTTAGCCATTTTATTGAAAACCTCTGTCATATGGCTCTATACATGCATGTTATCCTACCCAGGGGGGCATGCTTGGAACGTACTCGGAGCGGTCGTTCCGTACCCAGCCTAGCTGGGATGGTCCGTACCCGTACAGCCGACCACGCTACACCACCCCCTCCTAGTTTGACAACCATGACAAATGATAATGCATTGTGGATCGAAAGCATAGGAACACTCTAGGCGCGAATTATAGACTTCTCGAGTAGTCGTGTAGCCGAGAGGAGTAGTGACACAAAAGACGCGTAGTTTATCAGAGAAGAGCACATAGAGGTTCGAAAGAGATTGGGAGGGAGGCAGACTTTTAGTTTTCATTTTTGTCCTGGTATTTATTTTTCTAGGCCTTTTCTTTTTTCTTTTTTTTTTGTTTTCATTTTGTGGTGCTGCTGATTTATTGAATTAATACCATGATTACGGCAAAGACAATAGCTCGCATGGGCGTTCTCGTGCTGATTTATTGAATTAATACCATGATTACGGCTAAGACAATAGCTCGCATGGGCGTTCTCGTGCTGATTTATTGAATTAATACCATGATTACGGCTAAGACAATAGCTCGCATGGGCGTTCTCGTGCTGATTTATTGAATTAATACCATGATTACGGCTAAGACAATAGCTCGCATGGGCGTTCTCGTGCTGATTTATTGAATTAATACCATGATTACGGCTAAGACAATAGCTCGCATGGGCGTTCTCGTGCTGATTTATTGAATTAATACCATGATTACGGCTAAGACAATAGCTTGCATGGGCGTTCTCGTGCTGATTTATTGAATTAATACCATGATTACGGCTAAGACAATAGCTTGCATGGGCGTTCTCGTGCTGATTTATTGAATTAATACCATGATTACGGCTAAGACAATAGCTTGCATGGGCGTTCTCGTGCTGATTTATTGAATTAATACCATGATTACGGCTAAGACAATAGCTTGCATGGGCGTTCTCGTGCTGATTTATTGAATTAATACCATGATTACGGCTAAGACAATAGCTTGTATGGGCGTTCTCGTGCTGATGGATAATTAGATTTCCGCAGAGGACGCCCAAGCTCCAACATACCTAAATCAAGTTATAAAAATATAATATATAAGAAAAACATATATTTTTAAAACATACAGTAGTAATATCACAGTAAATATGACAGTAATTACGTATGCATACCGGGTATATGAAGGTATGCATACAGTGTGGCCCATTTTGGCAGGTCCACATGGATATCGCTCACTATCCAAAATCTGTCTCGTCGTTCTAGTGCGAGAAGAAAAATAATTTTTTAAATGGTATATAAGAATAATAATAAACTGGTTCATCAGGCAGCCCCAGCAATAAGCTGCGACGGCATGACGGGAATAAAAGACATATTCGCTGCGGTGTGTTGTGTACCTACATCGCACTGATGTGTTTACAACACAGGAAACTGCAATGATTATTTTGGTGAGACACAGCTATACAACAATATTACGTACCTGTGTTGGATGACCGTAGTCAGCCAAGGGATGGGGTTTCAATTTTAAAAACATATATAATAATAAGAAAAGTATTTCAAAAATAAAATAATAATTGTATCTTCCGCACACCGATTCACACATTCTGATGTATCCACGAAAATAATCTCCACAAACATCTGCCGAGAAATTACCCCAATGAGTTTGGGTCCCACGACTCATACTTGATGGCCATGGCAGGTGGTCTTCTGATCCTGATATTTCATTATTTCTGTTATTAATGTCCACGGCACTTAATTTCGATTAAGCTGCGGACAAGTTAGCGGATGCACTAGTGGTTGTGGAGACGATGATGAGTGAAGTCCTGACTGTTGCTGGTTCCGAAGTTGCTGACATCACTGTGGTGGTGGCGGTGGTAGAAGTAGTGCTTGCTTGAGGTCGTCTGAATGATGCGGAGATGCTGTGTGATGGTGTCGCTCCAGTGGTTGCGGATATCTTCCTAAATTGTACATCCTTAATCAGTTTACTCGCAGAAGTTCTGGGTATCGCTCAGATCTCTGGTTTGGACGCTATGCGTAATTTCCCCGAGTATGGTCTGTCCAGCGTAGTAGATTTCTGACGGCAGGATCTATTGGAATGATGGTGGTCCACATGGATGTCGGTGTGCTGGTATGCAGTGCTATAGTGGTGATGGTGGCTTTCGTGAGACTTATCTCCTCATCGATAACTAAACTGAGCGGAGATATTGAACTGTTCGAAATGTCCTGTAAAAGTGGATCATGGATTTTCACAGGAGTGGTTATCACTGCCGAAATTGGCTGTCCTACCACGGATGCAGATGGTGTTGTAGTGCTGCATATTGCCAGTGTTGTCACTGCGAGTGCCGCCAGTGTGGATGCTACAGTTGGTGTTGATACCGATGCTGGGGCTGCCAGTGCTGTGGTTCTGGTTGTTGGAGTGCTGGTTGTTGGAGTGCTGGAGCTGGCTGGCTGTGTTGTGGATGTGGATGCGGAAGCTACTTGTGGAAAGTCAGGTTGTCGTCTTTTCGTTCATTTAGTTTTGGCCATCTTTCCAGTCAGAATTACCACAATTGGAAGTCTATTTTCAAAGCATGGCGTGAGGATATCTATGTCCTCATTTTGCTCACCAGACTTTAATGTCACAACCAACACACGATGCTTAATTGATAACGTGTGTGTTACACCGTACTGCATGGCTAAATATAGGTACTTGCAGTCTGCACAGAATGCTCTCTGAAGCAAATGGTCACAATTGACGTGAAGTTTCAAGTCAGAGTTTCTGGAAAATGCACGCTTGCACGGCTGTCCGTCGTATGATAACGAAGTACAAGGATACTTCTTGCTGATGTTCGCAGGTGCCGATTCTTCCGAGCTGTCAGACAAGGCGAGATCTTCCGCAAGCGACATACTATTCCAGCATGATGGTTATTTGCGGAACTGCACGATCCTAACTCTTCATAAACTTTCCTGGCCAATTAAAACATAAAATAATAATAAGAAGAAAAACAGCAGAATTTGGTTTGTGACATGAAAATGGCCTAATGCCAGATCTTCCCTAGTGTCGAGTTTGGAGGAGGATTTTTTCAGCGTAGGCTTTCCTCCTTTTATACAGGAAGGCGGAAGACCACGCCCAAAAGTTTCCGAGTGAGTCGGTTCTGCCAAATATGGAATTATTTAACTTTCATTCTACTGGAGTCTGATTATATATTCCATTCATAAGAAGAAGGCAAATATAAACATAGGAAGGCAGTATAGACGCTTTCATCTCCACTCGGCAGAAAATCGGGTCTCCGATCAACGTAAAAATCTGGAACTATTTATTCCTGTGGGTGCTCACCTTTTAATTAGCATGAAGCGGATTTTCAAGTTGGATGCTTATAAACTCGCCTGTTCAGATTTCAGGCTGGAACGCCCAATGAGGTGTGGGAGAGTGTGATGATGTCAGTGGCCGTGGCCCCGACCCACCACCTCTCGCCTCCTCCATCATGCTGTGGTAGAGACGTGAAGGGCGGTTCTTTTGTTTATAGCCTTTGATCCAATTTACCAGAAAATAGAAGTGATGATCACGTGATTCTTGTTTTTAAAGCAAGAGGTTGATCGGAAACTTAGACAATCTGTATATGGGTATAGTTTTGATGTTGTTGACTATATGTATTAGATGCGAAAGATAGATACATATGTTTCCCTTAGTCTGTTCCTCAGTACAGCGTCCCTTTATATACGTGTGATCTTATACATGTGCCGCCTCTTGTGTGGAGTAGATTTATTCCAGCCCGTGTTGATTAGTGGCTGGAATATGTAGGTAAGAGAATATTCGAAATTCTCCACGGTGTTATACTGTCTAAGTTTTGATGCTGTATACACGGTAGAACAGTCGCGCTCTCAATCAAAATTAGGACAGTATAGCTGACTGTAATTTATTGTCAGGTTTAAAAAGCTCCATGTCCTGCGGATTCCAAGTCTACTGACCCCGCCAAGCTGGACTGTATTTACCGGGTGGGCGGACTACCAATCATCCTCCTCTATTGGTAGGACTAGTCCCAGCTCATCTAGACCAAACTTAATTATTACGGTACAGCTCGGAAAGTGTGTGCCACAGTTTACAATTTTACAATACCAATAATAATATGGAGATTGTGATACAGTCATGCTGAGTGTCTGTGTCCCTGTCATGTTGGTGAATTTGATTGATGAATCTTGCGCTGTCGTGAAGTGTGAGGTTTTTATTGCAGTGGGAGGAGGTGGGGTTGGGGGGGGGGTGCGGAAGGGGGTACTGCGATGCTTGTGGTGTCAACTTTATTGGGCATGATGTATTTCGCTAAGATGGGACGGAGTTACAGATGACCAAGAAGGGGGCTGTCGTACTTTAATCAGCCCATTATCGATTTTCCGTTCGGTAGCAAATTCCTACTTGATACTGACGACAGACTGCTGGCGTCTTGCTCTTTTAATAATATTGACTGTTATTATGCGTGATTGAAGTGTGTTTGTTTTAGCTGATTACGTACGACGTTTCCATGGTGGAGTGGGGGATCCCGCGTAGCGCGTACTGTAGATGGCTGCGATGTTGTTCCTCCTTTCCATATGATCGGTTTTCCGCTCACCGGATAATGGGATAAGGGGTGTTTGCGGGAAATGTTGACTTGTGCTGAGATAGTGGTGTTCTGTTGTATGGAAGTCGGGGTTGCTGTGTGATGCTGGCTTAAAGCGAGGTGGGCTGATCCAGTTTTCCAAGCCGGGGAATGGCGAGTGTGTTGCTGTTACGGAAAAGTCAGGTTGCAGTGGGTCACGAACTCATCGCATTCATGCTGGAGGGACTGTTGCAGAAAAAGGTGTCTAATTTTTTCTGTTACAAAAGCTAGGTGCATGCTATCTAGGTTGTTAGTGATGTTGAATGTCTCCGTAATACTGTCTGTATAACCGGGTATGTATGTAGTGTTCGCGCAACGATGAATTGACGTATCCAGCCTTGCGGGCAAGTGTATTCTGTATGCTCCTGGCTTTCTGTGTCTTGGTGTGCTGTTTTGACTACTCACTAGGGGCTTGGTATGGCGATTGTGGTCGAAGATGCCCTTTACACGATGGTTGGTACTCTGTCATAGTTTGTAAGTACCGGGAATATTCGAGCCACAAGCACATGTAGCCATGTCCATTATGAGGTCTTAAACGGCAGGTTGAAGACCCCTGACTTCTTCACCTCGGGCAGTTTGAGGCTGGAGGTAGCACGAGTTGCGTCGTCAACAGTGATATGGCTCAGGCCAATGGTACCTACCTTGAGATCCTGTTGGAATGAACTCCGTGGTTTGAGCAGGTCCGTAACGAGGTCCTGTGCATACAACTCAGCCATCACCTTGATGGCACCAGCCTCGACAACTCCGAGCATGCCACGCATCACTGCCCTGTCCTTGACGCCTTTGCCCTTGTACACAGTCTTGGCCTTGTTGATGGCTAATTATCCTAGCATGTCAGTGCTTCCGACAAGGTCTCTGGCCAGAATGGTACCTCAGGTCTCCCGTAACTCTCCCTTCTCGCTTAAATCTAGGAAGGAGCTGGGCAACAGTCTCATCTGAACTGAGGCATGCCTCGACCAATTGTGCCGAGTCTCCGAGCTCTTTGTTTTCTAGGACTCTGGGCGTCAGTGCCATTGTGGTGGGAGGTATACAGTGCTATAAATATCATTTTATTAAACCTAGATAGTTTGTTTCTCTACTGACGGATAGGGCCACTCACTCAGTGGTGAGCTCAGCCTCCGTGGAAGATGTCTTTCTTTGTATGCACCATTGGTCGGAGAAGTCATACACGACCTTGTGCTTTTTGGTGAGGCCATTTCTCCAGACAACTATACCCTCAGCCAGGTGGCGGGACTCATTGCTGTCATTCTTGGCCACACATTCGTTGACAATCAGGATGTCCTAGACTCTGTCGATGCCAAAGTTGGTCCGAAATTCGGCGTCGGTTGCCCACATGGCACGGTAAGAACAACATACTGTTCTTCACCTTCCCCAGTCCACAGCTCCAACCGTCGTCCTGTGGGTGTTTACCACATGGAGGTCGAGTCGCGTGAGGATGGTCTCAAAGACTGGTTGCAAGCTAGCTATGACTTCATCAGCTAGGGACCTGGCAAGTTCATCTTGATGTGATGCCATTGTGTATGTGGCTTATATTGCTATACATAGCATCTTAAATCTAGTCGTATCCCCAGTGAAACAGGTGGACATAGGTAGACCATATGGTGGGCCAAGGAAATAGGTAGGAATGCTTAGGATACAGGCCCTCTCTGCATGGGCATACCTTGTGGGCTAACCATTTCTCGGCATTAGGGATGTTCAGTCCTCGCGCTCGACTGTGTGTCTGCAACTCTGGCTTAGCGTACCATGCCTCATAGGCTGCTGCTGTCTTATGGACCTGCCATGCTTCCATGGTCTCCTATATACCCATCTTAAACCTAGACATAGGCCACGATAATCTCAGCCAGGGCACACGTTGCTAGCCCCAGATCTGCGGCTTTCATTAGTGGAATGCGCTCGCCCATGAGCTTGGCGGAAGCAGTGTATGAGGCAGTACTGATGGTGATCTTTGGGATGGGGAGCGTTATTCCTGGACAGTGCCCGATAATCCAACTTGTCACTGTGGCGAGGATGGCTGCACTGGTGGTGGCTGGTAGTACTTCGCTCCCCCCCCCCACCCCAGACATCTTCACCACAGCAACGTTCGCCACCACATTACTGGCGACATGAAAGGCCAAGGGCTTAGCCTGTGCCAATAGCTTCTGGTTCTTACTTTTGAGCAGGTTCTCCACCTTTTCAATGCTCGCTTGGCTATTTGGGAGTTGCTTTACAATCTGTACCACTGACGTTATTGGTTAAACAGAATATAGGATTTACAGTGTGCATGACACGACTGGTATAAAGCCACCAATGCGCTGATCGATTTCCAACTCAAAATGTATCACCCACTAATTTATTTGTTGAGACAGCTCTTTTAAGACGACATTTATCTCCTTTTCATCATAATTTCAATGAAAATCATCTAGATTTCGGGTATTTTCTAACATTTCGTTGGTAACTGATTTAGAGGAAATCGGTCTGTTTAATAAAAAAAATGAAAATGTACGAGCGTATTCAGCAGAAAAACTGTACTGGAACCGATTACAAATATCATGTGTACAAATGGTAATTTCGTGGCAGCCCTTTCAATATCTGCCTTCTTTACTATTGATTACTATGCAGAGCTATGTTAGTCATAACTGGAGTGACGTATATGCAGTTGACATAGCAATTGCCTGATTTGAAAAAGTTAAAATCAGAATTTTGCACGTTTTGAAATTAGCATTTCTTGCTTATTTCTTACTGTATGTTCGCAAAGTTTATATGTGGGAGAGAAGGATTTTGATTTTACTTCAGCTATATTGTATAATTGACTATTAAAATTATAGTTATATACAGACTGTAAAGCAGTTCCTTCTAGAATAGTAAATATTTGGAATAATCTGCCAACCAATATAGTCATTGCAATTATAAAATGCCCCTTATTACTGGATGTCAGACAGTTAACAGGGACTCAGATGAAGATGGCATGGTTATTGAGGACTAAGGCCTGTGACCATTCAACACCTAGTAATACCTAGCAAGTGAGAGACACATGTTCATGCGCACCATTCACAGATCTACTTCTTCTACTTTTGTTGGCATGGGGTATGTACTGGTTAGGAGCTCCACCATTTAAGGCAGGCTTTGGAGCTCTTAACCATAGTGGCTGCCACTGTATTGCTGGGAAGGCAGTTTCAGATTCGGATTGCTGTTGAAAAGAAGGAGTAGAGCTTAGTGTTGGCCCTGGAATGTGGTACTATTAGTCTGTGGTGTATTCTACTTTGATGATGGCAGTGGATGATCGGGTTGACTCTATGGTGGACCTCAGCAAAGCTGTTTATGATTTTGTATATCACAGTAGCATCGGCATGGTCCCTGCCCCCCCCCCCCCTGGAGTAGTTCAAGTCCTAGTTCTTCAATGAGGGCTGAGGCGCTTGGAGTCTGGCTGAAATCCTGAGATATTCTGTGTGCCGATTGTTGCTTTACCATCTCAATGTCTCGTATGGATTCATTGTGATGAGGAATTCATACAGTGGATGCATATTCTAAGCTGGGACATACAAGTCCGTTGTAGCACCGTGTCTGTATTTTGCTTCGGCTTTAAGTTCCTGTATATAAAGGCACTTGTCCAGTTGACTTTGGCTGTGATGGATTGTATAAGTTTTCCCACTTGAGATCATTTGTAACCTAAATGTCAGGCCTCGGTAATGGCGCCATTCACAGGTTCCAAGGTGTAACCATGCAGCTGGTAGTCTGTCTTGATTGGCTTCCTTCGATTTGTGATGGTTAAGCTGTTACACTTGCCTACATTAAATTCCATTTGCCAATCTTTCTCCCATTGTCCCAATTTATCGAGATCTGATTGTAAGCTGGCGGCGTCTGTCTGAGTGTTTACTTCCTTGTACAGTATCATATCATCAGCAAACAAGCGCACTGTGAAATTGATTCTGTCACATATATCATTTATATAGACAAGGAACAGTGTTGGACCCAAGACCGACTCTTGTGGAACGCTTCCAACTGAAGACATTTGACCTTCTACTATCGTTTATGTCCTGTCTACTAAGTTTTCCACCCACATCCCTGCAAACAATGCTATGTTGGCCCAACATTGGACCAGTGTATGTTTATTCGTTGGCGCAACGGAGTTTTGCTCGCTGGGATTACATTTGGTCAATATATCACATAGTTTTCCCCGCATCTAAACAATGATACTTATACTTATACTTATCTCATACCACCTTTAGTAGACTTTAAGCCTGTAGATAGATCAAACCAACGATGAGCCAATGTAATTAACTAATTTACCATCAGCCAGCCAATGTAAATAAAAGGTTAGCCCAACGTAACTAATATTCTATGAATCATCCAGACATAAGGACAATGTTGGGCCAATGAAACCACATGTTGGGCCAGTGTAAGGTCAACGAGCAAATCTATGTTGGGCCAATGAATAAAGCTTACATACCTAAAAAGCTGTATTATATACGAGCTGCTAAAGCTTAAAAAGTAGGAAAAGATTACGGAAAAACACACTGAAAAAAAATGGGAAAAAATAGAAGAAAAAAACCTTAACCATTATCCGCACATTGCGCAACTAAAATGTGTCAACTTTTAGATCGACAATAGGCCCAGTCGGGCCTCCAACATCTCAACAGATGATGATGATGATGATGATGATGATGATGATGATGACGAATGTTTGCCGGGATGGCTTTAATACATTTTTCAGTGAGGGAACATACCCAGACAAATGGAGTGATGGTGTGATTTCAATCTGGAAATCCTTCTTTGCCTAATAACTATCATGGAATCATATGCAGTAATTTGGCCACGGTTTTTACGTTTATACTGAATGATAGATTGTACAACTTTGTAGAGTGTTACAAATTAAGATCAGAAGAACAGATCGGATTTTAAAAATCGTCTCGTGCAACAGACCATATGTTTGTTTTAAAGACACTCATTGATGCATATAATAATCCAGTGGTGGTTAATTATATACCTGCTTTGTAGATTTTAGTGGGCCATTTGATAAGGTTAAGTGGTCTCGGTTATTCTATAAAATCCTCAAATTAGGCATTGGTGGTAATTTCTACAAAATTGTTAAAAGTATGTACTCTGATATTTCTAGTTCTATCAAAATAACACCTGCTCTAACTCCAGCATTCGAGATTTCGCAGGGGCTCAGACAGGGTGAAGTTCTTAGCCCTATGTTATTTACACTCTATTTGAACGACCAACCACCATTGCTGGTAATACCCATCCAGATTTATTGTCTTCAAAACGTCTAACAGTGTGTGATGTATGTCGATGATATTGTCATACGATCTGAATCAAAAGGTAGATTGCAACAATGTCTAAATAACTTAAGCAAGTACTGTATTAAGTGGAAACTAGAAGTAAACTTGTCAAAAACGAAGGTTGTAAACTTTCATAAGTTGGTCGTCTTTTAAGTGATCACTTCTCTTATAACAACATCAATGTTGAATGTGTTAAATCCTACACGTATTTAGGAAGTTTTAACAACAATGGATCATTTATGCAGGCAAAAGTCAATCTAAAGCATACATCTCAGAAAGCATCCTTCAAACTAAAGAAGGTACTTGGCAATGATTTTTACACACCAATGTGGCCTTAAGTCTGTTTCAGTCGTTAGTCAAACCTATAATGTTATATGGTTGTGAGATTTGGGGTGCATCCCTTTTTTCTCTAACATTCAAATGCATGATGGACAAGTTTGACAGTCCACCTGCAGAAAAGGTACAACTCAGCTTTGCCAGATATTCTCTTGGTGTCCATAAACATGCTACTACAGACGCAGTGCATGGTGAGCTAGGTTTAACACACACACCCCCCCCCCACCCACCCATAGCAATCGCTATAATAAAAAGTGTACTTATGTATAAACAACACCTTTTAACCGAACCTGGCAACAGTATTCTTGGTGAGGCCAGGCAACTAAGTCTAAATTTAGCAGGGGGCAACTCTAATTCTTGGCTTAAGATGGTGTATCTACAGCCTACGTGTGCCCCAATGACAGATTCTTTTGACCCATGCATCAAGTCGTTGGAGAAGGAAGTTGTTGGGAAATGGCATGGTCGATTGTCTCAAGGTGGTTCCAATAAGCTTAGATCCTATGTAACTTACAAGACACACTTTGAATTTGAGAACTATTTGGCAACAGTGAATAATCGTTATCACAGATTTACTTTTACCCGCCTCAGAACCAGTTGTCACAATCTCCACCATGAGTCTGCAAGGTATACTAGACGTAGGGCTCCAATAGAAAACAGACTATGTTCTTTGTGCGATAAATGGGAGGTGGAAGATGAGTTACACTTCCTGATTCAATGTAATCTACATTATCATGAAAGAAAAATGCTATATGACTTCCTGATCAAAGAGTGTCCCAAATGCAGACATTTAAATTATCATCAAAAATGTATCCACCTCTTATCATCATAGGGTAGTATTTTAATTCAAACTGCAAATTTTTGTCATTTGGCTTTTGAGAAGAGGAACAAGAGGTATCAGAAGATACAAAATATCTTGCATCTTTAAAGTGCCGCAGGACCCAGCTGCCACAGGACCCAGTCGGCCCAAGACTAAATATTCTGCGAAAAAATAATGTCCAAGCTATGTACATATATAGAATTATATTGCCCATTTGACCCCTGGTCACTGCCTTCAGATTGACTCAAGAACAAAATAATTTCTTGTACTGTAGTAGACCAACTACAAGCTGCAAAATGATATGTGACATGACCTCACTTGATAAAATTTATTTTCTGCCCACCATTTCCCCCACCCCTGCCGGGGGGGGGGGGGGGGGGGGGTATCAAAATACCAATGTATCATGCACATCCTTGGCCATATGTGTAATCATACCGAAAGTTTCAAGTTTCTATGTGAAATGGTCTAGGGGTTGCTTTACAATCGATTGGTGCCCACTTTCGACCCCCCCCCCCTCCCTCAGTTTGACCAAAGATCACCATAATTCCTTGTACTGTAGTATACTCATAATTGGCTTCAAAATGCTCTGTGACATGAACAACTTTGGAAAATTATATTTTTAGCTTACATTTCCCACCACCAGGGCCGTACCCCTGGGGTCATGCCAAAATTCCACAAGATCTATCAGAAGATAGCAAATAGCTTACCTGTATGTATGTATGATTACTGCATTCTGCGGCTGTAGTAGTACAAACATCCTACAGCTGCAACCAGTCCTTCTTCACTTTTGCCCACTGTGTCTTGTCTTCAGCCGAAATCCTTAGCTGCCTCAGGTCCATTCTTGAATTGAGTGTACCGAGTCCTGCTTACCTGTAATGTATATTAATTATACATCACAGGATATAGTGGACCACCGGATACAGTCTCATTTTGAAATTTGACAATCAACATGCTGATTCAAAACACCCACGGTATTACCCATCGGGCAAGCATAGCTATGCTTGGAGACTGAACCATAAAGCCTTTCTGCCAAGGAGTAATCTGAAGTCATTACTCATTGTAATGACAACTGGCACCCTGGGGCTAACCGAAAGGCAAATGGTCCAAACATAAGTAAAGTTCAAAGTTGAAACATTTTCAAAAACAATCAGTATAATACATATTTGGATGTGAAATGGTCTAGGAGGAGCTACATTACACCTACCCGTTGACCCAAGATCTAAATAATTCCTTGTACTGTACACTACTTATTATTGGCTTGAAAATGATATGCAAGATGACATCCTTTGGAAAAATCTTATTTTTGACCCCACATTTCCCACCCCCAGGGCCGTACCGCTGGGATCATACCAAAATTCCAAAAGCGCCATGCACATTCTTGTCCATATGTGTAATCATACAGAAAGTTTCAAGTTTCTATGTGAAATGGTATATGAGGAGTCGCATTACAATCGATTGGTGCCCACTTTTGACCTTTTGACCCCGCCCCTACCCTTTGACGCAAAATCAAAACACTTCCTTGTACTGTAGACTACTTATTATTGACTTGAATATGATATGTAACATGACAGCCTTAAGAAAATTTTAATTTTTTACCCCACATTTCCCACCTTCAAGGCCCTGCCGCTGGGGTCATTCCAAAATTCCAAAAGTGACATGCACATCCTTGCCCATATGTATAATCATCCCCAAGTTTTCAAGTTTCAAAAGCAAGTCTTTGCTGATTAAATTGTCATTTGAAAAATCCTTAACCGCAGCATAATACATATAACCTGGATGCAATCAGCATAAAATTATCAAAGTTCAAATGCCGAAAAAATATGGAAACATTTTGAAAATCAATAACTTTTTTATCTGGACAAGTCCTAATCATCGTATAGAACACATCTGTGAAGTTTTATTCAAATCGGATGAACCCTTGTGGGTGCAAATGTCATTTTAAAATTGTTTAACCAAGAAATTGTGAGTATAAATTGGATACAAAAGAGGCTTAAAATAATTAAAGTTCAAAGATAACAAATTTTATTTTTAAAATTTGCAATTCAATTTCTTTTTCATATGGACAAGTCCTAAGCATGGTATAGAACACATCTGTGAAGGTGGTTTTTTTAAAATCTGATGACCCCCTTGTGTGTTCAATGCAGCAAATGTCATTTTAAAAAACCTTAACCATAGGATTAACATTAATCTGGACACAAAGAGTATTCAAAGTTAAACTTGAAAAAAATAAAAACCAATATAGTTTTGATGTAAACTAGTCCCAAGCATTCTATAGAACACATCTGGGAAGGTTTTTTTTAGACCCCTCACAAAGTTGAAAGATTTTGAAAGAAGTGGGTGCAAAACTGCAAATGTCATTTTTAAAAACCTTAACCATAAGATTAACAACTTGAAAAAAATAAAGAAAAATTTCAAAAATCGATATAGTTTTGATGTAAATTAGTCCTAAGCATCGCATAGAACACATCTGTGAAGTTTTAAAAAAATTGGATGAACCCGTTGGGGTGCAAATGTCATTTTAAAATCCTTAGCCAGAGCAGACGCCAATGCCAATGCCAAAATTTTCCAACACTCTCCCAAAATCTCTTTTTTCTACTTTGTGAAAATGCGAGATAAAAATCCTTAACCATAGCAGACACCAACGCCGACATTTTTCCACCCTCTCCCAAAATCTCTTTTTTCAATTTCGTGAAAATGCGAGATAAAAATGTCCAAAAATCCAACAGGATCGATTGATCAATTTGTGATTTCCAGACTCAGCATGTATATAGACTTATATTATACACTCATATATATGCTTTGTATTCCTTGTTAAGTGTGACAGACCAAGGGTTAACCCTCGTCTCGTGAACTATATTATCTCAATATCATCTGCCATTTTGTGGGAAGTGTAAGATGTTAGTGGGGATGAGATTCACAGGTGGTGTCTTATGGGACTAGCTTGATTTGTTTTCGGTGGGCTATTGCACACCTATGTGTTGCTGCAGACATCAGCGTGGCCTGATGATCGGGGCATGTTTGTGTGCGAGGATTTCGTCGAGATGAACTGGATTGTTCTTGGAGAGCACTGCCATGGGATAGTGTTTTACTGTCTATACAAACTGGCATGGCTACCTAGCTCTTCCACCCATGTAAGATGTCGAGTCAGCACAGTACGCATACATTTGCATGGAATTGCCAGGTTTTGGGCTGCTGGTTGAAATATTATCCAAGTGGGATGTTCACATTGTTCTAGTCATATTTTCGGGCTTTTTATGCCTGTATGGTCGTCTGAGTGTTGTGAAGGATTTTGATTTTACTTCAACTATATTGTATAATTGACTATTAAAATTATGGTTATATACAGACTGTAAAGCAGTTCCTTCTAGAATAGTAAATATTTGAAATAATCTGTCATTGCAATTATAAAAGGGGGCAACTCTAATTCTTGGCTGCTGGTTGAAATATTACCCAAGTGGGATGTTCACATTGTTCTAGTCATATGTTCGGGCTTTTTATGCCTGTATTGTCGTCTGAGTGTTGCAAGCTGTTTTTGTTATATAACTGTATGTTTATTATTATAATAGATATGTGTATTGTATTGACTGTGTAATGGCCCCTTGTAGCAAAGAGCATAGTCATCATACGCCGACTAAAACCCTATCTAACACCGAATATTATTTTTAATCTGTACTGCACAATGATACTTCCTGACATCACTTACCGTAATGCTATCTGGACTAACACATCTGAAGCTAAACTAAAAAAACTAAAATCACTACAAAAGCAATCTAGTAAATTATTTGTACAAACAGCAGGTGGCCAGGATATCTTTAAAGTAGAAAAAGATTCTAAAACTGGAGGACATTGGAAGGCTCCAATTATACACAATTTTAAGAGACTTCCACAATGGCAACTTACCCTCTTCTTTAACCAGTATCTTTACGGTCAATACACAAATACACTCTCACAACACAAGAACACGAAATAACCTGCACACAAGACACCACCAAACAAAAGCAGCTCAACAAACACCCTCATATAAAGCAATACAATTATGGAATAACACAGATACAAAGACACGCACAGACATTATTACTCTACAGTCATTTAAACAGAAGATCAAAAATATGATTATAAACACATACTAGGCCCTTAAAAACTAAAACAAAAGAACCCCCCCCCCCCCCAAAAGAAAAAACACACAAAAAAACCTACTCCACCATGCCATTATCATACTTGCACCCAGTGACCAGAACAAATAATGAACTTACAATGTTAAAATGAATTTTAATTAACCAGATAAGCAAAACCAATAAAATTAAAAAAAACTCCCGAAAACCTACAAAAACCCCACACCACCATATGATGGCATTATCATACTTGCACCCAGTCACCAAAACAAATAATAATAATAATAATAATAATAATAATAATAATAATCGTTTTAATTAGCAAGATAAGCACACCTATGTACCTGTAAATATGTTGTCTTTCTGTCCCATGTCTCTTGTTCGTCTTTTAGGACTAGGTTAAACCTGAACTAATTGTGTCATATATTTTATAGTGTCAGTCCTTCATGTACAATATTTATATATATATTATATATATATATATATATATATATATATATATATATATATATATATATATATATATATATATATATATATATATATATATATATATATATATATATATATATATATATATATATATATATATAATGTCTATGCTATGTGTTCACGTCTGATCCTAATGTGTGTCGCTAAGATGCAGTGATCAGATGGCATACATACTATGTTGTGATTGCAAACTGCTAGGGAGATTGCGACAACTGAATATGTCGAATACAGCTTATTGGAAGATAAATAAGAATAGACACAATCAGAGTTGTATCTAAATGCAGCTGTTAGCTCGCAAACCCTGATGATGTGGCGAAGTGCATAGATTCTGGTGTCAAAATGTCAGTCACTGAAAAATTAAAAGATAAACAAATTTCCCTTGCTCTTGGTGTATCATTTCCAATTTATAAGAAGTCATTTACAGACACATGAGTATTTTTATTGTCAATATTTCGAATAGAATCTAAATCAAAACGAATCAACTGATTATCTTAATCGTGGATTTGTCCTTGTACTCTAGATAGTATATTATAAACGTTATATTGTTTGTGACCGGACATGTGAGCACCAAGGAAAGGTTTCTGAAAATATTACAAGAGAAATTTATGATAACAGAATGGAGGAATCCAGTTTTAGCTAAGCTACACCCATACTTCGCCCGTTTTGGAATCAACCGATCCCTTAACACCCTGACTCCATTTCTAGAAAAATATACAGGTGAGCGGCTGAATAAGCAGCAACAGCACCCAGTCGAAAATTAGTTTGCAAAATCAGTGTACAGATCTGTAAAATCAGTGCAAAGCTACTGCTTCAGGACTATGGAGACATAGTGTTTATCAAATAGTAAAGACCTACAATTCGTACACCACTGCTTAGTCCGTCATCAAGTAAGCCTTTGGGACAAACTTAGCTACGCAATTCATGATGTAATCGATTATGATATCATACCATACGTCACATAGTTGATTATGATGTCATCCCATACGTCACATAGTTGATTATGATGTCATCCCATACGTCACATAGTTGATTATGATGTCATATGATTGATGGATAAACTGTAATACTCCATTTGCTAATGTAGATAATGATATACTCAAATTGATTAGTTAACAGTCCTCTGCTCGCCATGACTATCACAAGTATTGTTGTGCATTTACAAAAGCTGTATACATTATGTGCCTTTTATTTCTCATGTCAATCATTCT
The DNA here is from genome assembly GCA_034401795.1 of Chaetoderma sp. LZ-2023a. NCBI lineage: Eukaryota > Metazoa > Mollusca > Caudofoveata > Chaetodermatida > Chaetodermatidae > Chaetoderma > Chaetoderma sp. LZ-2023a. The sequence continues at coordinate 89,460,020 of CM067375.1, forward strand.
GTACCACTCACTGACTGTTGTACTTGTTACTGATCTTTGTACTCCTCAGTGGCACATCGGTGAAATGTATACATCTCAGTCACATGTGTTTTAGCATCGATTATTCCTGACCATCAGTGACCTTTGTGCTAGCATGAGTGTTTTTTGTACACCACCCCTCAGAGATCTGTTACTCTGTGATATGTACCTGTAACTGTATAGCCCAAAGGGCATTTCCATCATTTGCAGACACTGATAATGAAAGTTACTGGGCTGCTTATGCCTTGCAAATATGCGTACAACCCAGTATTCACTGAATACTGGATCCGCAACTTTCGTTATCAGGCGATCGTGGTACTCTCAGTGACCTGCCCTTATTGGCAACATTTGCTCATCCATGGCGGAAGCACACCTTTCGCAGATGAATTTTGATAGGCTTATATATCATCTATGGCCATACATCCTTTACATTACTTGCGATAAACTATTGGCATTATCAACAGGCGCTATGGCATTAAGAGACAAGTTCCAACATTTTCGAGGGGGTATTAATACCAGCAAACATCCATACTTATCAGCAGTGATGCTAGCATAGATCACTAGTTGTTGATGGGTACAGATAGGCCAGTCTCAGCAGCAGATGATGGAAAACAGAGATCTCTCTCTAATGGACACCTGTGGATAATTTAAAGAGGTGAGTAAACACATTGTCACATGACTTAACACTTTGAACCCGATAAGCTGAATGTGAAAGCAGATGTAAGTTAATACATATTCTGTTTAAAGGTGCATATTGACGCCAGGATGCTTGAAAACAAAATTGTCAAAATTGTAGACTGTTAAAAGCTTAGATTATGTGTATAGATGTAATGAAACGAAATAGAGCCTAGCATATGATGATTTCATTGCCTATAAATTAATATAGTTTTTTAACCTGTGAAATTGAATTAGATACATGAGTCCCTAATTCAATTCCACAACTGAAAAAACTTTTTAATTTATACGGGAAGAAATCATTACAGCTTAGGATTTATTTCATTTCATTAAATCGAGATACACAAGTTAAGCTTCTAAAAGTATACAATTTAAATAATTTTATTTTGAAACATCCTGGTGTGAATGTGCACCTTCAATGTCTTAAAACTATTTTGACTGGAGAGATGTTGCCATCTCCGGCAGCAACAGGTTCCTGCCAAATTAGTTTGAAAATATTTAACAATTCATCTGTACAGTTACTTTGAGTTCTGGATTCTTAGAATCGTGGCTCAAAGTGTTTAGTCAGTCGCCTTATGAAACAGTTTTTGACGAGACAAGATGGTAGTTATCTAAGACAGGACCACCCTTCTTAAGGAACTTCCATATAATCTTCTGGCCCCACAAGTCAATGTTTGTTAGTGACATGTTTCACTGTATACATGTAGTTTGATGTAATTTAATTGTCTTCATCAAATCCACCTGCTACATATCTACATTAAAGGTGCATATTCACACTAAAATTTCTGAAAATAAAACCGTTCAAATTATATACTTTTAGAGGCTTAAACTGTTAGCCTATATGTATTGAAACGAAATAAGTCTTAACCTATGATGATTCCATTCCATATAAATTAATATAATTTTTTTAAGTTGCGAGATTGAAATAGAGGCACGGGCCTCTATTTCAATTTCGCAACTTATATTAATTTATATGGAATGGAATCATCATATATTAAGATTTATTTCGTTTCATTACACATATGCACATAATTTAAGCTTATAAAAGTATGCAATTGTAACAATTTTATTTCCAATCAATCCGGTGTGAATATGCACATTTAATAGACTCGATACTTACTAATGCATGTACACACTTCCATTACCATATGATGGCTGTCACGGGTAATAAGCCAATAGAAGCTTTGCGGTCTGATTACGGGGTTCGTCATGACCTTGTGAACTACCATCAATCACTTACTAATTCTCCCTGATCACCGAGCGGTGTTCAAGGAGCCTGTTCAAAACGCTCCTTGAGGTACAGCTCACTGGAGAATGTACAGGTCAATCAGAATGTAAGGATTATGGAACCAATAACAGGCCACTTAAGCGTAGCTGCAGATGGCACTGATGGGTTGCAATGATCAGAGGGCATCATGACAGATAGATAGGATGGAGCATATGTCACGGCAAGTAACAAAGTTAGAAAGAGCACTGAGTGGTACATGCCCCTTTGGGTACAACACTCGCTGAAGTTGATAATGTTATTGAGAGTAGACAACTCTCGCCGAGTCTGTCTACGTGCATGGCATCAGCCATTCGGGATGATCACAATAGGAAATTCTAACTCAGGTCAAGACAGAGAAGAGCAGCTGATTCAGGAAGAACGTTTCCTCCTTACAGATTATAGTGTGTCGATAACTGGACGACGGACATCACTTTTCAAACACGGTCTTCTAATCACTAGAAAAAATCTTTGAATTTGGTCTGTCAGCCATACCCAATATCATGGTATATGACCTATATCAATAAAGCATTGCAGATCTTATAAACCATTTAGGTAGCTAACTATAGCAAAGTAATTCATGAATCCATTTCCTCACTCAATCAGATGACGTCATAATCAACTACGTGATGTGTAGGAAGGCGTCATAATCATGACGTCATGAATGACTCAATATAGTCTTCTTTAATGCTTGATAGTCTGACACGTTGTACGAATTGTATGTCTTTATCATTTAATAAACATTATGTTGAATATTTTTGAAAATAATTTGACTGGGTGCTGATGCTTCCTGAATAATTCTATTCATTCTCCATATACTGCTGATACTGACGTCACCAATCAATAGTGATGTAATAGTGACATCGGAGGTCAAAGGTCAAGGTAACTAGTCAGAGGTCGCACACAAACCCCAGGTATCTAATCTGATTCTGCAACAAGATCTCTTCGACCAATTAGATTTGAGTATGTTGTTTTCTACATTCTGGACCACCCTCTTTTCGGTTGATCATTTACGACTTAGTTACTACAGTTACCATTGAAAATTCGCTTTGAGTTTTTATGACATGTGAGTACTCGGGAAGTGTTGACTTGATAACATACGGTTATAGTAAACGCTCTCTTGCTGGCGCAGTAGCAAATATGCATACATCGGTATTCAATTCTTTAGCGTTTTAACCCTTTAATGGCTAAATTTGCTTTAAAAAAAATCAAAATATTTGCTTACTGAATGTCAATTTATAGGCCATGAGAAGACATTTTTGTAAACTTACCAGTGGAATGACTGGCTCGTTTATCGAGCCAGTCATTCCAGGGGAAGAAATTCAAAATAGTATTATCTTGGCCTGCAAAAGTACATTCCAAAAGAGCACTGGAGAGGCCGGTTTCGCCGTCTTCAGCATGAAAGGTTTAAGTTGTACAAATCTTATTAGGTGATTTACCATTTTCGAGTATAATATGGATTTTATTGTATGAGTCCGCGTTGTGTTTAAAAATTAGTATTAGACGAGATTGAGTTCAATATAGATTTATAAACGTAAAGTGGATTTGTACAATAAAAATCCATCGGAATGTTAAATAACCGAATAGGGCCCTAGTATCTCGTACTATTGTCACATGTAATCAGTCAGGCACACGCGTGACTTCCTTTAGCAGTATAGGCCTACCTATATACATTTCCAATATAACCTTTATTTGCAGACCCGTGATTAATGATGAAGTAACACAATATCTCTATAATAACGATCAGCAATTATTTGTATATTCATGAGAAATTAATAATAATAATAATAATAATAATAATAATAATAATAATAATAATAATAATAATCCATCGAACTGTAAGTACTTATTTCATTCTTTGGCAACGATGCTAATAACAATGCGTTTTGATTACATACGTAATTTAGACTAGGTACAGTTTTGTCTTAATGTAATCATAAGCCTACTGGTCGCATAAATTCCACAAAAGTCGAAATTTAAATATCTACATGGGCGAAAGGTAGTAGGTCTACATACCACGCAAAGTAGATGCTATAATTCACACACCCAGTGCAATAGCTACTACCCCGTAGTTTCACGAGAAATTGGTATAAAAACATTAAAGTGTGCGTGACACGACTATTACAAATTTGCATAAATAAATCAAACATGTGTCAATATTTAAGAAAAAATACACACCGATTCACTTGAAACATTCTCTGTTAATAACAAAAACTACTATTGTTCAATATCGGACAGCCAGCCACAAACACGCTGATCGATTCCCAGCTCAAAATGTTTCACCGGTATGGGACGTAATCACGCTAATTTCTTTGCTCAGACGCTTCTTTTAAAACGGCATTTATCTCCCTTTCCCTATAATTTCAATGAAAATCTGCAAGATTTGTGGGATTTTCAAACCTCTTTGATAACCAATTTAGAGAAATCCGTCTGTGCAATACAAAATAAACATATACGAGCGTATTCAGCAGAGAAAACTGTGCTTGAACCAATTAGAAATATCGTGTGTACTAAAGATAATTTCACGACAGGTCTTTCGATATCTGCCTTATTAATCTACGATGCAATCGCACATTATTAGAATTACTCGGGATCTTTCTTCCTTCTTCTTTCTTTCTTTCTTTCCTTCTTTCTTATTCATCAAAAATTTCTGAACGCATCTCCTACAGTTCTCATCCGATTAACCCCAAACAGTACCTAGTCTGAAATAGTGTGATATTTAAAAGAATTTGGATCTGGTCAATAGGTTGTCAACCACCCACCTTTGAGTGGGCAAAAAAGTCCCATAGGAAATGTATAGAGATTTTCAGTATTAATCTTTAATCTGCTACTACAACTAGAGTTTCGATATACCTATTACCAATATGGTACTTTTCTTCTGCCATACTTGGTGAGGATGATATTTTTGGGGTCCTGAAGGTGTTTGTCCACGTAAAAGATGATCTTGACCTTTGACCCCAATGCATGGAAATGGCTCTATAGGGTTGAATGGGGAGGCTCAGGATGGATCTTTGAACTGCGACTACACCTATGGCTTTGATCAGATAACAACCATACTTGGGCAGGATGTTACCATATGGGTCCTGAAGGAGTTGATTGATCTCGCCGGCACATGCCCAAGTGGAGGGGTGCCCCTTGGACATCACAATTAATAATTTTCGTTTTTTGGCAGAAGTGAACTCCTTAGTTAGTCCATTCAAATATCTGTCATGTAGGGTGTGTTCAGGGCTAGAGCAGAATCAGACTAAAATATACTTGTCCAAAACCATCGTTAATCATAGGTAATGTAACAATTTTTATACATGCAAGAGTTAGACTTATGGAGGCTGAAGTAGAACTCAACATTTATCATATAAATATCTCATATAATAACTACACCCATATAATAGCAGTGATATTATACAATATAATGTGACAAATGAGTTCATTGTACGAGCTGATTGTTTAGTTTGTTTACAAGGGACCTTTCCGGTTTTAGCTATGCCCCGCCCATCTCTAGCTAAGCTCCACCAACACCTCGCTCATTTTGGGATTGATCGATCTCTGAACACCCTGACTATCAATTTCCAAAAAAATACAACGGTGAGCTGTTGAATTTTTTAAAACTAATTTGACTGGGTGCTGTTGCTGCCCAAGGGATCTTACCAGTTTTACCTATGCCCCGCCCACCTCTAGCTAAGCTCCACCCACACTTCGCCGGGTTGGGATTGATCGATCCCCGAATGCCCTAACTATCAATTTCCCGAAAACTATACCGATAAGCTGTTGAATATTTTGCAACTAATTTGACTAGGCGCTGTTGCTGCCTATGGAAGCAACAGCGTCCAGTTAAATTAGTTTCAAAATATTCAACAGACTATGTCTTAAATAGTAAAGACATACAATTCGTAAAACAACGCATAGTCCTTCTTCAAATATGCGCTCATGACGTACTTATCTACGTCAGTCACGGGGTCATAATGACCTCATTCATTATTATGTCATTCTACACGTCACGTAGTTGATTATGACGTCATATGATGGATGGATAAAGTAGAAAGGTCCATCACACATGAACTAACAAAATGTATAATATTGATAATAGCACAGCAATGAATGGGAACAAGTTTGAGATTATATTTCTCTTATAGAAAGCACGGCTCGCCATTTAACTACGGTCCTACTCAGCAGTAATCAACGACTTCATGGGTGACTGGCCCACGTGGTCACATTTAGTACCTCTATGCGTTCTTGGCACATTATTTTTTAAATTTGTTTTGTTTCTAAGGAGAGGGATAGAAGATGTGGCCACTGGCCCGTGATGGTTTGATTTACGAATTATATCCAGGTCACACTTTAAGAAACTATTATCGTTTGGCTTACAGTACAGCCGCTACAGCGCAGAAATAACTTAGACCGTCGGCCTACTGTTGAATACAATATTGGATTGCAAGACATTTCTGCCTACGGCAGCAATGTTTTCCAATCCAATTTTCTTCTAAATATTAAACAGAACATGTCTTACATCGTGTTTCTGTTTTTGCTTTTTGGAACCATATATCAACTAATTTATGAGCTGTACTGTTAATGATTTGTATTAAGAGATCATCTGACTTTACTTTAGCAGCATACCTATATACATTTCCAATATAACCTTTATTTGCAGACCCGTGATTAATGATGAAGTAACACAATACCTCTATAATAACGATCAGCAATTATTTGTATATTCATGAGAAATTAATAATAATAATAATAATAATAATAATAATAATAATAATAATAATAATAATAATCCATCGAACTGTAAGTACTTATTCCATTCTTTGGCAACGATGCTAATAACAATGCGTTTTGATTACATACGTAATTTAGACTTGCTACAGTTTTGTCTTAATGTAATCATAAGCCTACTGGTCGCATAAATTCCACAAAAGTCGAAATTTAAATATCTACATGGGAGAAAGGTAGTAGGTCTACACACCACGCAAAGTAGATGCTATAATTCACACACCCAGTGCAATAGCTACTACCCCGTAGTTTCACGAGAAATTGGTATAAAAACATTAGTCGTGTGCGTGACACGACTATTACAAATTTGCATAAATAAATCAAACATGTGTCAATATTTAAGAAAAAATGCACACCGATTCACTTGAAACATTCTCTGTTAATAACAAAAACTACGATTGTTCAATATCGGACAGCCAGCCACAAACACGCTGATCGATTCCCAGCTCAAAATGTTTCACCGGTATGGGACGTAATCACGCCAATTTCTTTGCTCAGCCGCTTCTTTTAAAACGGCATTTATCTCCCTTTCCCTATAATTTCAATGAAAATCTGCAAGATTTGTGGGATTTTCAAACCTCTTTGATAACCAATTTAGAGAAATCAGTCTGTGCAATACAAAATAAACATATACGAGCGTATTCAGCAGAGAAAACTGTGCTCGAACCAATTCGAAATATCGTGTGTACTAAAGATAATTTCACGACAGGTCTTTCGATATCTGCCTTATTAATCTGCGATGCAATCGCACATTATTAGAATTACTCAGGATCTTTCTTCCTTCTTCTTCTTTCTTTCTTTCTTTCTTATTCATCAAAAATTTCTGAACGCATCTCCTACAGTTCTCATCCGATTAACCCCAAACGTAATCAACTTCTAATACCTAGTCTGAAATAGTGTAATATTCAATAGAATTTGGATCTGGTCAATAGGTTTTCAACCACCCACCTTTGAGTGGGCAAAAAAGTCCCATAGGAAATGTAGAGATTTTCAGTATTAATCTTTAATCTGCTACTACACCTAGAGTTTCGATATACCTATTACCAATATGGTACTTTTCTTCTGCCATACTTGGTGAGGATGATATCTTTGGGGTCCTGAAGGTGTTTGTCCACGTAAAAGATGATCTTGACCTTTGACCCCAATGCATGGAAATGGCTCTATAGGGTTGAATGGGGAGGCTCAGGGTGGATCTTTGAACTGCGACTACACCTATGGCTTTGATCAGATAACAACCATACTTGGGCAGGATGGGGCAGAAGTGAACTCCTCTTCACCATCACTTTACCCATACAAGCTGATTGAGATTATTAGATTGAGTGAAATGTTTAGTTTTTGGACTCCCCCCTAACTGTGCAGATTTCCCGGTTATTTGATCCTTCAGGGCGTGTTCCTTGGTTTTCATGAAAACTTATCCAAAGGTATATCACACATGCCAGATCCAATGGTGATGGTTTCGCAGTGATTCCACCTCAAGGTCAAGTTCGCCCAGTCGAGGCGCAAGATACCAGTTTTCGTTTTTGGCATATATTGCCTCCCTTTACCCATACACGAAGAGTCTTAGATTGAGTGAAATATAATTTTTTTAATCCAAGGCAACATACACAAACTTTGTAGATTTGACACTTCAGGACTTTTTCCCTGATTTTCATGAAGATTTTACTATAGGTATAACAGAAATGCTGTATCCAATGGTGATAGATTCGGAGTGATCCCAACTCAAGGTGGCATAGATTAATTCCCTTTGCCAATACAAGATGATTAAGTGTGTTAGATTGAATGAAATGTTATATTTTGAATCCGAAGACCACCCAAACTTTGCAATTTCCCAGTTATTTGACACGTCGGGCCTTTTCCCTTGATTTCCCTGAAAACTTTACTGAAGGTATATCATGCGTGCTGGATCAAATTAGTATGGTTTTGGAGTGATCTGAGCTGAAGGTCAAGGTTATCCGTTAGGCATCAATGTTAACGGTTTTCGGTTTTTTGCAGAAATGGATACCCGCTAATTATGTATGTCCATGTTAGTTAATATTAGATAATCCTTAATGGCCAGACATCGCAGATTTACAGTTACTTCCGTAAATGTATTCTAGTTTACTATTCATTCCTATGCAGGGCTACACTAGCACGTATATACAGTTGGCCTAACGATTGCCGGATTCGAAAAAGTTGAAATCAGAATTCCCGTTTTGTGTGTTTTCAAATTTGCATTTCTTGCTTATTTCTTACTGTATGCTGGCACAATTTATTTATGGGAGACGGATTTTGATTGTACTTCAACTACATTGTATAATTGGCTATTAAAATTGTGTTTGCATACGGACTTTAATGATTTAATTAGCTTTCAGGGATTTATCAATAGAGCATCGGCTGTATTCGATATGCGACTGTAAAGAGAATTTTTAAGGCCTGTTGAATATAGTCTTTGTACTACAATCCGTCTCAAATCTAATGCGCGGATTTGATAAAATTGTTACAGTGTGCGTGCAAACGTGCGTGTGTGCGTGGGTGAGCTGTTGTGTTTCCAATGTCTAGCCCTCGTTAAATGAATGAGATGACTCCCCGGAGAGGGGAGGATCCTGGACACGTACTTGTTGGGAATAGACAGCTCTTCCGAGCCGACCCCAGTAGTCTTATTTCTGTACCCATTGGCAACAAAGGCACTATACACCATTGCACGCCGACTTTTCACGTTTGTCCAGCATCTGCCACCTGCTACTTGGTCAGGGGCTTAGACCAGACTAATCATGATGAACATAAAACAAACGGACTCTTTCCAAGGCTCTATCAGCCTGGCCATGCCCTTGCCGTAATCCAGCACTGAATAAACGAAATATATAATATTAATGGCAAATTATTGAATGGGAACTTTGAGGTTACATCGAAAGCCCGTCTCACCATATAAATACGGTCCTCCACAACAAGAAGCAATGTCCTCCTGGATGACTGTCCCACACTGGCTACTAGCACACTATATATAGTCACATCTATTAACTCATATGTTATCTTGGTGCAGGGCAGAATTCAACTGTACATTAACTTTATGTTTGTAATTTGCTTTGTTTCTAATTGCATTTTAGAGGAATCAAGCGGGACTAGTTTTTCTAAAATATATTCCTCATATTGAAGTGTATATGCTTTATATTATGTTGTTTTAGGTTAGGTAATATAAGCTGGTATGTGTATGTCCTGGTTGTTGTGTTCTTTTAAAATTCAATAATCTTTATCACCATGTTCTGGGCGGTTGGAGATTAGCAAGCCATCGTACAGGGCGGCCCCCATTAATTTCTAAACACTGAAAGTACGGGACTTCCTGGGTAATAAGAAACACGGGAGTTTAAAATGGTTCACATACATGTAATTTGCTTAAAAGCATTGTTGAAGTGGTAGCAGGACAAAAAGTAGGACTTCCTAGGTATTTGTGTTGGGATTCCAAACAGGAATATAGGGAGCATAGTGCGCCATGAATTCCTTGTGGAAGCCATGACAATGGCCACTTATTACCAATTTGATACTTTTCAGGATCTCGTATTGAAGATCTCGCAAGACATGAATGGTCTCCACCTATGATTAATTCTTATTTAGAAAGCCACCTTGCCGCTGTCATTGCGATGTTGAAACATTAAACATCGTAGTAACCAGGAACCAGCATAGCATAGAATAAACATAAGACATTGTAACTGCCCTGATGCATGGCAGATTGTTGTTCTTTTACCCAACAGTAATCACAATAATATACCCGGTTGACCGTTTAAAAAAATGTTTCCTTGTGCTACAATCTTACAATATACGAGTTGGAGTCTGCTCTGACCCTGAACCAGCTCCATGACAGATATTTGGATATTCTGACGGGTCGGTCACCCGTCAGTATAATGTATGATTACTGTATTTAGCGGGTGTAGTCACTGTGGTAGAAACGTCATGCAGCTGTATTCCGTCATTCTTCGCTTTCGGCCACTATGTTCTTTCCTCAGCTAAAATCTTTACCTTCTTCAGGTTCATTCATGGTCTGAGTGTACCCGGTCCTGCTTTCTTGAGCTCAGCTTGCAGGACGCTTAACATATTTATGCAACGACGTCTTCTCCTGGCTTTATAGTTGCTGGCTCTCCGTTTGGTGAATTCGACGTCTATCTGCGTTGTTTTCCTTCTGGCATCTTTTCCACATGACCAAACATGGACCGTCTTCATTGGGTGACGTTTACAGACAGCGGCGATGTATTCCACATCTTGTACACAGTGGCCGCAGAGCCGGGGGGGGGGGGGGGGGGGGGGGGGGGTCTAATAATGTCTTTATCACTCAGAATGTAAAAGATGGCTTCACAGAGCATTTAATTTTCAAAAATTTCTGGGGGACCACACACACACACACAACCCCCTCCCCCCCCCCCAATATTAGGGACTGAGGGGAAGCCCCCTCCTTGGCCCACCTCCTTCACACACAGCAGCACTACAGAGCAGTCAGCCCAGGCTTTTCCTTTCCCTCCATGGTTCGCCGCCACGAAGAGGATCGTTATTTTCTTTAATTTTATGCTTTGGCGATATGTATATGTGGGTGAAATCTGTTTTGGATTCATTCTTTCATTTTTAGTTAGTCCATTCAAATATCTGTCATGTAGGGTGTGTTCAGGGCTATAGCAGAATCGGACCAAAATATACTTGTCCAAAATCATCGTTAATCGTAAGTAATGTAACAATTTTTATACATGCAAGAGTTAGACTTATGGAGGCTGAAGTAGAACTCAACATGTATCATATAAATATCTCATATTATAACTACACCCATATAATAGCAGTGATATTATACAGTATAATGTGATAAATGAGTTCATTGTACGAGCTGATTATTTAGTTTGTTTACAAGGGACCTTTCCGGTTTTAGCTATGCCCCGCCCATCTCTAGCTAAGCTCTACCAACACCTCGCTCGTTTTGGGATTGATCGATCTCTGAACACCCTGACTATCAATTTCCAAAAAAATACAACGGTAAGCTGTTGAATTTTTTTTTAATAATTTGACTGGGTGCTGTTGCTTCCTAAGGGATCTTTCCAGTTTTACCTATGCCCCGCCCACCTGTAGCTAAGCTCCACCCACACTTCCCCGGGTTGGGATTAATCGATCCCCGAATGCCCTACCTATCAATTTCCTGAAAACTATACTGATAAGCTGTTGAATATTTTGCAACTAATTTGACTGGGCGCTGTTGCTGCCTATGTCAGCAACAGCGTCCAGTTAAATTAGTTTCAAAATATTCAACAGACTATTTCTTAAATAGTAAAGACATACAATTCGTAAAACAACGCATAGTCCTTCTTCAAATATGCGTTCATGACGTACTTATCTACGTCAGTCACGGGGTCATAATGACCTCATTCATTATTATGTCATTATACACGTCACGTAGTTGATTATGACGTCATATGATGGATGGATAAAGTAGAAAGGGCCATCACACATGAACTAACAAAATGTATAATATTGATAATAGCACAGCATTGAATGGGAACAAGTTTGAGATTATATTTCTCTTATAGAAAGCGCAGCTCGCCATTTAACTACGGTCCTACTCAGCAGTAATCAACGACTTCATGGGTGACTGGCCCACGTGGTCACCTTTAGTAGCTCTATATGTTCTTGGCACAAGGCAGAATTCAGTTGTACAATATTTTTGGCACATTATTTTTTTAATTTGTTTTGTTTCTAAGGAGAGGGATAGAAGATGTGGCCACTGGCCCGTGATGGTTTGATTTACGAATTATATCCAGGTCACGCTTTAAGAAACTATTATCGTGTGGCTTACAGTACAGCCGCTACAGCGCAGAAATAACTTAGACCGTCGGCCTACTGTTGAATACAATATTGGATTGCAAGACATTTCTGCCTACGGCAGCAATGTTTTCCAATCCAATTTTCTTCAAAATATTAAACAGAACATTTCTTACATCGTGTTTCTGTTTTTGCTTTTTGGAACCATATTACAACTAATTTATGAGCTGTACTGTTAATGATTTGTATTAAGAAATCATCTGACTCATTGTTTGTGCTTGATAAGGTGGTCATTTAAGACAGGTTTTACTGTGGCTCCATAAGGTAAGTCACTTAAGACAGGTTTTACAGCGGCTCCATAAGGTGGTCATTTAAGACAGGTTTTACTGTGGCTCCATAAGGTAAGTCACTTAAGACAGGTTTTACAGCGGCTCCATAAGGTGGTCACTTAAGTCAGGTTTTTCTGTGGCTCGATAAAGTGATCACTTAAGTCAGGTTTTTCTGTGGCTCCATAAGGTGGTCACTTAAGTCAGATTTTTCTGTGGCTCGATAAAGTGATCACTTAAGTCAGGTTTTGCTGTGGCTCCTTAATGTGGTCACTTAAGAAGGATCTACTTTGGCTCCATTGGGTAGTCACTTAAGACATGTTTTTCTGTGGCTTCCTAAAGTGGTCACTTAAGACAGGGTTTACTTTGGCTCCATTAGGTGGTCACTAAAGACATGTTTTACTGTCTCCATAAGGTAGTTACTCAAGTTAGATTTTACTGGGGCTCGATAATGTGGTCACTTAACGGTAACACCAGTCTTACTGTGGCTACATAAGGTGGTCATTTAATACCAGTCTTACTGTGGCTAGCTTCTCTCTACATTGCGACAGCAGATCATACGGAGAAGGTCGCTTCTTATACCCGGAGCTGCGAATGCATAAATCCATGGATTTAAAGCTGAATTACAGTATAAAACCTTATTTATTATATCAAACGCGAGAGCATTGCTGGCGTACGGTAATTTCAGCGCAATGCGTACAAATAATATACACGTTTGCGGGATAGATGTGATAAGATATAGGATAATTACAATGACAACAGCCCGAAATACAGTCTTCTCACGTTTCTCCTTTGATTGGCCAAGATTCTCCGAACTCTGTTTCGTCACAATGCAATATTTGACGAGATGGAACCCTGCTGTGGTCAGAAAGGGCAACAGTATGCCAACCACGCTAATCCACATATCATTTAACATCAACAAACTCGGATCCACCCGAAGCCTACATACAGTATACAGCGTTCCATCTCGCGCAGCTTGCGTGCTGGGGCCGGTGAATGCGCCAAACGGGATGCAGTTAGTCAGAGAGAATACCCATACTGCCACACTGATTCTTGCAATGAACACAGGAGTCACGCGAACACGAGATGATATTGGGAAAACGAGTTGATAGAATCTGGAAATAGTAGAGAAATTATAGAGATTATAATGAATGATAGCCAGTGTTTATCGCATATCTTCAGAATATTTTCTAAACACAATCAGACACACCCGCTGAGAGCCTTGGAATTCGCCCCACTGGGAGTCTGTAAATATAAAGCCAAGAGGGGGGGGGGGAGGGGGGAAGGGGGGGGGGGGGGGGGCTCATTGTAAAAATCTAACAAGCGTGTAGCAAAGTGAACTCCGGATAGGAGGACTTGGTACACTCAGATCAAGAAATGACCTGAGGAAGCTAATGATTTTGGCCGAGGACAAGAGATAGTGGTCAAATACGAAGCAAGACTGATTGCAGTTGTGGTATGTTTGTACTACCAGGTTCATTCAGTATTGCCTGAAGAAAGGCCAGTTCTCAGAGCTCTGCCAGGTTCATTGAGTATTGCCTCATGGGCAGTTCTCGGAGCTCTGCCAGGTTCATTCAGTATTGCCTGAAGAAAGGGCAGTTCTCGGAGCTCTGCCAGGTTCATTCAATATTGCCTGAAGAAAGGGCGGTTCTCGGAGCTCTGCTAGATTCATTCAGTATTTCCTGACGAAAGGGCAGTAGTCGGAGCTCTGATAGGTTCATTCAGTATTGCCTGAAGACATTATTCTGATGCGTCAGAAATTTTGCTGCTAATCCTCTCAACAGTTTGCTCCAAGCCCAAATCGATGTACCTGCAACCCCCCCCCCCAACCCAAAGTAACACGTCTACGTCATTTGGTTGATGACGTCACAATCACATGACGCAGGAAACATAAGAAAGGAGAAAAGATCCGGCAGTAACCGTCTGAAGTGCACGTCTTTGGTGAATTTACAATTTAATAACCATTCTGCTGAATATTCTGCAACTAATTTGAATGGGTGCCGTTGTTAGCGACAGTTCTCAGTCAAATTTGTTTCAAAATATTCAACAGTTTACCTGTAGAGTAAGGCCTACTGCGAGTAAGGGATTTTAGATATTAATACTGTTGCTACTACTACTACTACTACTACCGCCGCCGCCGCTGCTGCTGCTGCTGCCGCCGCTGCTGCTGCTGATGCTGTTGCTGCCTCTGCTACTACTACTACTACTACTACTACTACTACTACTACTACTACTACTACCACTACCACTACTCCTACTACTACTGCTACTGCTACTACTACTACTACTACTACTGCTACTGCTACTACTACTGCTACTGCTACTGCTACTGCTACTACTACTACTACTACTACTACTACTACCACTACCACTACCACTACCACTACCACTACCACTACTACTACTACTACCACTACCACTACCACTACCACTACTCCTACTACTACTACTACTACTACTACTACTACTACTACTACCACTACCACTACCACTACCACTACCACTACTACTACTACTACTACTACTACTACTACTACTGCAACTACTACTACTACTACTACTACTACTACTACTACTACTACTACCACTACCACTACCACTACCACTCCTACTACTACTACTGCTACTACTACTACTACTGCTACTGCTACTACTACTACTACTGCTACTGCTACTGCTACTGCTACTGCTACTACTACTACTACTACTACTACTACTACCACTACCACTACCACTACTACTACTACTACTACCACTACCACTACCACTACCACTACTCCTACTACTACTACTACTACTACTACTACTACTACTACTACTACTACTACTACTGCAAGCACGTTATACCTTACCTCAGTATCGCGATCGTTGCCATGTGATATGAACTAGACACAAATCCTAGATATATGTAGAACGTGGTGAAAGGACAAAGCCATACTGGTCCTATTAGAAATGGTGACCGGATAGTCGTCCAGATGACGCTACTGCTGCACATGATGACGTCACAGATACCCAGACTGAGGATAATCGCGAACACAGGGGAGCGGTAGCGACGATAACGTATGAGATACGTCACCAGAATAATATTTGCTAACAATCCAATCGAGAATAAAATATCCGGGATAAACTTATACCAAAACATTGGTATAAATCTAAACGCTTCAACAAACGCAGAAACTTTCAATGTGACATCTGACAGATTTTGTGTCATTGTAACAACGTTATCAGACCTTGTGTCATTTTCTGAAAATGACGACATTGTTATGCTAATTTCGTAATAAATTTAAATCTCCTTCAAGTTGACCACTTTTCAACCATCACGGCTTAGAACAATAATCCACCTCTCCAAATACGTTGTATGTACATACAAAAAAGAAAGGTAACTATTAATAGGCACCTAAGTGGTAGGTATCTTTTATTTATACAGTTCTCTGTCACATACAGATGCCTATAATTGTCTCGGTGATTAATGCTGGCAAACATGCGCAAGAAATCACCTACATTCTGTAGCGCAGATATTGAGGTACCTGCCTTATAGAGCCACCCTTTGTTTAGCTTCAAAGGTATATCCTATTTCTGGATCAACTCACCTCTCCTAAGAGATTATCATGTCTATGGTGAGTAATTGTTTGTGGCTCCATAAGGTGGTCGCTCGAGGTTTTACTGTGCCATAATTCTGCCTATTTACGTTGCATTGAACATACACCATGGTGATTGTCATTATATTCTCTCAGGGGTTTTTTCTTCAAAAGATATAAGGATCGATATGCGATACAAAGAATATCACTAGTAACTCTTTAATGGCTACATTTGGCCAAGAAAATCTAAATATTTGCTCAATGAATGTCCATTTGCAAGGCCAATAGAGGACTGTTTACCACTAGAATGACTGGCTCGCAGTGCCGGATTAAGCCTGGCCAGGGCGGGGGGGGGGGGGGCCTAATAATATGTGTGGAGTTGGGTGGAAGCGAAAGGGAAAGCAAAAAGGAAATCTTTGAAATCTAGATGCTCGCAGATGGCATCTCCTGCATTTCCAGAGGTAAATATGGACCATCAGTTGGCTGTTAAATTATTCTGTTTTAGCCATTTAATTTCTTTTTTTTCGTTCACTCAGATTTTTTCAGCCTTTTAGTTGTGAAAACAGGACTGGATAAAAAAAACTGAATGAACCAAAAAATTTAATTAAATAGCTAAAAATTGAATAATTTAACAGCCAAATGAAAGGCCAAATTTACCTCTGGAAGGGCAGGTGGCGCAATCTGAGAGCATCTAGAAGATCAAAAATAAAACTGTAATACAATCATGAATCATCTGACTCCTAAAACATGAGAAGAGACTAAAAACCCACTCTTTAATAATAATAATACTCAAGCAATATATTATGGACAAATAAGACAATATGCCCCCCCCCCCCCCCACCCGCCCACCACAGTCCTCGCCTTACTACAGGGAGGCACATATGCTTATATTGCCATACTGTCTTACGGTTATATCGTACATATTCCATAAAAAGAATAACTTAAAATCACTGGTTTTTCACGTGGGCTTGAGGGACACTGAATGACCACTCGCCACTACAGTTTCTCATCACTCATCATCAGAAAACTAAAAAAAGGAACCCATTACTAAAGAATAATACCGAAACACTATATAGTAGACAATAAGATGAACATTGGAAATCTGTAATGGAGCTTCCATTCCATTAGTGTTCATCTTCTGAGGCGGATCCAGAAATTATTGAAAAGAAGGGGCCTTCAGGGTAGGTCTGGGAGGGACTCTGGGAGGGGGTGTGCCCTCCCAATGGAAGGGCTGGTGGGTTTCTCGGGTGGGGGTGGTCCCCCAGAGTAATTTTCTGAATTTAAAACTGCTGAGATGCGATTTCCAGCCTTTTAAGTGGAAATATTTAGTTTTATTTTACCAGTAATTTAGAACATTCTTGGAAATAATCAAGCAGTCAAATGAAAAAAGAGTATTTATGGAAAGACAGATAATAAAATTGTGAACATGCATTAACCTATCATTCTATTCACCTATTCTTATTCATAACTTAGCAATGCTACATGCCACTACAGATGCGATGTGTCCATTGGGGAATCATAATACGATGCAATTTTTAGAGTTTTAAAATTGCATCAGTTAAGTCGTTGTCTTCACTACCTTAGAGAATAAGCATGATACTGCAATGCACACTTCATACATTTATTGGTATTTTGCATCACTTAAGGTGATGCTTTACTTATAAATATGAATCGGTCAATAAACAGGCTAAATCAGATAATTAGGACAGCAAAAGTACATTATTTTCATAATAAATTTGATGAACTAAAAGATAATATAAAGGAAACATGGAAACTGATTAAATTATTACTACATAAGAAAAAACCCAATACTGAAGCATCACGGTTTATTTTTAATAATAGAGTCATTAACGACAAAAAAAGAAATAGCAGACAAATTTAATGAGTATTTTACTAACATTGGTCCTAATTTATCACAAAAAATTCAACCCAGCTCGAACATACATATAACGGACTTTCTAACAGGCAGTTATCAACACTCTATTTTCCTAAATCCAACAGATACTCACGAAATCTACAAAATACTAATGCAAATTAATTAACACAGCTAAAAGTGCTGGAATCGATAATTTCAAATGGAAAATTTTTAAACACTGTGTAACAGAAATACTAACACCATTGGACCACATCTGTAATCTCTCACTTACACAGGGAGTATTTCCATCAAGATTAAAGGTTGCACGTGTGACACCCATATACAAAGCTAAAGATGTATCTGACTTTACTAATTATCGGCCAGTCTCGGTACTTCCACTATTCTCAAAACTCTTAGAAAAGCTGTATTTTAGTAGAATTACTAAATATCTAAACAAAAACTCAATCATATATCCTTCTCAATATGGTTTCAGAGAAAAACACTCTACTATGCTTGCCATTGTGGATATGAAAGAAAAATTATCAACCTCCCTTGAGAATAATGAACATACGCTAGGTGTATTCTTGGATCTTTCCAAAGCCTTCGATACAATTGATCATACAATTTTACTGCAAAAGCTTGCATACTATGGAATAAGAGGTACTGCATTGAACTGGATACAGAGTTACCTGTCAAACAGGGAACAGTGTGTACAATTCAATGGGGCTATCTCTGAATACAAAAATATAGTTTGTGGTGTTCCTCAAGGTTCAGTTCTTGGGCCCCTGCTGTTTCTCCTATATATGAATGACATACCCAAAGTCTGCAAACATCTCTCACTAATACTGTTTGCAGACGACACAAATGCTTTCTGCAGCCACAAGGATATAGAAATTCTATACAAAAATGTCAATAATGAAATGGCAAAATTAATAGACTGGTTTAAAGTAAACAAATTGTCCTTAAATGTATCAAAAACTAATTATATACTATTCACAAAATCTAAGAAACTAAAAGAAATAGCTCTCCCAAACCTCTATATCGACAACCAGATAATTCAAGAAGCACAATATGCTAAGTTTTTAGGAGTATATCTGGACAAAAATTTAACATGGGAGAAGCATATTGAAATTATTACTACCAGGGTAGCAAAAAGCATTGGCATCATTCGCAGACTGAAACCCTAGCTAACACCTAATATTATTAAAAACCTGTACTGCACAATGATACTTCCTCACATCACCTACTGCAATGCTATCTGGACTAATACATCTCAAGCTAGACTAAAAAAACTAAAATCTCTGCAAAAGCAATCTATTAAACTATTTTCACAAACAGCAGGTGGCCAGGATATCTTTAAATCAGAAAAGGTCTTAAAACTTGAGGACATAGGAGGGCTCCAACTATACACAATCGTAAGGGACTTCCACAATGGCAACTTACCCTCATCCTTATCTAACATTTTTATGCTCAATACACAATTGCATCCTCACAACACAAGAACAAGAAATAACCTCCATTCAACACACCACCAAACAAAAGCAGCACAACAAAAACCCTCATACAAAGCAATTCAGTTATGGAATAATACAGACACAAGCACACGCATAGACATCATAAAGCTACAGTACTTTAAGCAGAATATCAAAAAGAAGATTATAGAAACCTACTAGACTCTGGAAAACACTCACCATCATGGCATGCTATTCTCATACTTGCACCCAGTCACCAAAACAAATAATAATAATAATAATAATAATAATAATAATAATAATATTAATAATAATAATAAGAATAAGAATATCTGTCATAATGGTAACTACCAAACAACTAACTCTACCATCACAGCCTAAAAAATACTTTGTCATTGATAATAAGAATATGTAACATAGAATTATTAACTTAAGCAAGATAAGCACACATCCCTCTGTCATGTCTTTCCCTGTAAAAATGTAAATTGTCATACGTCTATTAACTGTTGGACTGCTGGAAGCGGACAATAACTCCAATTGGCAATGACTCTGGATTGGCTGAGTATTTTAGAAAAATTTGACTGAAAGTTGCTTGTGGCTTAGCCACCGACAACGTTCGGTCAAATTGTTTTAGAGGTACTCAGAATACCCTGAGTTAGGCTCCATGGAAAATGTAGACTGCAGAGGCTTGGCAGCGAGACAGTTAACTATATGTATATATAGGACTATAACATGTTAACCGTATGTATTCAGTATTCTCATGTCCTATATTGTTGTTGTTATATGTTATATGTTATATGTAGGGGTCCACCGCCACATAGGCTCTGCCTTTGGTGGACTACCTGTTGTGAAACTGTAAATGTATATTCTATATCAAAATAAATAATCTTGAACTTGAACTTGATAGGTAGGTGGGGTGATTCCATGACCTAGAGATGGACAAATACTTAGATTCCTGACAACATCTTTAAGCCTTTGAACATGTAAGACCAAATTTCAGGAAGAATCCTTTACAATTAAATAATCTCTTGAATAGTTTGACACAAATATGACTGACAGCTGTTGCTGCCTAAGGCATAAGGGCATAAAGGATGCAACAACTTCCAGTCAATGTTGGGGGGGGGGGGGGGAGAGGGCCACTCCATTGGATCCGCTACTGAGTCTTATTGCTGTTTTCGTTTGTAAAAAGAGAAACTGCATAAAACACATTATTCACTCAAGAAAATGTTTTTGATTTAAAAAAAATGGGGGCTCGTCAAGATCTGGGTCCAGGGGTAAAATGCCCCCTGCTGCCCCTATTATAATCCGCTACTGCTGGCTCGGTTATCGAGCCAGTCAATCCAGTGGTACATTTCCAAAAATAGTCTTCTCTTGTCTGCAAATCGACATTCTTCAATATCACTACACAGGACGACAGTCGGGTGTTCGCCATCAAAGAGCTAATCAAAGTAGTTATTATACTTTACCTTGCGACCCCCATTGAAGTGTAAAACACATGCGCGAGCGTCGTATTTGCGCACGGTATGCTGTAGCGGAGACAGAGATAATTATTGAGCTGGAAAATGTCTGAAATCGTAGTCACGTATTCAAGGAATAGTCTGAAAATCATCATCATCATCATCATCATCATCATCATCACCCTTTACGAGGCTTAAGCCATGTGCCTGTTATTGCCTCAGAAAATGTGTTGGTATTATATTACCTGTACTGATGGTCCTTTGTTTTAGTCAAAATAATGAAGTATTTCTGTGCAATATAGGCCTATGACTGGTTTATCTTTTAAGGATTCAGCTGTAGGTGTTTCTCTAATTGTGGCTGGCAGTGAATCGCAATGTGGTCCTACTCTGTTAGAGAAAACACACTTGTGAAAGTCTGTATTGCTGCGTCTTATTTTTAGTTTGTTTTCTAGTGTGTGTGTGTGTGTGTGCGTGCGTGCGTGCGTGCGTGCGTGCGTGCGTGCGTGCGTGCGGCGTGCGTGCGTGCGTGCGTGCGTGCGTGCGTGCGTGCGTGCGTGCGTGCGTGCGTGCGTGCGTGCGTGCGTGCGTGCGTGCGTGCGTGCACTCGGCACTATCCTCCATACCCCTATTAGTGTATTCTGTTAGCACAGTGTGTACATCAAGAGTGGGTGTATGCCGGATTCCGCTAACACGCTTTAATTGCATAGTGTCGTTGGCGTATTGCAAGTCACCAAGGGCTTACTAGCGTAGGGTTTAATATGTACAGATGATATGTATGCGCGGAAAGCATGTTCAGCGCAATTATAGCTTTGGCGCGTGGTGATAACGCGTGTTGTAAAAGCTTGCAAAAGTGCAGAAAAAATGTGTGGAGAACTGATAATTTATCAAAATTGATGAAACTGTCTGAAACTCGAACTTGCACAAAACCCATCTTCATAGAGGAATATGCCAATTTCCGCTTGGATATCTTGAAGGAATGCAAAAAAGTGCGGAAAACTGATTCATATATTATACGTCGAAGGAGGGGTACCTCAAACAAAATTGACAAAAATGTCCGAGACATGAGCTTGCTCTAACGCCATATAAGAAACAAATGCGCTAAGTTTCAGTTGAATACCTTGCAGAAGTGCAGAGATCTGATATTTTCTTTAGTTCATAAGTCAAAGGTTGGCGTAAACCCATCAAAATTTGAAGAAAACTGTCTGAAGCTCGAACCTGCTCTGTCACCCCTTATAGTAGGCCTAAAGCAACGTTCCGCTGTTCCAGTTGAATATCCTGGAGGAGTGCAAATGAGTGTGGAAAACCAACAGTGACAGACGGATGGATGGACGGACAGACTGAGAGACGGGTGGGTGGATGGGCAGCAAACCTATAGTCCCCTGGTTTTACCGGCAGGGGAATAATAATAATAATAATAATAATAATAATAATAATAATAATAATAATAATAATAATAATAATAATAATAATAATAATAATAATAATAATTTGGCGCCTATGATCATAGGATCATTTAGCCAAGTTTGGTTGAAATTGCTCGAAGTAGTAGCAAGAAGCAATTTGGCAATTTCCCGTAAATTTTTAATAAAATGTAAGATTTTTACCCAAAAGATTTAATGAATCAAAATTCTCAATGCAAGTTCGTTTTTGCCAAATTTGCTTAAAATCAGTTAAGTTGATAAGAAGAAGCAATTTGACAAACTTGGCTCATAATTTTTAACGCCCCTCTAATGCCCCTCTTCATTTCCATGCGTAACAGCTCAACTGGTTTTAGTATTAAATTTGATAATTATGAAATCCATCCAACCACACACACACACACACACACACACACACACACACACACACACACACACACACACACACACACACACACCCGGCCCCCCCCCTACCCACCATCAAATCACCACACGCATCTTGGTATTACATTCAACATTAAAGGGAACTGGCTTACACGTGTAGTTAATCTATTATCAAACGCCCACCACAAACTTTCCCTACTTAAAGGCCTCAAATATATCCGAGAACGGAAATGTTAAGAAATCATGTATAAAAGCTGTATCAGACCTTCCGTGGAACACGCGAACATCAACTGAAACAACATACTTGAATATCAAGTGCATAAACTAGAAAACATACAAAAAGATGCGCTTAGAACAATTAGTGGCATGACTCGTAGTATGAGCACCGATGACTTGTACGCCGAAACAGGTTGCGAAACACTTTCCGGCAGACGCGACACCTCTCTCAAAACAGAAACCCCTATAACATACGTCATGCCAACACACTAACACCTTCCCGCTGCTGAACTCCGTCGAAACTCCTTTTTCCCAGCAGCTATTCTTGCCTGGAACACTCTTCCCACCCCCATAACCTCTCTAAACGAATTCAAAAGTAAACTCAAAGCTATCTCTCCCACCCATCTACCACCATGGTACTCGACCAGCAAACACAAGCCTGTGTAGACTCCGCAACGGCTGTAGCGACCTGTTCAACAATCACCTCTCTGACACGCCCAAGTGTCCATCATGTGACCACCCCGATGAATCAGCCAAACGTGTTCTCTTTAACTGCCTACTTCTCTTTGGGGATACAGTCGTGGATCTGCAACAACATATTTAAATCTCAACGCTTGTATGACAATTCATACGAGACACGTGCCTATTCGACTAATGCCAAATACACTACATCATCCACTTTCTACCCGCAATCGATGCCCTTAAACCCACACCATCTCAGGAGTACAGGCTTGCGTGACCTCACTGCGAGATCCTCTAAACATTTCTGTTTCTCTCTATTTCTCAATCTCTCCCTCCCTCTCTCTCTTTCTCTATCTTTTTCTTCCACCCACCCACGCCCCCCCCACCCCTCCCCCCCCCTCTCTCTCTCTCTTTCACACACAGCGCACAGAGGCACTCACGTACGTACGCATACACACACGCGTGCGGGCACGCCCGCTCGCTCACCCACAAGTTTATTTACTATTTGAATCATTGTAATACTAGTTATTCTAATCACTCGCCATCTTGATATATTTTCTATATAATATGTGTGTGTGTATGGGAGACACGGGCATAAGACACAGGTCGTATCGTGCTCCCATCTGAATCCAAAAAATAAATTCTGTTTAAACAAAGCAATTTGACAATTTCTGGTAGATTTTTCATAAAAGATTTTCACCCAAAAAATTGATCAATCAAAATTCTGAATAGGAGTTGTAAAGCCTACTACCATAGAATCCATCTAGTAAAATTTGTTTGAAATATGTCATGCAGCTAAATAGGAATAGCATTTTTACCATTTCAGGTAAATCTTTCATAAAATCTAAGATTTTCACCTAAAAAATTGATCAATCAAAATTCTGAATACAAGGTGTAGAGCCTACCACCATAGAATCCATTTAGTTAGATTTATTTGAAATATGTCAAGCAGTTAAGGAGTAGCATTTTGACCATTTCCGGTAGATTTTACATAAAATCTCAGATTTTCACCCAAAAAATTGATCAATGAAAATTCCGAAAAAATGCTCTACTGCCTATCACCATGGAATCCATCTAGCCAAATTTTGTTGAAATATGTCGAGCAGCTAGAAGGGTGGGGGGGGGGATAACATTTTGACCATTTCATGTAAATCTGTCATAAAATCTAAGATTTTCACCCCAAAAATTGATCAATCAAATTCTGAAGAGGTTCTAGAACCTACCACCATAGAATGCATCTAGTCAAATTTGGTCGAAATATGTCAAGCATTTAAGGAGGCATTTTGACCATACCCAGTAGCTTTTATATAAAATCCAAGATTTTCATCAAAAAAATTGATCAATCAAAATTCTGAAGACATTCTAGAGCCTACCACCATAGAATCCACATAGATAAATTTGGTTGAAATATCGCAAGCAGCTATGGAGGGGTAGCATTTTGACCATTTCTGGTAAATGTTTCAGAAAATCTCATTTAAGGAGGCATTTTGACCATACCCAGTAGCTTTTATATAAAATCCAAGATTTTCACCCAAAAAATTGATGAATTAAAATTCTGTATGGATGTTCTAGAGCGCATCACCACAGGATCCTTTCAGGCTAAATGTGGTTGAAATCGCTAAGAATGGCAAGAGGAAGCAATTTGACACGTTCCGGTATATTTTTCATAAAGATTTTCAAACAAAAAATTGAATCAGAATTCTGAATGGAAGTTCTGGTACCTACCACCACAGAATCCATCTAACTAAATGTGGTTGAAATATGTCAAGCAGCTACGGAGGAGTATCATTTTGACCGTTTTCAGTAAATTTTTCAGAAAATCTGATTTTCACCACAAAAAAAATTGACGAATCAAAATTCTGTATGGATGTTCTAGAACCCATCACGACAGGATCCTCTCCGCCAAATTTGTTTGAAATCACTCAGAATGGTAAGAAGCAATTTCACAATTTCTGGTACATTTTTCATAAAATCTAAGATTTTCACGCCAAAATTAGATGACTCAAAATTCTGAATGGAAATTCTGGTGCATACGACCATAAGGTCCTTCCAGCCAATCGGCCAAGAGGTTAATGAGGAGTAGTGTTTTAAAGCAAAATCTGACAGATAACAGACGGACGACGGATGGACGATGGATGGTCGCCACGGCATAATCTCACTTGGCCCTTCGGGCCAGGTGAGCTAATAATAACAAAGCCAATAAGTCTTTCATCTTAAGCTAAGTTGCTTCAGAATGCTTCTGACCGCATGTTTACCCCTCTATGGTCAGAGCATCATCATCACAATACTGTGTGCTGTTACTTCCAGTTTCTAATTGTGCGGTGTAGTCATA
This sequence comes from Chaetoderma sp. LZ-2023a, assembly GCA_034401795.1. Lineage (NCBI taxonomy): Eukaryota > Metazoa > Mollusca > Caudofoveata > Chaetodermatida > Chaetodermatidae > Chaetoderma > Chaetoderma sp. LZ-2023a. The sequence goes on from CM067375.1 coordinate 89,486,013, forward strand.
CAGCAGTGCTTGGTTTTGCCAGTGCATGTCAATCTGAGCTTTAAATGTCCAGACCGGTGGTGATTCCACTACATGGCTAGGCAGCTTATTCCAAACCTTCGCAGCACGGGCAGGAAAGCAGTTCTGTCGTAGCTCCAACCATGGCCTTGATTGGAATATCTTCCTACTATATCCTCGTGTTGCCTCATCCAGTTCGACCACATCTTTCCTAGATTAAATATGCTTCCTGTTTCTTGGAGCTTGGAAACCTTAAATATTAAGAAAATACAGACTTTAAAAGCATTATAATTTTCTTTTAAACGAAATCGCCTGAGCAAATACAAACAGGTCTCTGATGTGGTGTGTCATGCTCAAGCAGATGAGTAAAACACACATTTGAAGGCATCATGATCAGTCTATATAACATGATGACTATGGCAGAGACAGCAAACGTACCCGGAAGGATGACTAAAATGGCTGGAGTAGAACTGTAGGAGTTGGCTGTCTTGGAAATCATCAAAGCACTCAACACTTCCTGATTAGTTATTTATATCAATAACTATGACAATACTCAGTAAATTAGAATACAGTAGACATGATTAGGAATAGAATAGACAAGGCCTTACACCGACGGGTTATTGGTGAAAATCTTGGCATTATGTATTTCCAAATGCAAATCTAAATTTGTATCAGGATCACAATGGTCTTTACCTAAAAAATGTGAATGTCTTTGTGCTGCTCCTACTGGTTGAGGTAAATCAATGACCATGTTTAGTTCCAATGAGGTTTTCTATTTTTAGCCATGCCCCGCCCATCACTAGCTAGGCTCCACCCACACCTCGCCGTGTTGGGATTGATCGATCCCCAAATGCCCTAGCTATCAATTTCCTGAAAACTATACAGGGAAGCTGTTGAATATTGAGCAACAGCGCCCAGTCAAATTAGTTTCAAAATATTCAACAGAATAATTATTAAATAGTAAAAGCAAACAATTTGTACAACAACGCATAGCCCGTCTTCAAATATGCGTTCGTGATGTACTTATCGACGTCATTCATGACATCATTCATTATGATGTCATTGCACACATCACGCAGTACATTATGATGTCATATGATGGATGGGTACTCTGGAAAGGTGAATTATTTGGCCAATTCTGAAAGGCAAAATGAACTATAAAGCAGAAGAATTTATCGGTACCTCTTATTGTGCATTTATACAAGTTAAATGGTACATCGACCAGTTCAATATCATTGCGCTTCATCCCTTTGATACTAGGAAGCATGTCCAAATTTAGTCCCTATAAGGCGGTGGCGTGCCAAGATATAAGCCGATATGTTGAGTTCTTCTTCTTCTTTTCGATCGCTGGTATCACACTTGGAGAGCCGTTCTCAAGATGAAATCTGTGGTTTTCTGCAGTTCTTCCACAGGCCCATACAGCTTTTCAAGAAAAGAGGTTGACAAAGGCCAGATCTCTTCTCTCAGCAGCTGATACGTACTGCAACATTGAAGTATGTGCTCTGTGGTCTGTTCTGCTTCTCCACAAGGACAAGCGGGCGATGTCGTAAGGTGGAACCGCCTGTACATGTGTTGGTTTAGTCTTATGTCCAGTTCTGAGACGAAAAATGGTCACTTGCTCTGGCCTCGAGAGATGATGGTAGGCATCTTCTGATTGAGGTGTTCTATAGAGTGAGTTGATGATAGTCTTCATCTCTGTATGCGTAACCATGTTTTCTGTCTGATTCTCTTCTGCACTCACCTTTGCCATCGTGTCTGCTTCCTCATTTCCTTGGACTCCACAGTGTGAGGAGATCCACTGCAATGCTATCCGAAAGCATTTGATGGTTTGTAGTGCTTCTTTAAGTTGTGGCAGCTTACCTTTGGTGATAGCCCCAAGGACGGAGCGGGCATCAGATAAAAAGACAATCTGTGCAATAGGGTCTGCTGTTCTGCTGATGGTATTAGCTGCATGGACCAGTGCTTCGACTTCAGCTCTGTAGTGTGTGCAGTGTTTGCCTGTCGGTATTGCAGCTGACTCACGTTGTCCGTTTGGATACTGTATGTGCAGTCCGGCACCTCCGCTCCTATTTGCATCTTTGGCTGATCCATTTGTGTAGATCCTTTTCCATGTCTCCTGAGGGTACATTTCTTCCAGCATGGCTAGGGTCAGGGCCTTCTTGCTCACATCACTGTGTTCATCTTTGGTTGTGAGATGAGGTACTGTGGTGCGAATAGCTATGCTCTCTAGTTTGTTTCCCAGGATGGAGGATCAAGGGTGTGGTTTGGGTCTTCTATTTGTGCTGGCAACATTTCTTGGTGTTTCCTTTGAAGTGCTTTTGTCTCTTTCACAAAACTTGACCTTTTAAGTCTTCCTGATGACAGCTGTGCTTGCCTGATCTTCATCGGGTGGTTGTTGAACGATTTGAACTTTGCAGCTTGGATCAGTGCTTTGCATTCCCTTCCTTTACTAAGTGGGGGGATGCCTGCTGTCTGCTCCATTTTTTCTATTGGTGTTGATCTCATTCCACCAGTGATGATGCGCAGTGCCTGGTTGTGTACTCTGTCGAGGTTCTGTTGATGAGATTTAGCTGCTGTCATCCATGAGCTGGATACATACTCAAGGTGTGGTCGTACGGCACCTAGGTAGATGGTCTTGAGGATCCTTTCATTGGCACCCCTTTGTTCCTGCCAGCTTCCTCATGATGTTTAGCTTTCTTCTGGCCTTTGCCTCTGCGTTCTGCATGTGCTCCTTCCATGTTAATCTTCTGTCATAGGTGACTCCCAGGTATGTCTGCTGGTCCTCGTACTCGAGTGGAGTACCGCCCAGTGTCAGATTGCCAACCTTGGTTTTGGTGGACAGTGAGAATAGAATGGCTGATGATTTTTCTTTGTTGATGGTAATACACCAGCGATTGGCCCAAGCTGTAATTCTGTCCAATGCGAGCTGCATTCTGTACGTGGTAGTCGTTGTGTACTCCTCGGTGCACCAGAGTACGAGGTCATCTGCATAGAGGGCTGCTTGGATCCCATTGGGCAGCTTTGCTACAATGTCATTAATGAAGAGTATGAACAGAGTTGGTGATAATACTCCGCCTTGTGGTACCCCTTGTCTCAGCAATACATTCTGTCCAGATTGTCCATCCACCAGCACCATAGCTCTGCGATTGTGTAGGTATGACTTGGTCCATCGGAACATGTTGCCACCGATGCCTGTGCGCCGGAGCTTCACGAGGAGGCCATCCTTCCACACCTTGTCAAATGCCTTCTGCAGATCAATAAAGGCAGCTAGCATCACCTTCTTGGCTTGAAGTGTCCTCTATGACCTGTGCAAGATGTGTTGTTTGATCTTCTGTGCTCCTGTATCTTCTGAAGCCAGCCTGCTCTGAAACTATAGTGTTCTCCGACTCCAGGTACCACTGCAACCGCTGGTTGACGATGCTCAGCACTTTCGTCTTGTTCTTCCCTTTTTTCAGAATAGGAGTCATTCTGGCTTCCCTCCAGCACTGAGGAACCTCTCCATTGGTCCAACTGAGATTAAAGATATCTAGCAACTTGCGGAGAGATGCATTACCAAGGTGTTGGATCATTTCATTCGTAATGCCATCCGGCCCGGGAGATTTCTTCTTCTTCAATTGGCAGATAGACTTCTTCAGTTCTGCCAAACTAATGTCAACTTTCATTGCATCGTGAGTGTTGGTGTCTGTTCTTTCCTTTTGCTCTTTTCTAACCTCTTTTTGACGCATTCGTGGTATAGAAATGTTGCTTTCTTTTGCATATGCCTTCGCAAAGGCATCTGCAGCCATCTTTCCTGACAGTGTTTGTCCATCTTCTTCAAGAGTAATCTTCTCTCCCCCGACACCCTCATCATTCAGTGCTTTACTCAGTCTCCATAGCTTTGTTGTGTCTCTCTCTAAATTAAACCCTGCCGTCTTTTCCCTCCAGCTTCTTCTTTTGGCCTCCAGCTTGGTCTTTAGATAGCTGGCTTTAGTTTGTTGTAGCGTGAAGTGGTTTTCATGACAGGGATTACCCTCTGCATCTTCTCTGGCCTTGTCTAGTTTATCATGTGCTGCTTGCAGTTCTGTTGTCCAGTAGGGGCAGTTTTTCCTGAACCCTCGAGGAATCGGTTCGTTGGCAGCCTTGAGGATACTTGAATTAAATTCCTTGACCACATTGTTGATGTTTCTCCCTTCTACTGCTATATTTTGGGTAAGCTCATTGGAACGAATTCCGAACAGACTCCAATTTGCCTTTTTATAGTTCCACCTTGGATGTTGAGGTGAACTTGTTGAAATACTTCCAGAAAGAGAGAGGACTGGGCGGTGGTCGCTTCCTCCTAACTGCGATCCAACCACTCCACTGAGGTTTCTGTGAATGTCTTCTGTACAAAATGCCAAGTCTGGCGTTGTTGTCGAGTGCCACCGGCACGAGTAGAAGGTAGGCTGATCTGTGGGATCGTTGACGAGTAAAAGGTGCTTTTCATCTTGGCATGCTTCAATGTCTTCCCCTAGTTTATCAAGTGTTCTGTATCCCCAGCTCTGAGACTGGCTATTAAAGTCTCCCGCAATGAGGAAGTGGCAGACCGGGACCTGGATTGTGTCAAGTGAGAGATCTTGATCTTGATATATTCTACCTCTTCCATAAAGGTTTTGATCTGGCTGGCGTTCACGCTGTTTCGGACCATGTTGAGTTAAATCAAAAACTTAACAGCAAAAAGTAGAGTATTATACCAAGGTCACAGTAGCCTCAACCTTTGACCTCAATATCATTGTCCTCTATCCAGTTAATCATGTGTCCAAGTTTAGTCCCAATAGGGTGAAGCCATGGCGAGATATAAGATGCTATGTTGAGTTATACCGAAAATGTAACCCTAAAATGAAGTGTTATACCAAGGGCGCAGTGACCTTGAACTTTGACCTCAATGTCATTGTGCTCAATCTGCTTGATATAAGGAAGTATGTGTCCAAATTTAGTCCCAATAGGATGAAGCCATGCAGAGATATAGGGCGATACGTTGAGCTAAACTAAAAACATAAACCAAAAGGTAGATTTATACCGAGCTTTGACCTCAATATCATTGTCTCCATTCCCTTGATATAAGCAAGCATGTGTCCAAGTTTAGTCCCAATAGGGTGAAGCCATGCCAAGATATTAGCTCAAACGAGATTGGACGCCGACAAACAGACACACACAAACAAACAGAAAGACAGCAAGACAGACAGACAGACAGACAGACAGACAGCATGACACACAGACAGACAAACAGACAGACAGGCAGGCAGGTAGGTAGGCAGGCAGGCAGGCAGGCAGGCAGGCAGACAGACAGACAGACAGACAGACAGACAGACACAGACAGACAGACAGACAGCGTAAGGGAACCCATCAATATATTGGTGAAAATTCAAATTTTTCCCAATAGTAATTGTAATATAATTACAGAGCAATGAATGTGCTGAGCCGAGAAACATGAGATACTCTCACATGCAGTGTCAGTTCAATTTTCATGGCAGTGCCTAGAGGTGAACTAGAAGCTCTCATACTTATAAATCACGAGGAGGGTGTATATGAATTACACGCTGCAATCCAGCGCCGCATTACCTAAGTGCCAGACATGAGATTCTAGCTCTAAAAAGACCATCAATTATTATATTACAATGTAATAAAACAAGTTATAAAAGTTTGGAATTAAGGATACCATGTAATTCGATCATGAACAGTTTAATAGGATTGAATGTATAAACAGGAATTAAGAACAGGGTGAAAAAAACTTGTCATTTAACCTGAATAAGTGAGGCATTAAAACAAAGTAGACAGAAATTGGATTAGAAGAAATTTGAACTCTTTATGGAAGATCTATATCATGAGAATAATTGAGGAATCCAGTTTTAGTTATGCTCCACCCAGACTTTGAACGTGTTGGAATCGATCGATCCCTGAACTCCCTAACTATTAATTTCCAAAAAATATACAGGTAAACTGTTGAATATTGTGAAACTAATTTGACTGGGTGTTGTTGCTGCCTTTTCCGTCAAATTAGTTTCAAAATATTGAACATAATGTTTATTAAATATCAAAGACATACAATTAGTACAACAACAATTAGTCTGTCATCAATTAAGCATTTGTGACGAACTTAGCTACGTCATTCATGACGTAATTGATTATGACATCATCCTACACATTACATAGTTGATTATGCCATCATATTATTGATGGATAAACTGGAATGCTCCATTACAAGGCAGCAATAGAGAAAAGTTCTACTAGTCAGCTATGAACAAAGAATTTATGCCGAGTGCTATATGGTTTGACGTTGGAAATGCAAGTTGATTATTTGCTGCATATAGCGGAACAGATAGATCTGCCCTTTATAATGACTAAAATTTTCCTTAGTAAGACACCTAGAGACTTTGTCTTGTTGTCTGGACACCCAGTTCTAAGATCATACACCCCACACTACTGCCAAAGACACAATACGGCCCCTGTGCATACTGAGGTAGTAGTAGACACCAAAAACGAAGCCTCTAGAGGACCTGGACAGTATAATGAGCCTTTACACTGTATCCATCCCTCATATGACGTCATAATCAACTATATGAGATATAGAATGACATCACAAACAATGATGTCATTATGACCACATGAATGATGTAGATAAGTACATCACGATCATATAGTTGAAGACGGACTATGCGTTGTTGTATGAATTGTATGTCTTTACTATTTAATAAATATCCTGTTGAATATTTTGAAACTAATTTAATTGGGCGCTGTTGCTGCCATTTAGGCAGCAACAGCACCCAGTCAAATTAGTTACAAAATATTCAGCAGCACAATTATATATGATTATATTATATACATATAAACTGTGATGGTGGCAATGAAATGAGGTGGCGGTTGACAATAACATGCACAACTCTGATTATGTGCTGAAAAATTAACAACTTACTGACTTACTTTGTTTAGGAGTATCAGGAATGCCCAGGCAAGATGATCAGGATCTGTCCACAGAAGCTATGCACACTGTTAAGAGCTCTTACCATCAAAGGTATGCTGGGGTGGATACTTCTTAGAAAACGTGGTTGCATTGATATATGTTCCAGTAAGACCAAAAGGGCGTCGGTGGGTTAGTCGGTGGAGGTATGCAATAACAGGAAATATAGATACAGTAATACATGTCCATAAAATGGTGTTTATAGACCGGTAGTCTTTCTACGGAGGGTCGAGTGCATACCTTCACTCCTTGTTCCACTTATTTTGGAAGTCCAGCAACTATACTTTAAATACATTTCCTGAATTTTACATAAAGGTGGACTTTATATAGAGATTCACTTTAAACAGAGGACTTCATATAGAGGGGAACTCTCGGGCCAGCTGAGACAATAAACTAAGATTTTCACCAAAAAATTGACCGATCAAAATTATGTATCCAATGCCTACCAGCATAGGATCCTTCCAGCCAAATTATGTTCAAATCGACCAAAGGAATTAAAATCTGGAAGGAAGGTTCTAGAGCCTATCACCATAGAAACCTTCCAACCTCGTCCAAATAGGTTAAGATAGTAAGGAGGAGCAGTTTGACAATTTCTGGGAAATTTAAGAATAAAATCTAAGATTTTCATCTGGAAACTTGATGAATCAAAATTCTGAAAGGATGTTCTAGAGGCTATCACTATATATAGGATCGTTTCAACCAAATTTGGTTGAAATTGGTCAAAATAAAAAAGCATATTGACAATTTCCAGTAAATTTTTAATATGAGGCTCAAGGGCCTGTGGCACTCACCAGGATAATTGTCCTGTGGGATCGTTGTATAAATCTTAAATGATTTACCAGAAAAGTATGTAAAATCCAACATGGCCACTTGAAAAATTGGCCAATCAAATTCTGTATGCGACTTCTGAGACCTATCATCACAAAGATTCTGTATGCAATTTCTGAAGCCTACCATCATATGGTCCTTCCTTCCAACCATGTTCGGTTGAAATCACATAAGCAGTTAATAAGTAGTATTTTAACTGATTTCCCAAAATCTTTGGAAAATCCATGATGGCCAAAATTATGCATACAAGTTCTGAAGCAAGGAAATGCATTTTGACAATTTCCGTTAAAATTTTCAGAAAAAATAATTTCCAAAGAAATTGACTAACCAAATTCTGGATACCAGTTCTAGTGCCAATCACCATATGATTGTTCTAGTCCAGTTGAAATCGGTAAAGCTTTTAAGATATAAGCAATTTGCCGATTTTGATGAATCAAGCTTAACTTCTAGAGCCTATGACCATAGGATCCTTGCAGACAAATTTGGTTGAAATCGGTCAAAATCGGTCAAGAGGCAATTTGACAATTTCTGTTAAGTTTTTAATAAAATCTAATGGTTTTCAACCAAAACATTTACGAATCAGAATTCCGAAAGGGATCTCTAGAGCCTATGACCATAGGATTATTTAAGCCGAATTTGGTTGAAATTGGTAAGAATTGCATGAAGCATTTTGATAATTTCCAGTAAATTTTTTAATCTACAATTTTGACCAAAAAATGATGAATCAAAATTCTGAATGTATATTCTGGAGCCGAGCACGATAGGATCCTTTGACCCAAATTTGGTTAGAGTCTCTCTATTTGTTAATGATGAGTAGTGTTTTAAAGCAAAAGTTGATGGACAGATGAATTGAGGACAGATGGTCACCATGACATAAGCTCTATGATTGTGTATTTCAGCCGGACGTGTGTGAAGTACAGCTTATAGATGACATTGAAAAGGAATTTGGATTTCTCTAGTCAATAATGTTATATCAACCAGAACACAGACAAGGCTGTCGATAAATATTGCCTGCCTATAACACCAAATGACAGCGGACCATTGTTATATTGCCTATAACACCAAATGACAGCGGACCATTGTTATATGATCACACCACATATATGTTAATACTTTAATGGTTAAATTTGGTCAAGAAAATTGAAATAATCGCTTATTGGATGTCCATTTGCAGGCCAAGAGACTATTTTTTTAGAAATTTATCACTGGAATGACGGGCTCGGTTATCGAGCCAATCATTCCAGTGATAAAATTTCAAAAATAATCTCTTGGCTTGTAAATGTACATTCCTGAAGACCACTGCAGAGGCCCATTTTGCTCGGCTTGATCATTAAATGGTTACAGAACCACCGTCATATTGTAGGTGACCTGGGGGGTGTTCAGGAGCGAGCAAAACGTTTTCCGCTACGCAACAGTGTTCAATAATGTGTCGTATACTCATTATAGACTTCAGTTTAGTAATGTAGATGACACATTAATGAACATTGTCCTATGAAGAATGCGAACATTCGTCTTCCTGAACTCACTCCTGTATTAAAGCTTGAATGAACTACTGTTGGCGGGTTATAGTCATGTGCTTATTGTGCACTAAATTAATCATGGATCATATGGTACATGTAGATGAGCAATGCAAGCCACAATCTATGAAAGGACAGTGCTGGTAAAACACCACACTAAAGCCCTCAAAGCTCAGCAATATACCACTCATACTATACTCAGAGTTTTAGACCACATATTTAGAATTGATATAGGCCTGATAATGACTTTTCTACCACAAAACTCTATATCACACAAGTTTCACAAATATAGACAACTGATGTAACCACTGACAGTCGCCAAGGGTAATGTGCTGTCCAAAAAGGTCCCAACCATCCATAGAACTACCGCTTAATCCAAGGTAACATGTCAAATAAATACATGGTTACGCATGTATTGCACTCACAAAACAGTATTGCTCCTAGGCTTCTACATGTAGCCTGTGTATGATCACCCATTAGAATACTGATGCGTCTGCAATCTGCCCAAGCACCGAGACTGACACATTCACACAGAGATGCTGAACCCCCATAGCTAATATCATGTGCTGCACTTGAAACTTGAAAGATGTTACGAATAGACTGCCTGCTGCAGTGATGGTATGTGTATTTGGGAGATCTCTGTAGGATCTGACGGTGATATCAAAGCTATCAGATCACTCTGTCAGCGAGGGATAGTCATGAAGATGCATATCAGAGAAGAGCAGTCAGACCGATGAACACCATGCTATGATATTCTTCAGACATCGCAGATCAAGTGTTAGCAGAGCGCTCAATATGTAAGTGATTCAAACTCTATCAAAGGCTAGTGATTCAATCTCTATCAAAGGCTAGTGATTCAAACTCAAACAAAGGCTAGTAATTCAAACTCGACCAAAGGCTAGTGATTCAAACTCGACTAAGGGCTACTGATTCAAACTCGAACAAAGGCTAGTGGGCTAGTGATTCAAACTCGATCAAAGGCTAGTGATTCAAGCTCGACTAAAGGCTAGTGATTCAAACTCGATCAAAGGCTAGTGATTCAAACTCGATCAAAGGCTAGTGATTCAAACTCGATCAAAGGTTAGTGATTCAAACTATCAAAAGCTAGTGATTCAAAGTTGACTAAAGGTTAGTGATTCAAACTCGACTAAAGGCTAGTGATTCATACTCGATCAAGGGCTAGTGATTCAAACTCGACTAAGGGCTACTGATTCAAACTCGAACAAAGGCTAGTGGGCTAGTGATTCAAACTCGATCAAAGGCTAGTGATTCAAACTCGATCAAAGGCTAGTGATTCAAACTCGATCAAAGGTTAGTGATTCAAACTATCAAAAGCTAGTGATTCAAAGTTGACTAAAGGTTAGTGATTCAAACTCGACTAAAGGCTAGTGATTCATACTCGATCAAGGGCTAGTGATTAAAACTCAACTAAAGGCTAGTGGTTCAAACTTGCTCCTGAAGTCTCTCACATTAACACTTTGAGCTGGAGCATAAGATGATTTTCACTCAGTTTTGTTTATTACAGTCAGTGACAGGCTACAAAACAAACAATCTAGTGATCACTTCTGACACTTATTCATAGTGATTATGAACACATAAGTTTTAACACATTCAATACACAGATTATTTCAGTATTTATTCAATTCAGGCTGTATATACTATGTTGAGAGAAATATCTGTATCTTAAATAAATACAATATAGTACACAATATACATAAGTATTACAGCTTTCTATTTATCTCTGTATAAGTAGACATATTCTGGGGCCTAGTGAACCATAATGGCGTTAGTCGGTCGGTCGTAAAACCTGTTATATATGGCCACCTAATAGATGCATTCTATCTTAAACATGAATTTAGAATCTGAAACACGAAATACGAAAAATATTTCGCAATGTAAGAAATCATGCAAGTGATTATTTTGAAAGTAATTTCAATGTAAGCAGTTGGTGCTATGTCAACAACAGACTATTAACAATTTAAAATAATATTTTGAAACTAATTCGACTAGGAGCTGTTGCTGCCCATCCCATCAAATTAGTTTCATAATATTCGACAGCTTTTAGAATTTAGAGTATGCGACTATGTTTCATATGGTTAATACGAGTGACTCACTATTAGAAATGGTTTTCATGGTCAAATGTCTGATAAGGTGGTCACATAGAACAGGATTTACGCCTGACCAAAAAATGCCTTTATGGCGCACTAGGCCTGTGGGCTGTGGATTTCTTGACACCACCCAGAAAGTAAACGAAATCTAGGATTTCTTTTTTCACGAGAGAGTTGATACTTACCTCCCTAATACTTTTGATATTGCTAAATATTGGCGTTCACTCAATAAACACTCAGATTAAAAACAGTTAGGTGCCCCTACTGGGCAGGTAGACAGAGGGTAGTCCGGCGGATGCCAGCCCCACCATCGCGCATGCGCCGACTACTACTTCCTCTGACTAATTTATTGGCTGACACACATGCAACTATTAAGAGCCTGAAGACCGAGCCTCTGTGGGGTGGAGAGGCCGGGTCCGTATCTAGGGAGGTAAGTATCAACTCTCTCGTGAAAAAAGAAATCCTAGATTTCGTTTATTTCACATCAAGAGTATACTTGCCTCCCTAATACTTTTGATATTACCAGAATTCGACAGGGAATTCGGCGGGAGGGAGGCGAGGTCAAAAGACCAGCTCTTCCCTATGCGCTTTCACGCGTTCAAGGCACTTAAACGTCTGAAACTGTGTGAAAACACAGTCAGGATTTGATGAACATCGGCTAACACCAACCGATGGATGAGATGACCGAATGTCATATGCGCTCCCCAACCTCCTTCCTGGGAGGAAGACTAGAATGACCTCAATGTCCCATACGCTCTCTTCGTACCAGTGCCATGTACTATAGGACAGAGACGAAAAGGCTCCATTTTCGTATACTCTCAATGATGAACCACATCAAAACACAAACCATCACCATATTAATAAAAACGGGTAACGTGACAATACAATTAACAATGAACAACACATGAACAAGACTGACCTTGTTGAACTTGGCAGCTGTCATCCTCTTCCCAGTGGAGAAGACCGATGCAGTCCCAAAAGTGGATGTTTCCATTGATTAATTGTGAAGTATATAAGCAATGAGGAAACCCTCCTCAAAAACATATAAGCGATTATTTTTTCAAAATCGACAAGGCAAGAGGATTCGAGGTGTCACGGAGATAATGGTCTGTAAAACTTGACTCACAGTGCCACTGAGCCACGGACATAATGTCATCCACAGGGACCCCATTAAATAGGGCAGTGGAAGTCACTACGCCGCGGACACTGTGAGCCTTGGCTATGTCAACCTGCTTACCAGTGGCGGATTTGTGACAAAATTGGATACACTCTACAATCCACCTGGAAATGGTGTCCTTAGACGCCCTGCCATGGGGTTCAATATATGACAACCATAACGCTGACTGATCGGTCCGCCACTCCGAAGTACGCTGTTTGTACCGAAGTAGCGCCTGAACGGGACACCATGCTTTAGAATTAGGATCATATCTAGTTAAAGCAGGCAAAAAAATAGGTTGACCTGGATATTTCAAAGACTGATTTTTAGCTAAGAAATTAATCCTAGGTAGTAACTTAAGGCCTTCCCCTGTAACCACAAAACGGTCATCCTCGGCTGATAAGGCATGAATCTCACTCCTATGCCTAGCCGAGGCCGCAGCAATTAAAAATACAGTTTTAAGAGTTAACATTTTCATAGAAATGGAACTAAGTGGTTCAAAAGGCTTATCTCCTAGTACTTGAAGCACTAGCGATAAACTCCAAGACGGAATCACCAGGGGATTCCTTGGTCTTAGATTGCCCATGCCTTTAATTAATACATTTAATGTACTTACTTCATCACTTCACCTCTTAGCCAAGCAAGGAATAACAGTCATTAAAGCTGACTTATAACCAGCAATAGAGTTAGGCTTGAGGCTATAGGCATCATACAGGTGACAGAGGAAATCAGCTACTACCTGAATAGATGAATCCATTGGATCAATACATCTTTTTGAGCACCATTCTGCAAATCTGTTGATTTTATAATTATATGCTCTGGAGGTTGACCCCCTCCTGGCTTTGGCCATAAACATGGCTGCTTGCTCAGAAAAGCCCTCCTTAATTCTAGATTCCTTGACAACATCCACGCAGTCAATCTGAACACTGACGGATTGTCGTGAAGGGCCTTGCCCTGGAAGATAATGTCGTCCATCAGAGGCAGAGGAACCGGATTGCAGACCAGAAGGTCCAGCAGATCCGTATCCCATGATCGGCTTGGCCAATCCGGGGCGATCAGAAGCACTTGGCATTCCTCCTGTCTGATTTTCTGAAGAATTTTTGGAATCAGGATTGCTGGAGGGAATGCGTATGCATACATTCTCCCCCAGCTGATAGCTAACGCATCTGTTGCGAAAGCGCTTGGATCTGGAATCGGAGAGACGTACGTCGTCATCTTCGCATTCTTCTTCGTTGCGAACAAATCGATGTTGGGCTTCCCCCTATGATCGAACAGACGATCCGCCACACATTGATTTAGTTGCCATTCCGTCGGTAAAACACTCATCCTTCGGCTCAATGAGTCTGCTAGCAGATTTAACCTTCCCGGAATATGAACTGCTTTCAAGGTAATCCTGTGATCCAGGCACCAACAAAGCAGTCTCCATGTCATCATACAGAGACTGGGCGACTTCGTTCCGCCCTGGCGGTTTATGTAAGTCACAACTGTTGAGTTGTCTGAACGAATAAGAACAATCTTGCCCTGAACTTTCTGTAAGAAATGTTCCAGGCCCAGGACTACTGCTCTTAGCTCGAGTAGATTGATATGTTCTTTTGACTGTTCCAGATTCCAAAGCCCTGATATTGTGGATTCTTCCAGGCAAGCTCCCCACCCCTCCATCGATGCATCTGTATACACAGTCACCTGAGGGTGGGGAGGGGTTAGCATAACCCCCACCAAGAGATTCTCTGTGTTCAACCACCATTGCAGGTGGTGAATCAGAGGCGCCAACACTGACACGTTCGAGTCCAGCGAACCTGTACTCTGGGTCCATTGTGTCATGAGAAATAACTGGATCGGCCGCCTGCGTAAGGCGGCCTGAGGAATGACTGGTTCCAATGAAACCATCAACCCCAGCATTCTCAAGTAAACCCGTGCCAGGACATGACGACTGTTGCACACTAACTGAATTACTGAGATGAGTTTCTGAACTCTCTCCTGAGTAGGATAAACATATCCTGTCTCTAGATCGAAGAACATCCCCAGGTAAACAAACTTCTGGGATGGAGTCAGCTCTGATTTTTGGAAATTGATTATCCAGCCCAGTCTGTGAGAGTCTTCAAAACAATCTCCAGATTGGCCGATAAACTTTCCTGGGTGTGTGCTTTTAACAGCCAGTCGTCTATGTACGTGTGGACTGCTATGCTTCTCCTGCGGAGGTATGCGGTGATCGCATGAACCACACGGGTGAAAACCCGAGGAGCCGTGGAAATTCCGAAGGGTAACACCCTGAATTCCCACTGTCTGCCCTGGAATGCAAATCTCAGGAAGCGACGGAAACTCCTGGCTATGGGGATGTGGAAATAAGCATCTTTCAAATCTATCGACGCTGTCCACATTCCCCTCTCTAACCCCGCCAACACCGAGCGCACAGTCTCCATCTTGAAACTGGGCGTCTCTATGAACTTGTTCAATGGCTTGAGGTTGAGAATTGGTCTCCACCCTCCGGTGTTTTTTGTTACTAAGAACACGGTTGAATAGAAGCCCGGACACCTTTGTGCCGGCTGAATAGCTCCTTTTTGTATGAGGGAAGTTATCTCCTCCTCGCTACACAACCTTTGATCTGGATCTCTCGGATTCGGAGTCCAGATCGGCACGAGAGACAGTCGCGACGGCGGGCCTGTCATCCAATCGGGATGATACCCGACTGAAAGCCATCGCAAGACTAAACGGTCCTGAGTCAACCGTTCCCACTCTTGCATGTGGGCGGCCAGCCGGCCTCCCACCGGTCCACCTAGGGAGAGAGGTGGACATAAGAAGTGCAAGAGTGGCACTGTCTCCTCCGCCAGAAACACCAGAGTGGTTCTCACCGTGGCAATCGACCCATCAGGCACGATTACCACGACCAGATCCCCGCGCGCCACACCCAGCACCATGCGCACCTCGGTGCGCGGGTGGCTGCCTGGCTGGCTGCGCCTGGGGAGCCTGCGCCCCACTCACTGCTGGCCGAATCGCACGCGGCCTAGGCCTATGCTGCGATGGCGGGTGGCCTCTGACTTGGCCACCTCCACCTCGAGCCTGCAGGGGATGATACGCAGGGGGTGCGGCGCGAACGCTCGCACGGCGGAGCACTTCAAACTGCTCGCGCAGCGCCCTCTGGTTATTGACCAGAGTCACCGTCTCCTGGAGGTGCCTGCATCCCTCACCTCCAAAGAGACCAGGACCTGTCATAGGCGTACGCAGTAGCCTATTGTACAGGTCCTGGGACGGGCACAGATTGTCCAAGGCAAACGTGCGTCTCGCCCGGACACTCCTGGTTACCGCCCGCGTCATACAGTCCAGAGCCAGGTTGATACCATCCTGGATGGCTCTCTGGACTGTGGCCGGGCTCGGCTGGCGCGATGCGGATGCTGGTACCACCCCTTGTAACAGCTGGGAGACGTTGGACAGAGCAGCAATCGAAGCCCTCCCACTCTCCTCCGCATCACGCAGCGCGGTATTTGCCGAACGCAACGCGTTCGAACACAGAACACCCGTGTCAGAACGGGCGCCTGGCCGCGCATCTTCACCCAAAGCCGCACGGTCATCCCCGCTCAGCTTGGGTACCACACCGTACCGCTGGTAGTCCAGGGGTACGATGCGGCAACGCCTGGCCACCTCGCGAGGGGCCTTCGCGAGACGCCCATTCGTCTTAATGGACGACTCCGCCGCCTCGAACATGTCAACGACATGTTCAGCCAGCGGCAGAGATGGCATGGCGATAGCAGTAGCCTTAGCAGCTAACCACGGCCTGTGGTCACGCTGGCTAGCCGACTGCTCCACGGGCAGATCTGGCCGAACACCTACCAGCCATTGGCAAGCGTCCGACCAATCCTCCTCCGTGGCTAACTGCGAGTGGTCTACAAGACGGGGGCCTTCGTCTTCCTCCTGAGCGCACGCAGCAGAGCTTGAGGGCGGATATGCTGATACCCCTGGCAAGCCAGGGAAAGCATGCGGGCCCGAAAGAACAGGCATGCTAAACTCCCTGGCTTGACGAGGAGCAGGCGCCGTGGTAGAGCGCGGGGCAGACACCGCCCCACCACGGTCCCGGCCAGCACCAGCGACACGCTCGGCAAGCCGAGGTATGCGGTAACCCTGGCCATCAGCACCGCCCAGGGCCACCTTCTGGACAGTGAAGTCTACTCCTGCATGAGTAGATCCATGGAATACGTCGCCCGTATCCCCCGCGAGGGGTGCACAGACGTCGTACTCCATGGTCACGTCCCCAGACGGCGACCCTAGCAGGAAATCCTCTTCCTCCTGGCCAGAAAGATTAGACTCCGGGTCAGCAAAGAGAGCTAACCCGGACTGGCCAGGGAAGGTGCCATAGGAGGTACTGGCACCCACGGCGTGCGGATTCCCCTGGACTGATAAGCAGCCCGCGGGTTCCTGTGACAGCCGTCCACGGCCCCTCGGCGCGGCACCAAGCCTGCTGCCAGGGTCGTGGATCGCCCCCACTAATGGGGCCACCTCTTGAGTCGTCGAACAACGTAACCGACCTATGGAAAAGCGACTCAGAGGTGGGGATCACCTGCTCTGAAGCAGACGCCGAGGACAACAAAGGATCTGGTCCAGGAAGCATGCTGCGAAGCAACTCTGGGACCAAATCCTTTATCGTCCTCGTCATCTCTCCCAACATTTCGGACCGGAAGGCCTCCATATCCACCGCGGACGAGGCCTTCCTCTTACCCTTCTTACTCACACCCTCTCTCTTCTGCTTCCTCTCCTCCTCCACTACCCTGTCCTTAGCCTGTAAACACAGAAATTCAGATATTAACTCGCCCCCCCCCCATTGCTTACAGACCTCACACTTAAGCAGTGGTCCACAGGGACTACAGCTAAAGCATAAGTGGGGGACGAAACGATCCTTTAGAAACCGGCCACAGGACGAACAACCAGGTCTCTGAAACAGGACACAGGACGAGGACAATGAGCAAGATAGTTACGGTTAGAAAAACTCAAAACCAACTAAAGAGAGGGAAAGCTCATAAAGATCACTCTATAAGAAACCAGCGTTGGACAAAACTTTAAATGTTAATAAAGAGCAAGGCTGATTATGACGTCATCAATCCCATGACAGAAATTAAATCGGTCCGCAACAAGCATCTAAGTGCAAGAACGAATTGTATTCCTAACATAACGTCCTTACATGGATATTCAGACTACACACCATCAGATACACAATGATAACAATGGTAAATAGTCATTATTTTTCCAAATAATTAACATCACCTCATATCATTAGTTAGATACCTGATACCTGGTATAGACAAACCATCCACCTGATGCACTGTATCACTCCACCAAGACCACGCCTCTTAACTCTCTCCACCTTAGGGGAAGGAATTGGATCAAGAGGGCAAAGTGAGAAGACCTTTATACTAGGCCTCCGACTCACTGGACATAAAATTTTTGGTTAGATAACCTAACAGTATTAGTAGGAAATGGAACCGTGGTGGAGAGAAAACAAACCCTCAGCTGCTGTGATGTCCATTACATATCGTCACATAGACCTGTGGACATAAACACAGAGAGAGATTAGTCTTATATAGCACCGTTTTGAAACAAACCAACTAAAATAGGCGCTCATCACGGTAAACGCGAGTCCCGGAAACACATTACAACGGGAAAAACTCGCTAGAATGTATTTGAAATCACCTGATATAAGGATCCTGCGCCTTCCTCCGGCGAAGTAGCTCTCTCAGACATCCTCCAGGTGATCTATTTTCCCACAACAAGACTAATTTAAGCCTAAAACGAGTGAAACTTTGCACAAGCACAAAAAGCATGTGTAACCCTCTGCCAATAAATTAGCAAAGAGGAAGTAGTAGTCGGCGCATGCGCGATGGTGGGGCTGGCATCCGCCGGACTACCCTCTGTCTACCTGCCCAGTAGGGGCACCTAACTGTTTTTAATCTGAGTGTTTATTGAGTGAACGCCAATATTTAGCAATATCAAAAGTATTAGGGAGGTAAGTATACTCTTGATGTGAAACATCTAATTCCACAAGATAAATGTATGGTGGGCTCATTCATGAGCTCAAGAACTCACAGAAAATACTGGGTGCGTTTACATCTCAGGATAGCTAATCTCATTCCGGCTCATTCATTTAACGCTGACAGTAAGCTAAGTATTTCAGAGAAATCGGGAGTATTCACATTGACTGAGTGTGACAGGGATGTTCTCTTTTATACTGTCAAATACTTTTCACTTTTTCACTTTTCCAAGCCAGCACCACAACTGATAACCTTAGAGAATGACAGTCCGTTGTCTCTTAGCAGAAAGTCTGTGCTGAAGAGACTCAAGAACATTCTGTAATGTCACGAGGCTCCGACAGCTTGTAGAAGATTATACTGTGCAAAACGTAGATGATGAATGTTAGCAGAAGTAGTTGAGAAAGTTCCTAGTAGTTCAGCTGAGCTGTGATAGT
Source organism: Chaetoderma sp. LZ-2023a (assembly GCA_034401795.1). NCBI lineage: Eukaryota > Metazoa > Mollusca > Caudofoveata > Chaetodermatida > Chaetodermatidae > Chaetoderma > Chaetoderma sp. LZ-2023a. Next base: position 89,505,040 of record CM067375.1, read on the forward strand.
CAGTGCTGAAAGAGAAGTAATAAAACAATGGATGAATACAATATGTTCCTCAATTATTGATGTCATAATCAATTACGTCACAACTAGGCTGATGTGATAATTAAAATGCTGTAATGAAAGACATATCTAAGTCTGCCATGAATGCTTAATAGCTCATCAAGTGTACAAATGTCATTACCATTTAATAAACATTTTGTTGACTATTTTGAAACTAATTTGCTTGAGCGCTGGTGCAGCCATAGCCCACCCCCACCCAATCAAGTTAGTTTCAAAATATTCAATAGGTTAACTGTATAGTTACATGTACCATGAAATTGGACTTCTGGGAATTCACGAGTCAAAGTATATCAATCGATCCCAACACATGCATCATGAATGGGCGAAGCTTAGCTAGAGATGGGCGGGATATAGCTAAAAGTGGATTCATCTATTATTATAATATATATAGTGAAATGTGATCAAGAGAATAAGGGCATGTGAAGCAGGGTTGTCAGCAATAGACGGATCTGATCTGTCACTCAAATACCTGATGTCACAATTATAATGTCATATGCTACATCATGTCACAATCATTATATGTCATATGTTACCCCATGTCACAATCATAATATGTCATATGTTACCTCATGTCACAATCATAATATGTCATATGTTACCTCATGTCACAATCATAATATACCACATGTTACACCATGTCACAATCATAATATGTCATGTTACCTCATGTCACAATCATAATATGTCATGTTACCTCATGTCACAATCATAATATGTCATATGTTACCTCATGTCACAATCATAATATGTCATATGTTAGCTCATGTCACAATCATAATATGTCACATGTTACCCCATGTCACAATCATAATATGTCACATGTTACCCCATGTCACATTCATAATATGTCATATGTTACCCCATGTCACAATCATAATGTCATGTTACCCCATGTCACAATCATAATATGTCATATGTTACCCCATGTCACAATCATAATATGTCATATGTTACCTCATGTCACAATCATAATATGTCATATGTTACCTCATGTCACAATCATAATATGTCATATGTTACCTCATGTCACAATCATAATATGTCATATGTTACCCCATGTCACAATCATAATATATCATATGTTACCCCATGTCACAATCATAATTGTCACGTTACCCCATGTCACAATCACAATTGTCACATGTTACCCCATGTCACATATCATAATATATCATATGTTACCCCATGTCACAATCATAATATGTCATATGTTACCCCATGTCACAATCATAATATGTCACATGTTACCCCATGTCACAATCATATGTCACATGTTACCCCATGTCACAATCATATGTCATATGTTACCCCATGTCACAATCATAATATGTCACATGTTACCCCATGTCACAATCATATGTCATATGTTACCTCATGTCACAATCATAATATGTCACATGTTACCCCATGTCACAATCATAATATGTCACATGTTACCCCATGTCACAATCATAATATGTCATATGTTACCCCATGTCACAATCATAATATGTCACATGTTACCCCATGTCACAATCATAATATGTCATGTTACCCCATGTCACAATCATAATATGTCACATGTTACCCCATGTCACAATCATAATGTCACATGTTACCCCATGTCATAATCATAATATGTCACATGTTACCCCATGTCACAATCATAATATGTCACATGTTACCCCATGTCACAATCATAATATGTCACATGTTACCTCATGTCACAATCATAATATGTCACATGTTACCCCATGTCACAATCATAATATGTCACATGTTAGCTGACGTCACAATCAGAATGTCACATGTTAGCTGACGTCACAATAATAATATGTCATATGTTAGCTGCATAGCTGATGTTACAATCCTAATGACATAGGTCATCACGAATGTAGCAAAGGTCTGTCACAAAACTATTTGAATTGTATGTCAATGGTGAATTTGCAATTTAATAAACATTCTACTGAAGAGTTTGAAACTAATTTGACTGGGCGCTGTTGTGGCCATAAATTTTCAAATTGTCTTCTCTTGGCCTGGAAATGGGCATTCTTAAATATGGCTGCAGAAACCAGTTTTAGCCGGCTTGACCATTAACAAGGTTAAAATAAATAATTAATATAAATTATCTCCGCCATATGGTCAGACAGTATATGGTCAGATGCAGAGAACATGCTTGGTCGAAATGAAAATTGAATGTCGACAGCAAAACATAACAGGTAAATTATTATCAAAATATTCAACAATTAATTAGCTGTATGAGTGCCTTTACACGGGCCTGCTAAAGTAGATTTACCCTATTTTGTTGAGGCGGACAGCCAGGATTTCCTTTCTGATTGGTTAAAATTTTAAATCATGTCAGCTTTTATAGAATGTAGAAAGACGTTAACACGAGGTCAATCAAAAGTTAAAAACTTCCTTGAAAGATGGAAAGAACTACATGTAAAAATAAATCATTTATGTACAATTCAACTTAGAAGAAATAAGTTAACATGTGTCCAAAATAAAAACACGAGCATGTTATTTAACACAAAATGTTCTGTTGAATATTTTGAACATAATTGGATTGTAAGACATTGATGCCATAAGTTCATTAAGACAAGGGGGGTACAGGTAGCAGTTCATTAAGCCTTTAACACTCATATCAGCCAAAAACGGCTCCTGTCGTGGTCTTGCGAAATGTCCATTTGCAGATCAAGAAGACTATTTTGAAGATTTACCACTGGAATGACTGGCTCAATAACCGAGCCACTCATTCCAGTGGTAAATTTTCTAAAATAATCTTCTCTTCGTCTGAAAGTGGACATTTTCTATGCAAAATTCTAAGACAAGGTGGTACAGGGACCAGTTCATTAAGACAAGGTGGTACAAGGATCAGTTCAAAAAGACAAGGTGGTTCAGTGACCAGTTCATCAGTAAGACAAGGTGGTAACAAGACCAGTTTATCAGTAAGACAAGGTGGTACATGGACCAGTTCATTAAGACAAGGTGGTACAGGGACCAGTTCATTAAGACAAGGTGGTACAGGCACCAGTTCATTAAGACAAGGTGGTAACAAGACCAGTTTATCAGTAAGACAAGGTGGTACATGGACCAGTTCATTAAGACAAGGTGGTACAGGGACCAGTTCATTAAGACAAGGTGGTACAGGGACCAGTTCATTAAGACAAGGGGGTACAGGCACCAGTTCATTAAGACTAGGTGGTACAGTGACTAGTTCATTAAGACAAGGTGGTACAGGGACCAGTTCATTAAGATAAGGTGGTACAGGCACCAGTTCATTAAGACAAGGTGGTACAGGGACTAGTGCATTAAGACAAGGTGGTAGAGGGACCAGTTCATTAAGACAAGGTGGTACAGGGACCAGTTCATTAAGACAAGGTGGTACAGCGACCAGTTCATTAAGACAAGGTGGTACAGGGACCAGTTCATTAAGACAAGGTGGTACAGGGACCAGTTCATTAAGATAAGGTGGTAGAGGGACCAGTTCATTAAGACAAGGTGGTACAGGGACCAGTTCATTAAGACAAGGTGGTACAGCGACCAGTTCATTAAGACAAGGTGGTACAGGGACCAGTTCATTAAGACAAGGTGGTACAGGGACCAGTTCATTAAGACAAGGTGGTACAGGGACCAGTTCATTAAGACAAGGTGGTACATGGACCAGTTCATTAAGACAAGGTGGTACAGGGACTAGTGCATTAAGACAAGGTGGTACTCAGACGAGTTCATTAAGACAAGGTGGTACAGGCACCAGTTCATTAAGACAAGGTGGTACAGTGACTAGTTCATTAAGACAAGGTGGTACAGCGACTAGTTCATTAAGACAAGGTGGTACAGGGACCAGTTCATTAAGACAAGGTGGTACAGGCACCAGTTCATTAAGACAAGGTGGTACAGTGACTAGTTCATTAAGACAAGGTGGTACAGGGACCAGTTCATTAAGACAAGGTGGTACAGCGACCAGTTCATTAAGACAAGGTGGTACAGGGACCAGTTCATTAAGACAAGGTGGTACAGGGACCAGTTCATTAAGACAAGGTGGTACAGGGACCAGTTCATTAAGACAAGGTGGTACATGGACCAGTTCATTAAGACAAGGTGGTACAGGGACTAGTGCATTAAGACAAGGTGGTACTCAGACGAGTTCATTAAGACAAGGTGGTACAGGCACCAGTTCATTAAGACAAGGTGGTACAGTGACTAGTTCATTAAGACAAGGTGGTACAGCGACTAGTTCATTAAGACAAGGTGGTACAGGGACCAGTTCATTAAGACAAGGTGGTACAGGCACCAGTTCATTAACACAAGGTGGTACAGGCACCAGTTCATTAAGACAAGGTGGTACAGGCACCAGTTCATTAAGACAAGGTGGTACAGTGACTAGTTCATTAAGACAAGGTGGTACAGGGACCAGTTCATTAAGACAAGGTGGTACAGGGACCAGTTCATTAAGACAAGGTGGTACAGGGACCAGTTCATTAAGACAAGGTGGTACAGCGACCAGTTCATTAAGACAAGGTGGTACAGGGACCAGTTCATTAAGACAAGGTGGTACAGGGACCAGTTCATTAAGACAAGGTGGTACAGGGACCAGTTCATTAAGACAAGGTGGTACAGGGACCAGTTCATTAAGACAAGGTGGTACAGGGACCAGTTCATTAAGACAAGGTGGTACAGGGAACAGTTCATTAAGACAAGGTGGTACAGGGACCAGTTCATTAAGACAAGGTGGTACAGGCACCAGTTCATTAACACAAGGTGGTACAGTGACTAGTTCATTAAGACAAGGTGGTACAGGGACCAGTTCATTAAGATAAGGTGGTACAGGCACCAGTTCATTAAGACAAGGTGGTACAGGGACCAATGCATTAAGACAAGGTGGTACAGTGACTAGTTCATTAAGACAAGGTGGTACAGGGACCAATGCATTAAGACAAGGTGGTACAGTGACTAGTTCATTAAGACAAGGTGGTACAGGGACCAGTTCATTAAGACAAGGTGGTACAGGGAACAGTTCATTAAGACAAGGTGGTACAGGGAACAGTTCATTAAGACAAGGTGGTACAGGCACCAGTTCATTAAGACAAGGTGGTACAGGCACCAGTTCATTAAGACAAGGTGGTACAGGGAACAGTTCATTAAGACAAGGTGGTACAGGGACCAGTTCATTAAGACAAGGTGGTACAGGGACCAGTTCATTAAGACAAGGTGGTACAGGCACCAGTTCATTAAGACAAGGTGGTACAGGCACCAGTTCATTAAGACAAGGTGGTACAGGCACCAGTTCATTAAGACAAGGTGGTACAGGGAACAGTTCATTAAGACAAGGTGGTACAGGGACCAGTTCATTAAGACAAGGTGGTACAGGCACCAGTTCATTAAGACAAGGTGGTACAGGGACCAATGCATTAAGACAAGGTGGTACAGTGACTAGTTCATTAAGACAAGGTGGTACAGGCACCAGTTCATTAAGACAAGGTGGTACAGTGACTAGTTCATTAAGACAAGGTGGTACAGGGACCAGTTCATTAAGACAAGGTGGTACAGCGACCAGTTCATTAAGACAAGGTGGTACAGGGACCAATGCATTAAGACAAGGTGGTACAGGGACCAGTTCATTAACTTAAAGACAAGGTGGTACAGGGAACAGTTCATTAAGACAAGGTGGTACAGGGACCAGTTCATTAAGACAAGGTGGTACAGGCACCAGTTCATTAAGACAAGGTGGTACAGGCACCAGTTCATTAAGACAAGGTGGTACAGGGACCAGTTCATTAAGACAAGGTGGTACAGGCACCAGTTCATTAAGACAAGGTGGTACAGGGACCAGTTCATTAACTTAAAGACAAGGTGGTACAGGGAACAGTTCATTAAGACAAGGTGGTACAGGCACCAGTTCATTAAGACAAGGTGGTACAGACACCAGTTCATTAAGACAAGGTGGTACAGGGACCAGTTCATTAAGACAAGGTGGTACAGGGACCAGTTCATTAAGACAAGGTGGTACAGGGACCAGTTCATTAAGACAAGGTGGTACATGGACCAGTTCATTAAGACAAGGTGGTACAGGGACTAGTGCATTAAGACAAGGTGGTACTCAGACGAGTTCATTAAGACAAGGTGGTACAGGCACCAGTTCATTAAGACAAGGTGGTACAGTGACTAGTTCATTAAGACAAGGTGGTACAGCGACTAGTTCATTAAGACAAGGTGGTACAGGGACCAGTTCATTAAGACAAGGTGGTACAGGCACCAGTTCATTAAGACAAGGTGGTACAGTGACTAGTTCATTAAGACAAGGTGGTACAGGGACCAGTTCATTAAGACAAGGTGGTACAGCGACCAGTTCATTAAGACAAGGTGGTACAGGGACCAGTTCATTAAGACAAGGTGGTACAGGGACCAGTTCATTAAGACAAGGTGGTACAGGGACCAGTTCATTAAGACAAGGTGGTACATGGACCAGTTCATTAAGACAAGGTGGTACAGGGACTAGTGCATTAAGACAAGGTGGTACTCAGACGAGTTCATTAAGACAAGGTGGTACAGGCACCAGTTCATTAAGACAAGGTGGTACAGTGACTAGTTCATTAAGACAAGGTGGTACAGCGACTAGTTCATTAAGACAAGGTGGTACAGGGACCAGTTCATTAAGACAAGGTGGTACAGGCACCAGTTCATTAACACAAGGTGGTACAGGCACCAGTTCATTAAGACAAGGTGGTACAGGCACCAGTTCATTAAGACAAGGTGGTACAGTGACTAGTTCATTAAGACAAGGTGGTACAGGGACCAGTTCATTAAGACAAGGTGGTACAGGGACCAGTTCATTAAGACAAGGTGGTACAGGGACCAGTTCATTAAGACAAGGTGGTACAGCGACCAGTTCATTAAGACAAGGTGGTACAGGGACCAGTTCATTAAGACAAGGTGGTACAGGGACCAGTTCATTAAGACAAGGTGGTACAGGGACCAGTTCATTAAGACAAGGTGGTACAGGGACCAGTTCATTAAGACAAGGTGGTACAGGGACCAGTTCATTAAGACAAGGTGGTACAGGGAACAGTTCATTAAGACAAGGTGGTACAGGGACCAGTTCATTAAGACAAGGTGGTACAGGCACCAGTTCATTAACACAAGGTGGTACAGTGACTAGTTCATTAAGACAAGGTGGTACAGGGACCAGTTCATTAAGACAAGGTGGTACAGTGACTAGTTCATTAAGACAAGGTGGTACAGGGACCAATGCATTAAGACAAGGTGGTACAGTGACTAGTTCATTAAGACAAGGTGGTACAGGGACCAGTTCATTAAGACAAGGTGGTACAGGGAACAGTTCATTAAGACAAGGTGGTACAGGGAACAGTTCATTAAGACAAGGTGGTACAGGCACCAGTTCATTAAGACAAGGTGGTACAGGCACCAGTTCATTAAGACAAGGTGGTACAGGGAACAGTTCATTAAGACAAGGTGGTACAGGGACCAGTTCATTAAGACAAGGTGGTACAGGGACCAGTTCATTAAGACAAGGTGGTACAGGCACCAGTTCATTAAGACAAGGTGGTACAGGCACCAGTTCATTAAGACAAGGTGGTACAGGCACCAGTTCATTAAGACAAGGTGGTACAGGGAACAGTTCATTAAGACAAGGTGGTACAGGGACCAGTTCATTAAGACAAGGTGGTACAGGCACCAGTTCATTAAGACAAGGTGGTACAGGGACCAATGCATTAAGACAAGGTGGTACAGTGACTAGTTCATTAAGACAAGGTGGTACAGGCACCAGTTCATTAAGACAAGGTGGTACAGTGACTAGTTCATTAAGACAAGGTGGTACAGGGACCAGTTCATTAAGACAAGGTGGTACAGCGACCAGTTCATTAAGACAAAGTGGTACAGGGACCAATGCATTAAGACAAGGTGGTACAGGGACCAGTTCATTAACTTAAAGACAAGGTGGTACAGGGAACAGTTCATTAAGACAAGGTGGTACAGGGACCAGTTCATTAAGACAAGGTGGTACAGGCACCAGTTCATTAAGACAAGGTGGTACAGGCACCAGTTCATTAAGACAAGGTGGTACAGGGACCAGTTCATTAAGACAAGGTGGTACAGGCACCAGTTCATTAAGACAAGGTGGTACAGGGACCAGTTCATTAACTTAAAGACAAGGTGGTACAGGGAACAGTTCATTAAGACAAGATGGTACAGGCACCAGTTCATTAAGACAAGGTGGTACAGACACCAGTTCATTAAGACAAGGTGGTACAGGGACCAGTTCATTAAGACAAGGTGGTACAGGGACCAGTTCATTAAGACAAGGTGGTACAGGGACCAGTTCATTAAGACAAGGTGGTACAGGGACCAGTTCATTAAGACAAGGTGGTACATGGACCAGTTCATTAAGACAAGGTGGTACAGGGACTAGTGCATTAAGACAAGGTGGTACTCAGACGAGTTCATTAAGACAAGGTGGTACAGGCACCAGTTCATTAAGACAAGGTGGTACAGTGACTAGTTCATTAAGACAAGGTGGTACAGCGACTAGTTCATTAAGACAAGGTGGTACAGGGACCAGTTCATTAAGACAAGGTGGTACAGGCACCAGTTCATTAAGACAAGGTGGTACAGTGACTAGTTCATTAAGACAAGGTGGTACAGGGACCAGTTCATTAAGACAAGGTGGTACAGCGACCAGTTCATTAAGACAAGGTGGTACAGGGACCAGTTCATTAAGACAAGGTGGTACAGGGACCAGTTCATTAAGACAAGGTGGTACAGGGACCAGTTCATTAAGACAAGGTGGTACATGGACCAGTTCATTAAGACAAGGTGGTACAGGGACTAGTGCATTAAGACAAGGTGGTACTCAGACGAGTTCATTAAGACAAGGTGGTACAGGCACCAGTTCATTAAGACAAGGTGGTACAGTGACTAGTTCATTAAGACAAGGTGGTACAGCGACTAGTTCATTAAGACAAGGTGGTACAGGGACCAGTTCATTAAGACAAGGTGGTACAGGCACCAGTTCATTAACACAAGGTGGTACAGGCACCAGTTCATTAAGACAAGGTGGTACAGGCACCAGTTCATTAAGACAAGGTGGTACAGTGACTAGTTCATTAAGACAAGGTGGTACAGGGACCAGTTCATTAAGACAAGGTGGTACAGGGACCAGTTCATTAAGACAAGGTGGTACAGGGACCAGTTCATTAAGACAAGGTGGTACAGCGACCAGTTCATTAAGACAAGGTGGTACAGGGACCAGTTCATTAAGACAAGGTGGTACAGGCACCAGTTCATTAAGACAAGGTGGTACAGGGACCAGTTCATTAACTTAAAGACAAGGTGGTACAGGGAACAGTTCATTAAGACAAGGTGGTACAGGCACCAGTTCATTAAGACAAGGTGGTACAGGCACCAGTTCATTAAGACAAGGTGGTACAGGGACCAGTTCATTAAGACAAGGTGGTACAGGGACCAGTTCATTAAGACAAGGTGGTACAGGGACCAGTTCATTAAGACAAGGTGGTACAGGGACCAGTTCATTAAGACAAGGTGGTACATGGACCAGTTCATTAAGACAAGGTGGTACAGGGACTAGTGCATTAAGACAAGGTGGTACTCAGACGAGTTCATTAAGACAAGGTGGTACAGGCACCAGTTCATTAAGACAAGGTGGTACAGTGACTAGTTCATTAAGACAAGGTGGTACAGCGACTAGTTCATTAAGACAAGGTGGTACAGGGACCAGTTCATTAAGACAAGGTGGTACAGGCACCAGTTCATTAAGACAAGGTGGTACAGTGACTAGTTCATTAAGACAAGGTGGTACAGGGACCAGTTCATTAAGACAAGGTGGTACAGCGACCAGTTCATTAAGACAAGGTGGTACAGGGACCAGTTCATTAAGACAAGGTGGTACAGGGACCAGTTCATTAAGACAAGGTGGTACAGGGACCAGTTCATTAAGACAAGGTGGTACATGGACCAGTTCATTAAGACAAGGTGGTACAGGGACTAGTGCATTAAGACAAGGTGGTACTCAGACGAGTTCATTAAGACAAGGTGGTACAGGCACCAGTTCATTAAGACAAGGTGGTACAGTGACTAGTTCATTAAGACAAGGTGGTACAGCGACTAGTTCATTAAGACAAGGTGGTACAGGGACCAGTTCATTAAGACAAGGTGGTACAGGCACCAGTTCATTAACACAAGGTGGTACAGGCACCAGTTCATTAAGACAAGGTGGTACAGGCACCAGTTCATTAAGACAAGGTGGTACAGTGACTAGTTCATTAAGACAAGGTGGTACAGGGACCAGTTCATTAAGACAAGGTGGTACAGGGACCAGTTCATTAAGACAAGGTGGTACAGGGACCAGTTCATTAAGACAAGGTGGTACAGCGACCAGTTCATTAAGACAAGGTGGTACAGGGACCAGTTCATTAAGACAAGGTGGTACAGGGACCAGTTCATTAAGACAAGGTGGTACAGGGACCAGTTCATTAAGACAAGGTGGTACAGGGACCAGTTCATTAAGACAAGGTGGTACAGGGACCAGTTCATTAAGACAAGGTGGTACAGGGAACAGTTCATTAAGACAAGGTGGTACAGGGACCAGTTCATTAAGACAAGGTGGTACAGGCACCAGTTCATTAACACAAGGTGGTACAGTGACTAGTTCATTAAGACAAGGTGGTACAGGGACCAGTTCATTAAGATAAGGTGGTACAGGCACCAGTTCATTAAGACAAGGTGGTACAGGGACCAATGCATTAAGACAAGGTGGTACAGTGACTAGTTCATTAAGACAAGGTGGTACAGGGACCAATGCATTAAGACAAGGTGGTACAGTGACTAGTTCATTAAGACAAGGTGGTACAGGGACCAGTTCATTAAGACAAGGTGGTACAGGGAACAGTTCATTAAGACAAGGTGGTACAGGGAACAGTTCATTAAGACAAGGTGGTACAGGCACCAGTTCATTAAGACAAGGTGGTACAGGCACCAGTTCATTAAGACAAGGTGGTACAGGGAACAGTTCATTAAGACAAGGTGGTACAGGGACCAGTTCATTAAGACAAGGTGGTACAGGGACCAGTTCATTAAGACAAGGTGGTACAGGCACCAGTTCATTAAGACAAGGTGGTACAGGCACCAGTTCATTAAGACAAGGTGGTACAGGCACCAGTTCATTAAGACAAGGTGGTACAGGGAACAGTTCATTAAGACAAGGTGGTACAGGGACCAGTTCATTAAGACAAGGTGGTACAGGCACCAGTTCATTAAGACAAGGTGGTACAGGGACCAATGCATTAAGACAAGGTGGTACAGTGACTAGTTCATTAAGACAAGGTGGTACAGGCACCAGTTCATTAAGACAAGGTGGTACAGTGACTAGTTCATTAAGACAAGGTGGTACAGGGACCAGTTCATTAAGACAAGGTGGTACAGCGACCAGTTCATTAAGACAAGGTGGTACAGGGACCAATGCATTAAGACAAGGTGGTACAGGGACCAGTTCATTAACTTAAAGACAAGGTGGTACAGGGAACAGTTCATTAAGACAAGGTGGTACAGGGACCAGTTCATTAAGACAAGGTGGTACAGGCACCAGTTCATTAAGACAAGGTGGTACAGGCACCAGTTCATTAAGACAAGGTGGTACAGGGACCAGTTCATTAAGACAAGGTGGTACAGGCACCAGTTCATTAAGACAAGGTGGTACAGGGACCAGTTCATTAACTTAAAGACAAGGTGGTACAGGGAACAGTTCATTAAGACAAGGTGGTACAGGCACCAGTTCATTAAGACAAGGTGGTACAGGCACCAGTTCATTAAGACAAGGTGGTACAGGGACCAGTTCATTAACTTAAAGACAAGGTGGTACAGGGAACAGTTCATTAAGACAAGGTGGTACAGGGACCAGTTCATTAAGACAAGGTGGTACAGGCACCAGTTCATTAAGACAAGGTGGTACAGTGACTAGTTCATTAAGACAAGGTGGTACAGGCACCAGTTCATTAAGACAAGGTGGTACAGTGACTAGTTCATTAAGACAAGGTGGTACTGGGACCAGTTCATTAAGACAAGGTGGTACAGCGACCAGTTCATTAAGACAAGGTGGTACAGGGACCAATGCATTAAGACAAGGTGGTACAGGGACCAGTTCATTAAGACAAGGTGGTACAGGCACCAGTTCATTAACTTAAAGACAAGGTGGTACAGGGAACAGTTCATTAAGACAAGGTGGTACAGGGACCAGTTCATTAAGACAAGGTGGTACAGGGACCAGTTCATTAAGACAAGGTGGTACAGGCACCAGTTCATTAAGACAAGGTGGTACAGTGACTAGTTCATTAAGACAAGGTGGTACAGGCACCAGTTCATTAAGACAAGGTGGTACAGTGACTAGTTCATTAAGACAAGGTGGTACAGGGACCAGTTCATTAAGACAAGGTGGTACAGCGACCAGTTCATTAAGACAAGGTGGTACAGGGACCAATGCATTAAGACAAGGTGGTACAGGGACCAGTTCATTAAGACAAGGTGGTACAGGCACCAGTTCATTAAGACAAGGTGGTACAGGGACCAGTTCATTAACTTAAAGACAAGGTGGTACAGGGAACAGTTCATTAAGACAAGGTGGTACAGGGACCAGTTCATTAAGACAAGGTGGTACAGGCACCAGTTCATTAAGACAAGGTGGTACAGGCACCAGTTCATTAAGACAAGGTGGTACAGGGACCAGTTCATTAAGACAAGGTGGTACAGGCACCAGTTCATTAAGACAAGGTGGTACAGGGACCAGTTCATTAACTTAAAGACAAGGTGGTACAGGGAACAGTTCATTAAGACAAGGTGGTACAGGCACCAGTTCATTAAGACAAGGTGGTACAGGCACCAGTTCATTAAGACAAGGTGGTACAGGGACCAGTTCATTAACTTAAAGACAAGGTGGTACAGGGAACAGTTCATTAAGACAAGGTGGTACAGGGACCAGTTCATTAAGACAAGGTGGTACAGGCACCAGTTCATTAAGACAAGGTGGTACAGTGACTAGTTCATTAAGACAAGGTGGTACAGGGACCAGTTCATTAAGACAAGGTGGTACAGCGACCAGTTCATTAAGACAAGGTGGTACAGGGACCAGTTCATTAAGACAAGGTGGTACAGGGACCAGTTCATTAAGACAAGGTGGTACAGGGACCAGTTCATTAAGACAAGGTGGTACATGGACCAGTTCATTAAGACAAGGTGGTACAGGGACTAGTGCATTAAGACAAGGTGGTACTCAGACGAGTTCATTAAGACAAGGTGGTACAGGCACCAGTTCATTAAGACAAGGTGGTACAGTGACTAGTTCATTAAGACAAGGTGGTACAGCGACTAGTTCATTAAGACAAGGTGGTACAGGGACCAGTTCATTAAGACAAGGTGGTACAGGCACCAGTTCATTAACACAAGGTGGTACAGGCACCAGTTCATTAAGACAAGGTGGTACAGGCACCAGTTCATTAAGACAAGGTGGTACAGTGACTAGTTCATTAAGACAAGGTGGTACAGGGACCAGTTCATTAAGACAAGGTGGTACAGGGACCAGTTCATTAAGACAAGGTGGTACAGGGACCAGTTCATTAAGACAAGGTGGTACAGCGACCAGTTCATTAAGACAAGGTGGTACAGGGACCAGTTCATTAAGACAAGGTGGTACAGGGACCAGTTCATTAAGACAAGGTGGTACAGGCACCAGTTCATTAAGACAAGGTGGTACAGGGACCAGTTCATTAAGACAAGGTGGTACAGGGACCAGTTCATTAAGACAAGGTGGTACAGGGAACAGTTCATTAAGACAAGGTGGTACAGGGACCAGTTCATTAAGACAAGGTGGTACAGGCACCAGTTCATTAACACAAGGTGGTACAGTGACTAGTTCATTAAGACAAGGTGGTACAGGGACCAGTTCATTAAGATAAGGTGGTACAGGCACCAGTTCATTAAGACAAGGTGGTACAGGGACCAATGCATTAAGACAAGGTGGTACAGTGACTAGTTCATTAAGACAAGGTGGTACAGGGACCAATGCATTAAGACAAGGTGGTACAGTGACTAGTTCATTAAGACAAGGTGGTACAGGGACCAGTTCATTAAGACAAGGTGGTACAGGGAACAGTTCATTAAGACAAGGTGGTACAGGGACCAGTTCATTAAGACAAGGTGGTACAGGGACCAGTTCATTAAGACAAGGTGGTACAGGCACCAGTTCATTAAGACAAGGTGGTACAGGCACCAGTTCATTAAGACAAGGTGGTACAGGCACCAGTTCATTAAGACAAGGTGGTACAGGGAACAGTTCATTAAGACAAGGTGGTACAGGGACCAGTTCATTAAGACAAGGTGGTACAGGCACCAGTTCATTAAGACAAGGTGGTACAGGGACCAATGCATTAAGACAAGGTGGTACAGTGACTAGTTCATTAAGACAAGGTGGTACAGGCACCAGTTCATTAAGACACGGTGGTACAGTGACTAGTTCATTAAGACAAGGTGGTACAGGGACCAGTTCATTAAGACAAGGTGGTACAGCGACCAGTTCATTAAGACAAGGTGGTACAGGGACCAATGCATTAAGACAAGGTGGTACAGCGACCAGTTCATTAAGACAAGGTGGTACAGGGACCAATGCATTAAGACAAGGTGGTACAGGCACCAGTTCATTAAGACAAGGTGGTACAGGCACCAGTTCATTAAGACAAGGTGGTACAGGGACCAGTTCATTAACTTAAAGACAAGGTGGTACAGGGAACAGTTCATTAAGACAAGGTGGTACAGGGACCAGTTCATTAAGACAAGGTGGTACAGGCACCAGTTCATTAAGACAAGGTGGTACAGGCACCAGTTCATTAAGACAAGGTGGTACAGGGACCAGTTCATTAAGACAAGGTGATACTGGGACCAGTTCATTAACTTAAAGACAAGGTGGTACAGGGAACAGTTCATTAAGACAAGGTGGTACAGGGACCAGTTCATTAAGACAAGGTGGTACAGGGACCAGTTCATTAAGACAAGGTGGTACAGGCACCAGTTCATTAAGACAAGGTGGTACAGGGACCAGTTCATTAACTTAAAGACAAGGTGGTACAGGGACCAGTTCATTAAGACAAGGTGCTACAGGGACCAGTTCATTAAGACAAGGTGGTACAGGGAACAGTTCATTAAGACAAGGTGGTACAGGGACCAGTTCATTAACTTAAAGACAAGGTGGTACAGGGACCAGTTCATTAAGACAAGGTGGTACAGGGACCAGTTCATTAAGACAAGGTGGTACAGGGACCAGTGCATTAAGACAAGGTGGTACAGGGACCAGTTCATTAAGACAAGGTGATACTGGGACCAGTTCATTAACTTAAAGACAAGGTGGTACAGGGACCAGTTCTTTAAGACAAGGTGGTACTGGGACCAGGTCTTCTGACCACCTGTATATTAACATCCGACTTCTGAGTTTCACAGATGACATAGTCCAAGCGTTATATCTCTGGACTTGTTAAATATTTCGAAAACAATTTGACTGAAAGTTGTTGGTGCTAAGTCACCAACAACTTTCAGTTAAATTGTTTTCAAAATTTTTAGCAAGTCATGAGTTTTAGCTCATTGAAATTATTGTCTGGTGGTTTTCAGCAGCGACATAGTTAATGAAATGCCATTGTGTGCCTCACGGGCCAGCTGGTGACTCAAGCCAATCTTTATGGTATAAATATCTAATGTTGTAAGTTTCTAAAAACTTACGTGTTATTGTGAGCTCCTTTCCTCATATCCCAGATTCGGATTGCGCAATCAAGACCACCTAAATGACAAAACAAGCATAATATCCTATACATATAACCTTTATTCCTGTAAATATTTGAATGACAGATAAAGTAGTCATGACGTTATTCTATTTCTTTTACACTAAACTAAAAGATGTACATTCCATGTGGCAACTATAAGTAAACACTTCCAGACTGATTGAGACACCAACAACTTTTGAATTATTTTCAAAATATTCAGGAAGTCGAATTTTGCTCTTCAAGTGTGAACTACCCTTAAGTTAGCTTAGCTGAAGCTGAAGCTAGCATGGAGTTATCATACCTGAAGCTATCATGGAGTTATCATACCTGAAGCCAACATGGAGTTATCATACCTGAAGTCAACATGGAGTTATCATGCCTGAAGTCAACATGGAGTTATCATACCTGAAGCTATCATGGAGTTATCATACCCGAAGCTATCATGGAGTTATCATTCCTGAAGCTATCATGGAGTTATCATACCTGGAGTTATCATGGAGTTACATACCTGAAGCTATCATGGAGTTATCATACCTGAAGCTATCATGGAGTTATCATACCTGAAGCTATCATGGAGTTATCATACCTGAAGTCAACATGGAGTTATCATACCTGAAGCTAGCATGGAGTTATCATGCTTGAAGTCAACATGGAATTATCATACCTGAAGCTATCATGGAGTTATCATAACTGAAGCTATCATGGAGTTATCATACCTGAAGCTATCATGGAGTTATCATACCTTAAGCTATCATGGAGTTATCATACCTGAAGCTATCATGGAGTTATCATGCCTGAAGTCAACATGGAGTTATCATACCTGAAGTCAACATGGAGTTATCATACCTGAAGCTATTATGGAGTTATCATACCTGAAGTCAACATGGAGTTATCATACCTGAAGCTAGCATGGAGTTATCATACCTGGAGTTATCATACCTGAAGCTATCATGGTGTTATCATGCCTGAAGTCAACATGGAGTTATCATGCCTGAAGTCAACATGGAGTTTTCATACCTGAACCTAGCATGGAGTTATCATACCTGAAGCTAGCATGGCATTATCATACCTGAAGCTATCATGGAGTTATCATACCTGAAGCTAGCATGGAGTTATCATACCTGGAGTTATCATACCTGAACCTAGCATGGAGTTATCATACCTGAAGCTAGCATGGCATTATCATACCTGAAGCTAGCATGGCATTATCATACCTGAAGCTATCATGGAGTTATCATACCTGAAGCTAGCATGGAGTTATCATACCTGGAGTTATCATACCTGAACCTAGCATGGAGTTATCATACCTGAAGCTAGCATGGAGTTATCATACCTGAACCTGGCATGGAGTTATCATACCTGAGGCTAGCATAGAGTTATCTGCACTGAAACACAGTGTGTGGATCATATCTGTGTGACCTCTCAGATCCTTCACAAGAACACCACTGCCCAGATCCCAGACCTTCACCTTTCTATCCTCCCCTGTGTGTGAAGAACAGCATAGAACAAGACTTAAACTAACATGCATTATAGATAAGGCTCCATATTATACATTTATGTCCATCTCGACTTAAAATCCTTTAACACTCGTATCAGACAAAAATGGCTTCTGTGGTGGTCTTGACGAATGTCCATTTGCAGGTCAAGATAGGGCAATTTTTGATAATTTACCACTGGAATGGCTGGCTCGATAATCGAGCTAAACATTCCAGTGGTAAATTATCAAAAATTGTTTTATCTTGGCCTGCAAATGGACAAGCCGCAAAAATTTTAATTTTCTTGAAAAATCTTGACCATTAAACGATCAAGTCTCTTCAGTGAAATGCTGTTATTGTCATTAAGCCTTATCACACTGATGACAATGGCTGACGTTAGAATTAAAATGCGTAATGAATGACATATCTAGGTCCATCTTGAACATTGAATATTCTGCGAAGTGTAAGAATTGAATGTCATTACTATTTAATAAACACTTAATATTGTAATGGTAATTTGACGGGCTGCTGTTCTTTTGCTGCCTGTGGCAGCAACAGCACCCAGTCAAATTAGTTTTAAAATATTTAACAGCTTACCTGTAGTTTTCTTGAAATTGATAGTGAGGGAGTTCAGGAATTGCTCGATCCCAACATAAGTGAGGTATGGGTGGAGCTTAGCTAGAAATGGGTGGGGCATAGCTAAAATGGAAAGGTCCATTACAAGCTTGACTGATAGATCTATATTTTCACATCACTCAGTGGATAACAAGTGTGATGCGTAATAGCTGCAACTTTGTCCAAAATGAAAAAATATTTACGGACATAACTGACAAACCGACCTACACTAGTTGCAAGTTGCAACAAAAACAAATTAGTAGCGAGATACATATACATGTATGTATCAGAGGTTTCTAAACAACATACCAGCAGATGCTAGATAATACCCAAAACAACATACCAGCAGATGCTAGATAATACCCAAAACAACATACCAGCAGATGCTAGATAATGCCCAAAACAACATACCAGCAGATGCTAGATAATACCCAAAACAACATACCACCAGATGCTAGATAATACCCAAAACAACATACCAGCAGATGCTAGATAATGCCCAAAACAACATACCAGCAGATGCTAGATAATACCCAAAACAACATACCAGCAGATGCTAGATAATGCCCAAAACAACATACCAGCAGATGCTAGATAATACCCAAAACAACATACCAGCAGATGCTAGATAATGCCCATTAGGAGAAAAAGCCAGCGTCATAACTCCACTACGATGCCCTTGCATCAGTCGTACACATTTTCCATCCTGTAGACTCCAGAGACGCACAGTTTTGTCACATGACCCGGTTGCTAGGTAGCTGCAGTTTGGATGAAATTTTATGCACTGAAAATAATTAACAATTTTTTAATAACAAAGATAATAGTTGTTATTTTTGTATATTTTAAGACAATGACAACAAACAATAATAAGTCTGCCTGCCTGCCTGTCTGCACTGCCTGCCTGTCTGTCTGTCTGTCTGTCTGTCTGTCTGTCTGTCTGCCTGCCCACCTGCACTGCCTGCCTGCGTGTCTATCTGTCTGTCTATGTCTGCATGCCTGCCTGCCTGCACTGTCTATCTGTGTCTGCACTGCCTGTCTGCCTGCCTGCCTGCCTGCCTGCCTGCCTGCCTGCCTGTCTGTCTAATTTTTGACATTTTTGACAAAACAACATAAGTCACAACAATAATATTACAATTGTTTCTAATTAGAGGTCATATTTTCTAGTCATATTTTATATTGATACAATGTTTTAGAATACAATGTACTATCTATTCTATGAAGCAAAACAAGATGAAAGGTTTATTCAAACGTCAGACAACATCTTGTACTCATAGCAGGTGTTAATGCAGTGTTGATTCTAAATCCGATATTAACATGAACAATAATCATAGCAGGTGTTAACACAGTGTTGATACTAAATCTAATGTTAACATGAACAACTAGTTTGATCAGTCGATGACACGTCATCGCAAATCCCCACGTTCACCTCTCTGAACTTTTGACCCCCCACCCCACCCCCCCACAACCCACCGGGGGGGGGGGGGGGGGGGGGGGGGGCAGAGCGAAATGGAAACGTCCTTTTTCACTCCGCAGTCATATGGGTAACTCACATACATATCAAATTTGGTTGAATTTCATCCAATAGTGTTAGAGGAGTTGCATTACAATCAATTTCATGACATTTTGACCCCCATCCCACACACCCTGGGGACGGGGCCAAATGTAAATGTGCTCATCCATTCCACATTGATATGAGTAACTGACATACTAAATTTGGTTGAATTCCATCCAACAGTATCAGAGGAGTTGCATTACAATCAATTTCATGAACTTTTGACCCCCACCCCCCACCCGTGGGGTTGGGGGGCCAAATGTAAATGTGCTCATCCACTCCACATTGATATGGGTAACTCACATACCAAATTTAGTTGAATTCTGTCTAATGATTTCGGAGATGCGTTACAATCAATTTCCACAAGTTAAAATTTGACCCTTTGACCCCTCCCTCACCCGGAGGGCGGAGACAAATCTAAATGGCCTCTTGAACTCCGCAGTCAGATGGG
The DNA here is from genome assembly GCA_034401795.1 of Chaetoderma sp. LZ-2023a. NCBI lineage: Eukaryota > Metazoa > Mollusca > Caudofoveata > Chaetodermatida > Chaetodermatidae > Chaetoderma > Chaetoderma sp. LZ-2023a. The sequence continues at coordinate 89,525,002 of CM067375.1, forward strand.
TAACTCAGATATCAAATTTGGTTGAGTTCCGTCTAATGATTTCACAGGACTTGTGTTACAGTTGATTTGACCTTTTGACCACTGCCATACCCCCCCCCCCACCCCACCCCCGGTCGGAGCCAAATCTCAATATCATTTTACAAAAAGGAATCATATGGGTAACCCACATACTAAATCTGATTTAATTCCACCCAACGGTTTGGGAGGAGATAGCGTGATGGACAGATGGATGAGCACATTTCTACGGGAAAGCAGGCATTGAAATTAACACTAGCCCATTTAGCCTGAGGTTAGTAGAAATTGATCAGCACTATTACTATTTGTCATGTTTGTGACTGAACAGACCAGTGGGCTAATAACAATTTGGTAGATCAAACCTTTGATGGTCATTGTGGCCAAAAACCTTTGTTGTGATCATGAGAAATGTCCATTTGCAGACCAATAGGCAACAAATTATTTTTTATTATTTTTTAAAATTTATGACTAGAGTGACTGGCTTGGTAATCAAACCAGTCATTCTAGTGGTAAATTTTCAAAAATAGTCATCACTTCCAAATAGACAATTTCTGTGAGAAAAATGAAATTTTCTTTAACAGTTTTGAAGGTTAAAAGCTTAAATTACAGCAGTTTATATAGAAAACAGAACTGAATAACACACAATGACATATATGACCATCCTTCTGTAAGTACTATAAGCACTAAAAGTAATCACCATATCTTCAAAGTAAGGGATAGTAAATAATGGGCCTTTCCAGTTTTTGCTAAGCCCCACCCATCTCTAGCTAAGCAACACCCACACCTCGTTCGTATTGGGGTCGATCCATCTTTCAACTTCCTGGCTATCAATTTCCAGAGAACTATACAGGTAAGCTGTAGAATATTTTGAAACTAATTTGAATGGGTGCTGTTGATGCCTATTGCAGCAACAGTGCCCAGTCAAATAAGTTTCAAAATATTCAACAGCATGTTTCTTAAACAGCAAAAATATACAATTTGTACGTGTCGGACTATTAAGCATTAAAGACGTGCGGTATAGAATCATTTGTGATGTCCTGATTATGACGTCAGCATACACGTCTCGTAGTTGATTATGATGTCATATGATTGACTGAGGAAATGGATTCATGAATTAGTAAGGCTAGTAGAATCAATTAGTCCTGCTGCCTCGTGTCTCCTCCGGCGTAATTTCAAACCTTAGGGAAAGCTTGTGGAAAATCAATAAAGTTAGTTTTTAAAGTACCATCTCGGAATCGTGTTATAAATTCTAATCAGCAGTAATACCTATATAAGTATAACCTACATCAACATCCTGGGTGTGCCCAACAAATGTCCTGAGTGGATAGATCCTGTCCGTCCTCCACAGCTTGGCTGTATGGTCCTGAGAACAGCTGGCAAAGTAACCTCCCACTGAACTGAAATTGTAAATACAACATGTCGTGAACACATTAATGCAGCACAATGTCCATAAACTGAACACTATAAACAAGAACCCACTCTAAGCTTAATATCCCGGTACATATCATAGAATAGGATACTTACACAAGTTTGCGTCAGAACGGCTAAAACTTGCCTCTGCAGTGGTCTTGAGAAATGCTCATTTGGAGGCCAAGTGAGGACTATTTTTGGAAGCTTTTTCACTGGAATAACTGGCTCCATAAATGAGCCAGTCATTCCACTGGTAACATTTTTAAAATAGTCTTCTCTTGGCATGCAAACGGGCATTTATTCAGCAGAAATTTTGTTCTTGACCAATTTTGACAATTAAATATATCTTATTAGAATATAAGCTAAGGGTGACTGACTTTACCAGATGGTTAATTTCGCTTGCATGCTTACCTCACATCAATGTCCCACACTGGGTAGTTATGACCTCTGTAACAAACAACATTACTATAAGTCTCAAGGTCCCAGAGGCGCACTGAAAAAAAACCAAACAATAAAATAATAATGCTAAGTCAATGTGACAAACTGGCAACTAGAGACTGCTGAAGTGAATACCAGCCATCATTGGATAACAACAATATTAACACGGTTACTTATCCAAGTGAGAAAACTCGACCATTAAATATTTCGACACGTCAAAAAAATGAAAAAGGATTATTTCTCAGATTTAGATGGTTGAAGAATCTGGAAAATACATTAAATCTGTGTCATCTACTCACACGTCTTATCTGCTGAACATGAGAGATGAGTGCTATCTGAAATGACCACTGTCCACTCACCTGTTTTATTTGCTGAACATGAGAGATGAGCGGTATCTAGAATGACCACTGTCATCTCACCTGTCTTATCCGCTGAGCAGAAGAGATGAGCGGTATCTAGAATGGCCACTGTCCCCTTACCTGTCTTATTTGCTGAACATGAGAGATGAGCGGTATCTGATATGACCACTGCCCACTAATCTATCATATCTGCTGAACATGAGAGATGAGCACTATCTGAAGTGACCACTGTCCACTCACTTGTCATATCTGCTGAGCATGAGAGATGAATGGTATCTGAAATGACCAGTGTCCACTAACCTGTCATATCTGCTGAACATGAGAGATGACTGGTATTTGAAATGACCACTGTCCACTAACCTGTAATATCTGCTGAGCATGAGCGATGACTGGTATTTGGAATTACCACTGTCCACTCACTTGTCATGTCTACTGAGTAGTAGAGATGACTGGAATCTGAAATGACCACTGTCCACTCACTTGCCATGTCTACTGAGCAATAGAGATGACTGGAATCTGGAATGACCACTGTCCACTCACTTGTTATGTCTACTGAGCAGGAGAGATGACTGGTATCTGAAATGATCACTGTCCACTCACCTGTCATATCTGCTGAACATGAGAGTAGATGTGTTGCATCTGACATGAACACGGTCTGATAGACGGCACCGCTATGTCCCCGCAATGTCACAGACTCTCCATCATGACGATCAATGCTGAAATAGATTTATAACGAGATAATAGATAGTCACCATGGCATAAGCTGGAGTCTGTAGACCAATGCTTAGATCATTATTGCGGATATGATGAGCACTATGTTAATACTATGGATATACAATCTGGCCTCCTTTAGGATAGCGGTATTAATTTTCCTCATGTTTCTAGGTCTTTGTGCTTACACAAACCAGATTTGGCACATATATTAGTTACACCATTATTGAATAATCAACACATTACAGTGATAAAGCATTAGCGCTTTAATTTCTAATCATGTAGCCACACTGTGCTCATAAAAGTAAAACTCAAGGGGCCCAGATAATTTTTCAAGGGCCCAATTTTATGATTAAGAGCATCAGCGCATTTGGTCCACATTTAAAAACACAGGTTATCATAATTTAGGATTTACTAAATTAAATGTAGGATGTATTAAACCCAGTGTTTTCAAGATTAATAATATTAGCTCAAGCTGCATTAGACCCATCAGATATATAAATTAATTTTCAAGTAACAATCTTAAAATATGGATGGAAAGGTTTAGGTTGCTCTCTGGGCTAGTAACTTTGAAATGTTGATAACCAGGCCAAAAATTTAGCAGCCATGGGCTACTGGACCCCTGCTCATCTTAATAACTGCTTTATTGCCAATATTCCTCATGTGCTAGCATTTAGGTATTTGACTATATGGCTGGTGAGTAGCCACTAACGTACAATGAGAATCAGTGACTATTTTGACCTGTCATTGCCTGTGTAGCAAAATATATCAAATCCCGTAATAGTAACTACAAAAATATATGAAATGCCATTATAATATGCTCATAAAAGTGAGGTAATATATCCTTGTAGTCATATGATAATGGTACATTAAATCTCATGACCAGCCATCTTAACAACTCAATTCACCTTTCCAGAGTACCCACCCATCATATGACGTCATAATTAACTGTGTGATGTGTACAATGACATCATAATGAATGATGTCATGAATGACGTCGATAAGTACGTCAAAAACGCATATTTGAAGACGGTCTTTGCGTTGTTGTACAAATTGTTTGCTTTTACTATTTAATAAATATTCTGTTGAATATTTTGAAACTAATTTGACTGGGCGCTGTTGCTGCCATAGGCAGCAACAGCACCCAGTCAAATTAGTTACAAAATATTCAACAGCTTCCCTGTATAGTTTTCAAGAAATTGATAGCTAGGGCATTTGGGGATCGATCAATCCCAACACGGCGAGGTGTGGGTGGAGCTTAGCTAGTGATGGGCAGGGCATAGCTAAAAATGAAAAGGTCCATTGTCATTCCGATCAGCGTTTACTGTTACAGTCGTCTTGAGAAATGTCTATTTTTAGGTCACGGTAATGGTAGGCTTGCACGATATTGTCCTAGGAGGTATCGCGATATATCGTGGTGAGAAAATCGCGATATTTCGATATATCGTATAGCTTATTTTACGGCATGAATTCATGAATTGCTCTTGGGTTGAGTTGGACTCCACGGTGTGGCTTATGTAGACATGTCGGCTTTCCTATGAGAGTTCATATCAGTTTTAACCGAATATGAAATCTACGTGGTAAATTTCAACAAAAACATTAAATGCAGTCGCCAAGATGCTTAAAGAACGATCGTTAATAACACGAAAATAGGAAATTTCCCGGTATAAATCTTTGATGCCTTACACCTTGGCTTAATGTATACCCTGTCCATAATTGCGGGAGTGAAATTATTAGATTGGACAACCCAAATATTGCGTACTCTGTTATAACCATCGTTTATTAGATCAAAATTAATCTAAAAATTTGACATTTCATATCGTCTTTGTGAAAATTTACAAATCACGTGATATTAGATCCATAGACATCTGATGTTTAGATATGATCCGCATATACGGAGTACCCGTTTACCAATAATAGTTAGCCTTCAGAAACATCTTAGATAGTTCACCTTGCAGGCTAAGGCGTGTATACCGTCTCATTTAGCTATCACATTTGTGAACGCACCACCTCCCGCATCCAAAAGCAAGAGAGCGAGCAAAATCACGTGATTTATATATTTTACGAATAATAGTTAGCCTTCAGAAACATCTCGGATAGTTCACCTTGCTGGGTAAAGCGTGTATACCGTCTCACTTAGCTATCACATTTGTGAACGCACCCCCTCTCGCCTCCAAAAACAGGAGAGCAAGCAATATCACGTGATTTATATATTTTCGCGATGCCATTTATTGTCAAATTTAGGATTAATTTAGATTTTAGAAACCATTCTTATTAAGAAATATATAATATTTATACAGTCCCGGGTAATAATTTCACTCAGGCGATCATGGCTTTGAGGTATACAGTACCGCGGCAAGAAATTGTACCGGTAAATTGCGTTAAATTTTCGTATTATTAGTCCATCTTTTAAAACAATTTTAAAGAATGAACTTCAACTTTGTCTTGACCTATTCCTAATATAAGCCCACCACTCTCGCAAAGATGTTGGTTTGGAAATAAATTGAACAGCTTGCAGTAATAGAAGGCTATGCTACAAAAACATGACAAATAGGCAGAATATGGCGTGACAGTAAAATTTTCGCGATATTTCGATTTTTTCAAAATCACATCGTAAAAAATCGTGGCTGAAAAAAAATCCCGATTTTCGATAATATCAGACAATCGTGCAAGCCTAGGTAATGGTATTTTTGAAATTTTACTCCTGGAATGACTTGATAACCGAGCCAGTCATTTCTCTGGTAAATTTTCAAAGGTAATCATCTCTTGGCCTGAAAACAGACATTAACCCTTTAATGGTCAAGCCAGCCAAATCTGGCCTTTACAGTGGTCCTGAGGAATGTCTATTTACAATTCAAGAGAAGACTATTTTTGAAAATTTACCACTGGAATGCCTCGTTCGATAACCGAGCTAGTCATTCCAGTAGTAAATTTTCAAAAACAGACTTCTCTTGGCCTGCAAATGGACATTTAGTAAGCAAATATTTTCATTTTCTTGACCAAATTTGACCATTAAAGGGTTAACTATTTAGAGTCACCATTTTTTTTACCAATCCTGATCATCAGAGTCACCCAAAGAGGCCCCAAAAGACATATCTGCTATAGACAGGTTAAGCTGTAATTTATGACCATGTTTCACTCACTGGCTCTCCTGATCCTGAGTGTGGTGAATGTCTGTGTTTGTATCTCCATAATTAACATCATCATCATCATCCACTTCAGACTTTACATGAACATCACCAGATTCCATTTTACTATATTTTCTATTCTCAATATCATCGTCTTCAGTGAAATACTTTCCTGGCTTTTGTTCCGCCTGCTCTTCCTCCTCTGCATCGTCTGACATAACACAGCCATCAGCCAGCCATATCTTACTCGCCCCGTACAGTGCGTCAGAGGCGGACTGATCAAACTCTCCTGAACTCACATGCCAGAGACGGATAGACGAGTCTTCAAAACCACCGCTTAAGTATTTACCGTGTGGCGATAGAGTAGCTGTGCACAGTCTGTAATCAATACACATCACGACCATGATCAAAAGATATTAAGATAGAGTAGCTGTGCACAGTCTGTAATCAATACACAACAAGACCCTGATCATAAGATATTAAGAGTAAATGTACAAAATGAATTACAATTTGTAATTTTATTTAGATTAAATTTTATCTATAAACTAGATTATAAGAGATTAAAGACTAAAAACTTGGGAACTGATTGCCTGAAGATTTCTTAGTTTAAGAAGAGTCTGGATACAAATTGTATCAGATAAAGGGTCATAGACTGAAGTTCTTCACCATGACCCTGAAAGCAGTGAAGCCACAACTTCACGCAAGGACCGCAAATCTTCTTGGAACCAGCAACTATTGACAATGTATCCAGTGGGTATTAATCATATGCAGACTGGTAACCCCACACCCCATGGGTGCAAAACCATATAGCCTATAAAAGATGCTGTGTGTTAATATGTGATTATGAAAGCATAAAAAAAAATCTGCTTTTGTTTCTACGAGAATTGATAATACATTGTACTATTATGATAATGTCTATTATCTATTCTAGCTTAAAATAAATAATTAAAACTCCACTCTCCATGGTCCTGCCCATACTGTGTACGGGAATTACCATAGCCTCCAGGTACCGAGTCAATTCCCCAGAACAGGCAGATTCGTTTTATATATTATATTTTATTTTATATTTTGACAAATAGTGAAATCAGCTCAGCCTCACCTCAGTGGGCGGCTGAGGCAGGCAATGGCACATCTGGTAAGTATTACAGTTGTATCAATTCTCGTAGAAACAAAAGCGGATGCTATCCGCTTTTTTTTATTCTACTTCGAATATTACTTAACAGATGTACTATTATGATAATCTCCAGATTTCGACAGCCAGGAAACTCCGGTGGGCGGAGATGAGGCTCGAAACAGCTCTCAACTACCTGCCGAAAGAGAAGGTAGTGAAGAGACTGAGAACCCCAGCATACGCTTGGGTTCTGCCATCCGACTCATAGTATTAAACTTCCATGGTCTAGACCGCGCTCCGACCCCCTTGCCCCCGTCATTTGTCCGCACAAATTCCTGAGGGCTGTCAAAAGGGAGGCAACACCCACCAGACCCATGTCAGCCCCACGTCTCAGCTAGGGCAGTCCAGGAGAGTGCAAAGAAGCTACAGTACAGATCTTAGTTAGCTTTACTTAAACGCATCCTAAAACGCGTCTATATGGTATAATTTTCTCATCATTTTCTCATAGTGATTTACTTAGACATAGCGCGTTTGGTAAAATCTCAAGACGCATCTTGAATTTTATCTTGACGGGTTGAAATTTTGACACTACGGGTTTGACATTTTGAATGATGGGTTTAACTTTTTGCCATACGCGTTTGGTAGCGTTTGAAAATTTTACGATAAATTAAACGCGCCATTAATTCCAACCGCGGTTCTCCAGTTCTTTCGACGAGTCCTATGGCTAGAAGCAAACGGGTACTCGGTTCCTAGTCTAGGCAGACCCGGTATCAGTACAGGGTTCCTCCGTACATGTATCTTGCGTGCTTTGCAAACTTTGAGCGATTCGTACAGCAGATTTTAACTTATTTACGTCAATTTGTGGCTGGATTTATCAGAAGATGTATTTAATTTAGTGTTTCTTCGCGGGATTCGTCTAATTTCTGCGTTTTTATAGTGAAAATCTTGATATATCTAATGCCGAATGGACAATCGTCTTGAACTGGAACACCATTCCATTCTGATGATGTCATCGCGTATATATTTAACCTCGTTATCTTTGATTGGCAGAGATATTGCTGGAAAAGCCATCAATGGCAAATCTGATTGGTTGAACTAATCTCATGACGCTTTGACAGTTGTGTACTATTAGACGACAGTAAAAAAGCAACATAACCTAAACAAGGATTTCCACACTTTGGCTGTGATCTGGACAAAAAACAAGTTGGATCCAGATTGGATACAAATTTTAATCTATGGATATATCGGAAACAAACTGGTCAGATTTTGCTCAAATTTTAATAAAGGAGGTTGTGTGATCATAAATTAAGATTTCACAATCCTGGAAGTGATCAAAAGAAAAATTATAGGCTGTGGGTTACAATCTCTGATAACTTGGATCTATCTGACGATGGAAAGTAAGTGATAACTAGATTGTAAGGTCGATGCCGTGTCATAGCAATCGACCACGTTCACTACTTTGACCTCTTTAGCCTACCCAACCCCAGGGGAGGAGCCAAATGTAATACCAGAAATGTGGCTGCAATGCAACCATGAATCTCGACTTCATGACAGCAATGAACTCTGATGATTGACTTCAAACATAAAATTAATTTAGAAGGCTTATCAACAAGGGGGCTAAGGGCCTGTAACGGTATCCTCGACGGTGTATGGCAATAAGGGCTGCGAGCAGAGAAGGCCGCTACTATGTCAAAAAAGGCTGTCTATAAAATATACTGAGTATGTACATATCTATCTATCTATCTATCTATCTATCTATCTATCTATCTATCAAAACTTCAAAATATTCAGCAGGTTGCCTGTATAACCGTATCTAATTCCCACTACCTATTTTTCTTTTCAAAATATCTCATCTGATGACGGTTGTTGCTAAGCACAGAATTATTTAAAAAAATTCTGAATAGAAGTTCTAAAGCCAACTACTACGGAATCCTTCCGCCAAATTTGGATATAATCCACCAACACGTCATGGAGAATATACATTTTGGCAATTTATGTCCAGCCAACTAGGGCTGCAATCTGTCAAGCAGTTAATGAGTAGAGTTTTGACAATTTCTGCTAAATTTTTCATAAAGTCAAAGATTTTCACACAAAAATTGACCAATCAAAATTGTGTATGCATGTTCGGAAGCCGAAAGTATTAGGGTCCTTCCAGCCAAATTAGCTTGAAATCCGCCAAGCTGTTAATGTATGTATGAGACACGGCATCACACAATGATGTTCTGGCCAAAAGGTCAAAATCACTGATACGCATGGCAACCATCTGCTGTCCGCCGTCCATCTGTTAACTTATGTTTTTAAACATAAGTTGACGGATGGATGGCGGACAGCAAATGGTTGCCATGCGTATCAGTGATTTTGACCTTTTGGCCAAAACATCATTGTGTGATGCCATGTCATTATAAGGAGGCATGTGTCCAAGTTTAGGACCAGTATGACCAACCAAACATGAGATCTAAACAGAAAAGTTGAGCTAAACGCAAATTAGACGACGCCGGGCGACGTGCATGGTATCACAATAGCTCATTTTACTTCGTCGTTGAGATAAAAATGGCCCCTTGCATTCCATAGTAACCTACAACATTTGTTTGAACTCCATCCACCGCCTTCAGAGGAGTTGCATTACACAGAGACTGCCGTGGATCGCTGTGAAAAGTCTGGAGGTCATAAGGGGAAATGATCTGTGAGAACAGGGGTTAAAATTAACATGAACGTGAGGTTAGCAGAAATTGACCAGGGCTAGTACAACTTGTAACTGACCAGCCCAATGGTAACAATTTGACATGTCAAACCTCTAATGGTCAAGGTGCTAAAAAAATTCCTCTGCTGTGAGCAGAGCAAGACGACTATTTTTGGAAATTTACCAGTAGAATGACTGGCTCGATAATTGAGCCAGTCATTTCAGTGATAAAATTTAAAAAATAGTCTTCCCTTGGTCTGCAAAGATTTGAAGGGCTATAGAAGAATCTAGTAATCACTAGTCCTATCTAAACGTAGTGGCTCATCTGGCTTAATTTAAAACTATTGAGAGGGTGTCAAATGATGTGCGAGTGTGGGCAGGACTATGGGAAATCTAGATAAATCTGGAAGACACCAATCTCTGACTACATAAAATAAATGTTGTCAGCCAAACCACAACCATATGGATAACCCATATACCAAATTTGGTTGAATTCCACCAAACTGTTTGGGAGGAGATAGCATGATGAATGGATGGAGACAAATGTATCCTAATGTTTTCAAAACATGGAGATAAAGAAAGGACTTGAGGAGATTTTAAAGGTAGGTAGGTAATTAATTCAACGTCATCATACTAAAATGAGATTTTCTTTCGGATTGAGAAATTAGGCTACCACAATCATTTAACATGCCACATTGTTTTCAGGGCCTGTCGGTGAAAGGGTTAAATATAGCAAAAGCTGGAATTGGCATGAGGATAAAACAGAAATTTAGATTTTCTAATGGATGGATCCACTTTTAGCTATGCCTCAGCCATCTCTAGGTAGGCTCCATCGATGCTTTGCGACCGTGTGTTGGGATCAGTATGTACTTTGAATCCTGAATTCCAAATTTCATGGTAACTATAGATACAGCTAACCTGTTGAATATTTTGAAACTAATTTCAAGTAATTTGACTGGGGTCTGCTGTTAAATATTCAACAGAATGTTTACTAAATAGTAAAGACATACAATTCGTACAACTGACTCTTAAAAGTTTAACAGATTTAGCTACGTCAGCCTACATATGATGTAATTCATTATGACATCATATACTTAACACTTTAATACTCATGCAGGGTTTTGCGGAGGCAGGGCCCTTGCACCATTTAGTGCTCTAAAATTCACACCATCCAATCATTACCTTCACACATGGTTCATTAGTCTAATGGATTTTAGGACATAGATATCTTCCATGTATGTACTTGATCCAACATTTGTCAAATGACCCATGATTTCTTGAGTAAGTGGGACAGTTTACCCCACTAAGCAACCGGATCTGTAGAACCCGCCTCATATCATCCAAAACCGGTTTCTGCAGTGGTGTTGAGAAATATTTATTTGCAAACCAAGAAGGCTGTTTTTGAAAATTTATCACTGGAATGACCGTCTCGATAACCGAGCCAGTCATTCTAGTCATAAATTTTCAAAAGTAGTCTTCTCTTGTTCAGCAAATAGATATTTTCCTATCGGTCATTGGTGGTCTGACTTGAATCAGTCTTTCACTCTCCTGACATGCACGATTCACTGTCCTCAGCGGTCACTCACCTGGAAACACCAACTCTCCACCGGAAAACTTTGACGTCTAGATGCTCTCCGAGAGCAGCTGAGGCATTTCCAGGTATAAATAGGCTTACGGGCTGTTTTGCTGTCTATGAAATTTAAATATTTTTTTACTAGTTTCCATAGAATTTTTTCTTTCAAACTTCACATCACCTGAGTTGTAACCACCATGCATGCCACCCAGAAAAATTAATGAATAATCCAGCATGCTTATCAGGTACCACTGTACCACCATGCATGTTACCCAACAAAATGAATGAATAAACTGGCATGATTATAATTGTGCTGGTTTATTCTAACAAATATTATCGGTGAGGTACGCAGTGGTATAGTGAATATCACTATGAGCAATGTATGCTGTACTCAGACAGAGTGAGATTATAGTAGCTAATTTATTATTGTGGTGTGAGACTGAGTGGTGGTAGTAAACACTTGACCAGGCAGTGCACCAGTATCATGTCAAAATACATGTAGCATTTTATCAGAATTTGTGTTGGTACACTTTTTAATAATTTATTACATAATGTACTTGTACCAACACAGATAGACTGCTATTTTGTCACGCTACTGTTGCAGTGCTAGGTCAGGTGTTCACTACCACCGCTCAGTCTTACTTATAGTTTTGCCCAATGGAGGAATCCAGTTTTAACTATGCCCCGCCCATCTCTAGCTAAGCTCCACCCAAGCTTTACCTGCATTGGGATCGATCTCTGCACTCTCTGAATATCAAATTCCTGAAAACTATACATGTAAGCTGTTGATATGACAGCAACAACTCCCAGTCAAATTAGTTTTAAAATATTCGACATCATTTTTATTAACCTTTTAATGGTCATGCCGACCAAAACCGGCCTCTGTTATGGCCTTGTGGAATATCCATTTACATGCCAAGAGAATAGAATTTTTGAAAATTCACCACAAATGACTGGCTCAATGACCAAGCCAGTAATTTGTCATACATTTTCAAAAATTGCATTCTCTTGGCCTCTAATTGGACATTCAATAAGTGGATATTCAAATTTTCTTCACCAAATTTGTCCATTAAAGAGTTAAATAGAATTCATATAGTCCGTCATCAATTAAGTGTCTGTGAAGATTGACGAACTTATCTACGTCATTCATTATGTCATTGATTATGTTGTCATCCTTATGCATCATGTACATGTAGTTGATTATGACATTATGATTGATGGATAAAATGGAAAGGTCCATTATGTAATGCTTATAACTCCTTGTGTAATCATATTTGTTTCACTTTCTATTTCAGCTACTGTTGAAACACAGCCAGACCACAAACTAAACGAAATCAAGGATTTCTTTTTTCACGAGAGAGTTGATACTTACCTCCCTAATACTTTTGATATTGCTCAATATTGGCTTTCACTCAATAAACACTCAGATTAAAACAGTTAGGTGCCCCTACTGGGCAGGGAGTCAGAGCGTAGTCTGGCGGATGCCAGCCCCACCACCGCGCATGCGCAGACTAGCACTTCCTCTGACTAATTTATTGGCTGATACACATGCAACTATAAAGAGCCTGAAGACCGAGCCTCTGTGGGGTGGAGAGGCCGGGTCCGTATCTAGGGAGGTAAGTATCAACTCTCTCGTGAAAAAAGAAATCCTTGATTTCGTTTATTTCACATCAAGAGTATACTTACCTCCCTAATACTTTTGATATTGCCAGAATTCGACAGTGAATTCGGCGGGAGGGAGGCGAGGTCAAAAGACCAGCTCATCCCTATACGCTTTTCTGCGTTTAAGGCACTTAAACTTCTGAAACTGTATGAAAAAACAGTCAGGATTTGACTAACCATCGGATAACACCCCCGATGTATGAGAGATGACCGAATGTCATATGCGCTCCCCCCCTCCTTCCTGGGAGGAAGAGTCGAATGACCTCAATGTCCTATACGCTCTCTACGTACAAGTGCCATGTACTACAGGACAGAGACGAAAAGCTCCATTTTCGTATACTCTCAACAATGAACCACATAAATACACAAAACCATCATCATATAAATAACGGGTAACGTGACAAGACAATCAACAATGGACAACACATACACAAGACTGACCTTGTTGAAATGGCTGCTGACATCCTCTTCCCATTGGTGAAGATCGATGCAGTCCCAAATTAGTGGTTGTTTCCATAAATTAATTGTGAAATATATAAGCAATGAGGAAACCCCATCAAAAATATATATGCCTAGTTATTTTTTCAAAATCGACAAGGCGAGAGGATTAGAGGTGTCACGGAGATAATGGTCTGTAAAACTTGACTCACAGTGCCACTGAGCCACCGACATAATATCATCCACAGGGACCCCATTAAATAGGGCAGTGGATGTCACTACGCCGCGGACACTGTGAGCCTTGGCCACGTCAACCTGCTTCCCGGTGGCGGATTTATGGCAAAACTGAATGCATTCTACAATCCACCTGGAAATGGTGTCCTTAGAAGCCCTGCCATGGGGTTCAATATATGACAACCATAACGCTGACTGATCGGTGCGCCACTCCGCCGTACGTTGCTTGTACCGGCAAAGCGCCCGGACAGGACACCATGCTTTAGAATTAGGATCATATCTAGTTAAAGCAGGCAAAATAATAGGTTGACCTGGATATTTCAACGACTGATTTTTAGCCAAGAAATTAATCCTAGGTAGCAGCTTAAGGCCTTCCCCTGAAACCACAAAACGGTCATCCTCGGCTGATAAGGTATGAATTTCACTCCTACGCCTAGCCGAGGCCGCAGCAATTAAAAACACAGTCTTCAGTGTTAATAGTTTCATAGAAATGGAACTAAGTGGTTCAAAAGGCTTATCACCTAGTACTTGAAGCACTAGCGATAAACTCCAAGACGGAATCACAGGTGGATTCCTTGGTCTTAGATTGCCCATGCCTTTAATTAATACATTTAATGTATTTACTTCATCACTTCCCCTCTTAGCCAAGCAAGGAATAACAGACATTAATGCTGACTTATAACCAGCAATAGAGTTAGGCTTGAGGCTATAGGCATCATAGAGGTGACAGAGGAAATCAGCTACTACTTGAATAGATGAATCCATTGGATCAATACATCTTTTTGAGCACCATTCTGCAAATCTGTTGATTTTATAATTATATGCTCTGGAGGTTGACCCCCTCCTGGCTTTGGCCATAAACATGGCTGCTTGCTCAGAAAAGCCCTCCTTAATTCTAGATTCCTTGACAACATCCACGCAGTCAATCTGAACATTGACGGATTGTTGTGAAGGGCCTTGCCCTGGAAGATAATATCGTCCATCAGAGGCAGAGGAACCGGATTGCAGACCAGAAGGTCCAGCAGATCCGTATACCATGATCGGCTTGGCCAATCCGGGGCGATCAGAAGCACTTGGCATTCCTCTTGTCTGATTTTCTGAAGAATTTTTGGAATCAGGATTGCTGGAGGGAATGCGTATGCATACATTCTCCCCCAGCTGATAGCTAACGCATCTGTTGCGAAAGCGCTTGGATCCGGAATCGGAGAGACGTACGTCGTCATCTTCGCATTCTTCTTCGTTGCGAACAAATCGATGTTGGGTTTCCCCCAATGGTCGAACAGACGATCCGCCACACATTGATTTAGTTGCCATTCCGTGGGTAAAACACTCATCCTTCGGCTCAATGAGTCTGCTAGCAGATTTAACCTTCCCGGAATATGAACTGCTTTCAAGGTAATCTGGTGATCCAGACACCAACAAAGCAGTCTCCATGTCATCATACAGAGACTGGGCGACTGGGCGACTTCGTTCCGCCCTGGCGGTTTATGTAAGTCACAACTGTTGAGTTGTCTGAACAATCTTGCCCTGAACTTTCTGTAAGAAATGTTCCAGGCCCAGGACTACTGCTCTTAGCTCCAGTAGATTTATATGTTCCTTTGACTGTTCCAGATTCCAAAGCCCTGATATCGTGGACTCTTCCAGGCAAGCTCCCCAGCCCTCCATCGATGCATCTGTATACACAGTCACCTGAGGGTGGGGAGGGGTTAGCATAACCCCCACCAAGAGATTCTCTGTGTCCAACCACCATTGCAGGTGATGAATCAGAGGCGCCAACACTGACACATTCGAGTCCAGCGAACCTGTACTCTGGGTCCATTGTGTCATGAGAAATAACTGGATCGGCCGCCTGCGTAAGGCGGCCTGAGGAATGACTGGTTCCAATGAAACCATCAACCCCAGCATTCTCAAGTAAACCCGTGCCAGGACATGACGACTGTCGCACACCGACTGAATTAATGAGATGAGTTTCTGAACTCTCTCCTGAGTAGGATAAACATATCCTGTCTCTAGATCGAAGAACATCCCCAGGTAAACAAACTTCTGGGATGGAATCAGCTCTGATTTTGGGAAATTGATCATCCAGCCTAAGTCCGTGAGAGTTTTCAAAACAATCTCCAGACTGGCCGATAAACTTTCCCGGGTGTGTGCTTTCAACAGCCAGTCGTCTATGTACGTGTGGACTGCTATGCTTCTCCTGCGGAGGTATGCGGTGATCGCAAGAACCACACGGGTGAAAACCCGAGGAGCCGTGGAAATTCCGAAGGGTAGCACCCTGAATTCCCACTGTCTGCCCTGGAATGCAAATCTCAGGAAGCGACGGAAACTCCTGTGTATGGGGATGTGGAAATAAGCGTCCTTCAAATCTATCGACGCTGTCCACATTCCCCTCTCTAACCCCGCCAACACCGAGCGCACAGTTTCCATCTTGAAACTGGGCGTCTCTATGAACTTGTTCAATGGCTTGAGGTTGAGAATTGGTCTCCACCCTCCGGTGTTCTTTGTTACTAAGAACAGGGTTGAATAGAAGCCCGGACACCTCTGTGCCGGCTGAATAGCTCCTTTTTGTATGAGGGAATTTATTTCCTCCTCGATACACAACCTTTGATCTGGATCTCTTGGATTTGGAGTCCAGATCGGCACTAGAGACAGTCGCGATGGCGGGCCTGTCATCCAATCGGGATGATACCCGACTGAAAGCCATCGCAAGACTAAACGGTCCTGAGTTAACCGTTCCCACTCTTGCATGTGGTCGGCTAGCCGGCCTCCCACCGGTCCACCTAGGGATAGAGGTGGACATAAGGAGTGCAAGAGCGGCACTGTCTCCTCTGCCAGAAACACCGGCGCGGTTCTCACCGCGGTAACCGTCCCATCAGGAACAATTACCCCGCCCAGATCCTCGCGCGCCACGACCAGCACCGCGCGCACCTCGGTGCGCGGGCGGCTGCCTGGCTGACTGCGCCTGAGGAGCCTGCGCCCCCCTCGCTGCTGGCCGAATCGCACGTGGCCGAGGCCGGCGCTGCGATGGTGGTTGGCCTCTGACCTGGCCACTACCACCTCAAGCCTGCAGGGGACGATACGCAGGGGGTGCGGCGCGAACGTTGGCACGACGAAGCACCTCAAACTGCTCGCGCAGCGCCCTCTGGTTATTGACCAGAGTAACCGTCTCCTGGAGGTGCCTACACCCCTCACCTCCAAAGAGACCAGGACCTGTCATAGGCGTACGTAGTAGCCTATTGTAGAGGTCCTGGGACGGGCACAGATTATCCAAGGCAAAAGTGCGCCTTGCCCGGACACTCCTGGTCACCGCCCGCGTCATACAGTCCAGAGCCAGGTTGATACCATCCTGGATGGCTCGCTGGACTGTGACCGGACTTGGCTGGCGCGATGCGGATGCTGTTACTACCCCTTGTAACAGCTGGGAGACGTGGGACAGAGCGGCAATCGAAGCCCTCCCACTCTCCTCCGCATCACGCAACGCGGCATTTGCTGAACGCAATGCGTTCGAACACAAGACTCCCGTGTCAGAACGGGAGCCTGGCCGCGCATCCTCACCCAAAGCCGCGCGGTCATCCACGCTCGGCTTCGGTACCACACCGTACCGCTGGTAGTCCAGGGGCACGATGCGACAACGCCTGGCCACCTCGCGCGGGGCCTTAGCGAGACGTCCACTCGACTTAATGGACGTCTCCGCCGCCTCGAACATGTCAACGACATGCTCTGCCAGCGGCAGAGAAGGCATAGCGTTAGCAGCAGGCTTACCAGCTAACCACGGCCTGTGCTCACGCTGGCTAGCCGACTGCTCCACGGGCAGATCTGGTCTAACACTTACCAACCACTGGCAAGCGTCAGACCAATCCTCCTCCGTGGCTAGCTGCGAGCGCTCTACAAGACGGGGGCCTTCGTCTTCCTCCAGAGCGCAAGCAACAGAGCTTGACGGCGGGTACGCTGATATCCCTGGCAAGCCAGGGAGAACATGCGGGCCTGACAATACCGGCATGCTAATATCACTGGTTTGACCAGGAGCAGGCGCCGTGGTAGAGCGCGGGGCATATACTGCCCCACCACGGCCCCGGCCAGCACCAGCGACACTCTCGGCAAGCCGAGGTATGCGGTACCGCTGGCCTTCAGCGCCCAGGGCCACAGTCTGAACCGTGGATTCTACCCCTGGGAGAGTAGAACCGTGGAAAAAGGTGCCTGTATTCCCCGCGAGAGGTGCACAGACGTCATAATCCATGTCCACGTCTTCAGACGGCGACCCCAACAGGTAATCCTCATCCTCCTGGCCAGACAGATTAGACTCCGGGTCAGCAAAGAGAGCTAACCCGGACTGGCCAGGGAAGGTGCCATACGAGGTACTGGCACCCGCGGTGTGAGGATACCCCTGGACTGATAAGCAGCCCGCGGGTTCCAGCGACGACCGTCGACGGTCCCTATTGGGCGCGGCAATAAGCCTGCTGCCAGGGCCGTGGAACGCCCCCTCTAATGGGGCCACCTCTGAATCTTCAAACAACGGAAGCGTACTAAGGAACGTTGATTCAGAGGTGGGGATTACCTGCTCCGAAGCAGATGATGAGGTCAATAAAGGATTTGGTCCAGGAAGCATGCCACGAAGCAACTCTGGAACCAAATCCTTGATTGTCCTCCTCATCTCTCCCAACATCTCGGTCCGGAAGGCCTCCATATCCACCGCGGACGAGGCCTTCCTCTTACCCTTCTTACTTACACCCTCTTTCTTCAGCTTCTTCTTCTCCTCCTCCACCTTGTCCTTCGCCTGCAAGCACAAGAATTCGGACATTAACTCGCCCCCCCAGTGCTTACATATCTCGCAATTAAGCAAGGGACTAAACGAAATCTAGGATTTCTTTTTTCACGAGAGAGTTGATACTTACCTCCCTAATACTTTTGATATTGCTAAATATCGGCTTTCACTCAATAAAACACTCAGATTAAAAACAGTTAGGTGCCCCTACTGGGCAGGGAGTCAGAGGTAGTCCGGCGGATGGTCGCCCCACCACCGCGCATGCGCCGACTACTACTTCCTCTGGCTCATTTATTGGCTAACACATGCAACTACCAAGAGCCTGAAGACCGAGCCTCTGTGGGGCGGAGAGGCCGGGTCAGTATCTAGGGAGGTAAGTATCAACTCTCTCGTGAAAAAAGAAATCCTAGATTTCGTTTATTTCACATCAAGAGTATACTTACCTCCCTAATACTTTTGATATTGCCAGAATTCGAAAGTGAATCTGGCGGGAGGGAGGCGAGGTCAAAAGACCAGCTCTTCCCTATACGCTTTCAAGCGTTTAAGGCACTTATGACGTCTGAAACTGTGTGAAAACACAGTCAGGATTTGATAAACCATCGGATAACACAACCGATGCCTGAGAGATGACCGATTTGTCATATGCGCTCCCCCCCCCTCCCTTGGGAGGAAGATTAAATGACCTCAATGTCCTACACGCTCTCTTCGTACTAGTGCTAAGTACTATAGGACAGAGACGAAAAGGCTCCATTTTCGTATACTCTCACTAAAGAACCACAACCCACATAAACCATCACCATATTAATAACACTGGGTAACGTGACAATACAAAACAATGAACAACACATGAACAAGACTGACCTTGTTGTACTAGGAAGCTGTCATCATGAATCCAGTAGAGAAGGATGATACAGTCCCGACAAGTGGTTGTCACCGTCGCTGAATGGCGAAGTATATAAGCAATGCGGAAGCACTCTTCACAAACATAAAGCGGTTATTGTTTCAAAATCGACAAGGCGAGAGGGTTAGAGGTGTCACGGAGGTAATGGTCTGTAAAACTTGACTCACAGTGCCACTGAGCCACTGACATAATATCATCCACAGGAACCCCACTAAACAGGGCAGTGGATGCCACGACACCGCGGACACTGTGAGCCTTGGCCACGTCAACCTGTCGCCCGGTGGCGGATTTGTGACAAAATTGAATACATTCCACAATCCACCTAGAAATGGTGTCCTTAGACGCCCTACCATGGGGTTCAATATATGACAACCATAACGCTGATTGGTCGGTACGCCACTCCGAAGTACGCTGTTTGTACCGAAGCAGCGCCCGTACGGGGCACCATACTTTAGAATTAGGATCATATCTAGTTAAAGATGGCAAAAAAATAGGTTGACCTGGATATTTCAATGACTGATTTTTAGACAAGAAATTAATCCTAGGTAGAAGCTTAAGGCCTTCCCCTGTAACCACAAAACGGTCAACCTCGGCTGATAAGGCGTGAATTTCACTCCTACGCCTCGCCGAGGCCGCAGCAATTAAAAATACAGTTTTAAGAGTCAACATTTTCATAGAAATGGAACTAAGTGGTTCAAAAGGCTTATCACCTAGTACCTGGAGCACCAGTGATAAACTCCAAGACGGAATCAGTGGAGGATTCCTTGGTCTTAGATTGCCCATGCCTTTAATTAATACATTTAATGTACTTACTTCATCACTTCCCCTATTAGCCAAGCAAGGAATAACAGTCATTAAAGCTGACTTATAACCAGCAATAGAGTTAGGCTTGAGGCTATAGGCATCATATAGGTGACAGAGGAAATCAGCCACTACCTGAATAGATGATTCCATTGGATCAATACATCTTTTTGAGCACCACTCTGCAAATCTGTTGATTTTATAATTATATGCTCTGGAGGTTGACCCCCTCCTGGCTTTGGCCATAAACATGGCCGCTTGCTCAGAAAAGCCCTCCTTAATTCTAGATTCCTTGACAACATCCACGCAGTCAATCGGAACATTGACGGATTGTCGTGAAGGGCCTTGCCCTGGAAGATAAGGTTGTCCATCAGAGGCAGCGGAACCGGATTGCAGACCAGAAGGTCCAGCAGATCCGTATACCACGATCGGCTTGGCCAATCCGGGGCGATCAGAAGCACTTGGCACTCCTGCTGCCTGATTTTCTGAAGCACCTTTGGAATCAGGATTGCTGGGGGGAATGCGTATGCATACATTCCCTCCCAGCTGATAGCTAACGCATCTGTTGCGAAAGCGCTTGGGTCTGGAATCGGAGAGACGTACGTCGTCATCTTCGCATTCTTCTTCATTGCGAACAAATCTATGTTGGGTTTCCCCCAATGGTCGAACAGACGATCCGCCACACATTGATTTAGTTGCCATTCCGTGGGTAAAACACTCATCCTTCGGCTCAATGAGTCTGCTAGCAGATTTAACCTCCCCGGAATATGAACTGCTTTCAAGGTGATCCCATGATCCAGGCACCAACAAAGCAGTTTCCATGTCATCATACAGAGACTGGGCGACTTCGTTCCGCCCTGGCGGTTTATGTAAGTCACTACTGTCGAGTTGTCTGAACGAATGAGAACAATCTTGCCCTGAACATTCTTTAAGAAATGTTCCAGGCCCAGGACTACTGCTCTTAGCTCCAGTAGATTGATATGTTCCTTGGACTGATCCAGATCCCAAAGCCCTGATACTGTGTACTCTTCCAGACAAGCTCCCCAGCCCTCCATCGATGCATCTGTATACACAGTCACCTGAGGGTGGGGAGGGGTTAGCAAAACCCCCGGCAAGAGATTCTCTGTATTCAACCACCATTGCAGGTGGTGAATCAGAGGCGCCAACACCGACACGTTCGAGTCCAGCGAACCTGAACTCTGGGTCCACTGTGTCATGAGAAACAACTGGATCGGGCGCCTGCGCAAGGCGGCCTGCGGAATGACTGGTTCCAAAGAAACCATCAAGCCCAGCATTCTCAAGTAAACCCGTGCCAGGACATGACGACTGTCGCACACCGACTGAATTACCGAGATGAGTACTTGAACCCTCTCCTGAGTGGGGTACACATACCCCGTCTCCAGATCGAAGAACATGCCCAGGTAAACAAACTTCTGGGATGGAGTTAGCTCTGATTTCGGGAAATTGATCACCCAGCCCAAGTCCGAGAGAGTTTTCAAAACAATCTCCAGATTGGCTGACAACGATTCCCGGGTGTGTGCTTTCAACAGCCAGTCGTCTATGTACGTGTGGACTGCTATGCTTCTCCTGCGGAGGTATGCAGTGATCGCGAGAACCACACGGGTGAAGACCCGAGGAGCCGTGGAAATTCCGAAGGGTAACACCCTGAATTCCCACCGCCGGCCCTGAAATGCAAATCTCAGGAAGCGACGGAAACTCCTCTCTATGGGAATGTGGAAATAAGCATCCTTCAAATCTATCGACGCTGTCCACATTCCTCGCTCTAACCCCGCCAACACCGAGCGCACAGTCTCCATCTTGAAACTGGGTGTCTCGATGAACTTGTTCAACGGCTTGAGGTTGAGAATCGGCCTCCACCCTCCGGTGTTTTTTGTTACCAAGAACAGGGTTGAATAGAAGCCCGGGCACCTCTGTGCCGGCTGAATGGCTTCTTTTAGTATGAGGGAATTTATTTCCTCCTCTATACACAACCTCTGATCCGGATCCCGTGGAATGGGAGTCCAGATCGGCGCGAGAGACAGTCGCGATGGCGGGCCTGTCACCCAGTCGGGATGATACCCGACCGAAAGCCATCGCAAGACTAAACGGTCCTGAGTCAACCGCTTCCACTCTGGCAAGTGGGCGGCCAAACGGCCGCCCACCGGTCCACCTAGGGATAGAGGTGGACATAAGGAGGGCCAGAGTGGCACTGTTCTCTCGGCCTGAAACACCGGAGTGGTTCCCACCGCGGTAACCAGGCCATCAGGCCCGATTACCGCGACCAGATCCCCGCGCGCCCCGCCCAGCGCCGCGCGCACCACGGTGCGCGGGCGGCTGTCTGGCTGGGTGCGGCTGGGGAGCCTGCGCCCCCCTCGCTGCTGGCCGAATCGCCCGTGGCCTAGGCCTACGTTGCGACGGTGGCTGGCCTCTGACCTGGCCAGCACCACCTCGAGCCTGCAGAGGACGATACGCAGGGGGTGCCGCGCGAACACGCTCCCGCCGGAGCACCTCAAATTGTTCCCGCAGCGCCCTCTGGTTATTAACCAGAGTGACCGTCTCCTGGAGGTGCCTGCATCCCTCACCTCCAAAGAGACCAGGACCTGTCATAGGCGTCCGCAGCAGCCTATTATACAGGTCCTGGGACGGGCACAGATTGTCAAGCGCAAACGTGTGCCTCGCCCGGACACTTCTGGTTACCGCCCGCGTCAAACAGTCCAAAGCCAGGTTGATACCATCCTGAATGGCTCTCTGGACTGTCACCGGGCTTGGTTGGCGTGATGCGGAAGCCGCTACCACCCCTTGTAGCAGCTGGGAGACGTGGGACAGAGCGGCAATCGACGCCCTCCCACTCTCCTCCGCATCCCGCAGCGCGGCATTCGCCGAACGCAACGCGTTCGAGCACAAGACTCCCGTGTCAGAACGGGAGCCCGGCCGCGCATCTTCGCCCAAAGCCGCGCGATCATCAACGCTTGGCTTCGGCACCACACCGTACCGCTGGTAATCCAGGGGCACGATGCGGCACCGCTTCGCCACCTCGCGAGGGGCCTTCGCGAGACGTCCATTCACCTTAATGGACGCCTCTGCCGCTTCGAACATGTCCACGACATGCTCAGCAAGCGGCAGAGATGGCATAGCGGTAGCCGCCGGCCTACCAGCTAACCACGGCCTATGGTCACGCTGGCTAGCCGGCAGCTCCACGGGTAGATCTGGCCGAACACTTACCAGCCACTGGCAAGCGTCCGACCAATCCTCCTCCGTGGCTAACTGCGAGCGCTCTACTAGACGAGGGCCTTCGTCTTCCTCCAGAGCACTCGCAGTTGATGTCGACGGCGGGTAAGCTGATACCCCTGGCAAGCCTGGAAAAGCATGCGGGCCCGAGAGAGCAGGCATGCTAAATTCCGCGGCTTGACCAGGAGCAGGCGCCGTGGCAGAGCGTGGGGTAAACACCGCTCTACCACGGGTCTGACCAGCACCAGCAATACCATCGGCAAGCCGAGGTATGCGGTATCCGTGGTCAACAGCACCGCCCGGGGACACCCTCTGGACCGTGAAATCTACTCCTGCGTGAGTAGAACCATGGAACACGTCGCCTGCATTCCCCGCGAGGGGTGCACAGACGTCGTATTCCATGGCCACGTCCTCAGAAGGCGACCCCAGCAGGAGATCCTCTTCTTCCTGGCCAGAAAGATTAGACTCCGGGTCAGCAAAGAGAGCTAACCCGGACTGGCCAGGAAAGGTGCCATAGGAGGCTTTGACACCTTCGGCGCGCGGATACCCGGGGTCTGATGAGCAGACCGCGGGTCCCAGCAACAACCGTTGTCCACGGCCCCTCGGCGCGGCGCCATGCCTGCTGCCAGGGCCTTGGACTGCCCCCAACAAAGGGGCCACCTCTGAATCCACAACCGGACCGGACCTAAAGAGACCGGATTCAGAGGCGGGGATCACCTGCTCGTAAGCAGATGCCGAGGACAACAAAGGAGCTGGCCCAGGGAGCATGCCACGAAGCAACTCTGGGACCAGATCCTTTATTGTCCTCTGCATCTCTTGCAACATTTCGGACCTGAAGGCCTCCATATCCACCGCGGATGAGGCCTTCTTCTTACCCTTCTTACAAACTTTCTCCTTCTTCTTCCTCTCTTCCTCCATTACCTTCTCCCTTGCCTGCAATGCGAGAAAATCAGACATTAATTCGCCCCCCCCACTGCTTACATACGTCGCACTTCAGCAACGGTCCACAGGGACTGCAGCTGAAGCACAAGTGCGGAACGAAGCGGCTTTTAAGAAACCTCCCGCAGGACGGGCAACCAGGTCTCTGAAACAGGACAAAGGACAGGGACAATGAGCAAGATAGTTAAGGTTAGCGAACTCAAAACCAACTAAAAAGAGAGGGACAGGATCATCAAGATCAGAAATCAAGAAGAACCAGCCATGGACAAAACGTTAATTGTTAATAAAAGGCCAAGGCCGATTATGACGTCATCACTCTCGTGACCAAATTAATCGATCCGCAACAAGCACCAAGTGCAAGAACGAATTGTATAAGTAACCGGAACATTTCCGTTGAATTGGCATTTCGAGTACACAACAATCAGATATACAGAGATAACTCCTTCCAATTCTAGCATTGGCAAAAAGGGAAATTATCTCCCCTTTTGTTTATCAATAATTAGATACCTGACCCTTGTATAGACAAACCATCCAACGTGATGAACCGGAGAACTCCACCATAGTACGCCTCTACATTCTCTCCACCTAAGGGGAAGGAATTGGAGCAAGAGGGCAAAGTGAGAAGACCTTTATAACAGGCCTCCAACTCACTGAACATAGAATTTTTGGTTAGATAACCTAACAGTATTAGTAGGAAATGGAACCGTGGTGGAGAGAAAACATATCCTCTTGTGCCGAGAAGTCCATCAAAGCGTCTATGCGATACCTGTGGACAAAACACAAAGAGAAATGAGACATATGAAGCACCATGTTGTAAAAAACCAACATAATCAGGCGCTAATCACGGTAAGCGCGAGTCCCGGAAATACATTAAACCGGGACAAAACACGCTAGCATATCAAAGAATTCACCTGATAAAGAGATCCCGCTCCTTCTAAAGGCGAATCCTCCCTTTCCGACATGCTTCCACCGTACAAGAATCGTCAAATGTGAGTAAAAAACAAGGTAACGCGCAGAAAAGTATAGAGAACACAAAACCGCATGTAACCCTTTGCCAATAAATGAGCAAAGAGGAAGTAGTAGTCGGCGCATGCGCGGTGGTGGGGCGACCATCCGCCGGACTACCTCTGACTCCCTGCCCAGTAGGGGCACCTAACTGTTTTTAATCTGAGTGTTTTATTGAGTGAAAGCCGATATTTAGCAATATCAAAAGTATTAGGGAGGTAAGTATACTCTTGATGTGAAACACAGGGGCTACACTGAAAACAGAGATGAGGGCCAAACTTGTCCCTCAAAAATCGTCCACAGGACGCACAACCAGGTCTCTGAAAAAGGGCAAAGGACGAGGAGTATGAGCAAACTAGTTAAGCTTAGAAACTCACCAACTCAAGAGAAGGAAAATGATCATAAAGATCATAATTTATCAGAAAACCAGCTTCGGACAACTTTAATTGTTAATAAAGAGCAAGGCTGATTATGACGTCATTAATCCTATGACAGGAAAAAATCGATCCCCAACAAACATCCCAGTGCAAGGACGAATTGTATCTCTAACCAGAACATGTACAGAATG
The DNA here is from genome assembly GCA_034401795.1 of Chaetoderma sp. LZ-2023a. Taxonomy (NCBI): domain Eukaryota; kingdom Metazoa; phylum Mollusca; class Caudofoveata; order Chaetodermatida; family Chaetodermatidae; genus Chaetoderma; species Chaetoderma sp. LZ-2023a. The sequence continues at coordinate 89,550,965 of CM067375.1, forward strand.
GACATTTCGACTATACAAGCATCAGATATATACTGATAACAATGGCAAATAAAGTTAATTATCTCCCTTTCCTCTAAATAATTAACATCACCTCATATCAATAATTAGATACCTGACACCTTGTCTAGACAAACCATCCAACCTGATGAACTGTAGCACTCCACCACTGAACGCCTCTTAACTCTCTCCACCTCTAGGGGAAGGAATTGGATCAAGAGGGCAAAGTGAGAAGACCTTTATAATAGGCCTCCAACTCACTGGACATAGAATTTTTGGTTAGATAACCTAACAGTATTAGTAGGAAATGGAACCATGGTGGAGAGACACAAACCCTCTGCTAATGTCATGTCCATAATATTTCTTCACACAGACCTGTGGACATAAACACAAAGAGAGATTAGTCTTATATAGCACCTAGTTGAAATAAACCAACTAATCAAGGCGCTTATCACGTTTAGCGCTAGTCCCGGAAACACATTACAACGGGACAAAACTAGCTAATTTTACTAGAAGTCACCTGATTTAAAGGTCCAAGGCCCTCCTGTGGCGAAGATACTCTTTCTGCCATCTTTCTCAGGTGTCAACAGTTCAGAATTTAGTCAAAAACGCTTATAATTGAGTTACAAAAAGCACCAGCACAAAAGCATGTGTAGTCTCTTAGCCAATAAATTAGCAAAGAGGAAGTGCTAGTCTGCGCATGCGCGGTGGTGGGGCTGGCATCCGCCAGACTACGCTCTGACTCCCTGCCCAGTAGGGGCACCTAACTGTTTTAATCTGAGTGTTTATTGAGTGAAAGCCAATATTTAGCAATATCAAAAGTATTAGGGAGGTAAGTATACTCTTGATGTGAAAAAATGTTGCAAAAATAAGCGTACAATATCTGGAACAGTAGGACAAAAATTAGAAAGACCACTATGCTATCAGTAATATATGACCTGTGACCAGCAACATCATTCATCAACACAGACAGTAGCATAAACATAAAACTCTGCCGATCACCAGCATGCAAAATATTATATAGGACCAAGATAGTTTACTGTTGTTCTAGAGACTGGACTTGTATTGTTATTGATCATCGATAACAATACAAATCTCAAAATCAACAGTAAAGTAAACTTAATCTTGGTCCTATATAATATTGCTCATGCTGGTAATCAGTGCTGGTTTGCGCTACTGTCTGTGTTGGTGATTGTTTGAGCAAACTCTGCATTATATCAATATGGCAGCATTCAATAACAATGACATTAAACTTTCAAGTGAATGAATAAACAATTTAATCAAATCCAAAATGACCTGGTTTGACTTATTTACTGCATGTAGGTAAAGGTTGTATGGTGTTTTCATCATTTCTTTGATCTTCAGTGGAACAAGGATTGAGAACTTTTCACCACTGTGAACAGCAGAACAAGGTAGTTAAAGGTAAGTAAAGCTCCAGCTTTACAACACTTTACTGTCCAATATGTGTCAAGAAAATGTAAATTTCTGCTGAACCCTTTAATGGGTAAATTTGGTCAAGAAAATTCCAATTGTCTCATAAAATGTCAATTTGCTGATCAAGAGTATTCTGGGAGCCAGTCATTCCAGTGATAAATTTTCAAAAATAGTATTCTCTTAGTCAGCAAAAGGGCATTTCTCGGGAACACTGCAGAGGCTGGTTATGGCTGATTTGACCATTAAAGGGTTAATAAATGCCCATTTGCAAGCCAAGGTAAATTTTTTACATTTAGAACTGTAATGACTAGCTTGGTTACCAAGCCAGTTATTCCAGTGGTAAAATCTTAAAATAGTCTTCTCTTGGCCTGCAAATGGTCATTTCTCAAGACAATTTGAGGCCAGTTTTGACCACTCACGGAGTCACGGTAAAAAAATAATTCTTGTTCTGCATATGGACATTTCTCAAGGCCACCACAAAACATGTTTTCACCAGCTAGAGTGTTAAAGGGTCAATTGCTAAAATATACAATTCTTATAACAGTGACTAACTACTAACTCTTGGTATGTTATTGGTATATCTAATCATGTTAGTTAGAGCTAATTCAATATAACAAACTTCAACAGTTAATTAAATTCAAACGGCACAAATGATCATGGTGAATGCACCAAAATAGCCCAAACTTCAGGGAAAACTCTTTGTCACTGATTGGAGAAGTTCACTCATTCTGTAGTGTACCAGTTTCAAGTTCATCTTCAAGTCTTTCCAGTAGTGGTGGCTTCCTCATCGTCAAACATGTCATCATCAGAAGATTCACTGTCCACACATTAGCTGTCTCACCATTACTATCAGTGTCTGATTCCACGTTTACAACGCCACGATGAGTGATATTTGGTTTAAAATATACGGCACAATATATAGCCAGTAATATACTATATACATGTACTGTTAGGCCCTATGACCTGACAGCGGCTGTTATGGTCATACACTGCCCTCAGACTTTAGCGCAGAAATCAAACACATTATTCATAGTTTCGCACATCCGGGCATCTTGAGATCGGCCACCATTAAAGTTGGGGCAAACTTACTACATGCTAAAGAGGACTGCCCATACAAACACGTTGTTTACATTTTCCATGAAGTTCAAACCATTAAATCCTGTGTCTGAGAATCTGTAATAACCCCATCAGGTATCAGAAAATATGAAATCATGAGTGAATTTCGCAAAATATTAAAGAAAATGTAATTAAGGTTTAACGGCCCATTACTCGTAATGTTAAATTAGCCCCTCTGAAAATGGCATATCTCCCATGGTATTATGGGAAATTTGATTGTGATGACGTCATCGTGATTCTATGAATATAATACAGGGTGGAAATATTGCCTCCAACAAGGGAGTACTTCTACTATTGCATTAACAATTTCAACCGACAAGAGAAAATAATAAATTTGTTATGATGTGTCAAAATTCTGGTGAATATTTTGAAACTAATTTGACTGAAAGCCAGCTTCCAGTCAAATTGCTTTCAAAATATTCAACTTCATACTTATATAATGACTGTAAAAGTGGAATTCTGGGATTTCAGGTTCAAATGGGTAAAATGTGATAATTCATTGGTTTAGATTTGGGGGCCTACTCTGATAATGCACATTACTAGGCCAATATTGGCCCAGTAACCTGCATTATCATTCTTGTTTTAGTAAATATGATGTCACCGATAATGAGAAAGTTATTGATTGTCGCAAGAGAGCCGCAGACACAAAATATATATATATATATATATATACATATATATATATATATATATATATATATATATATATATATATATTTATATATTATATATTATATATATATATATATATATATATATATATATATATATATATATATATATATATAATATCCATTTCGTTTACCCCTGGTCGCGAAAAAGCAATGTTGAAGATAAACAATCCGATAAACTCGATCATCGATGTGTGTCGTTGTTTACAATTTTTGAGATAACTAACTTCAAGCACTGTCAGTAATAAGCCTCAGTTAAGATGCTGAAGCGGTCAAATATATAGGCATCACACTTTCTGATTGGCAGTTTCGTTATTCCGTGTTATCTGTCTACTTCTTAGTCTGTGGCGTACACGAAATGTGCGTAGATTGATGAATTGCACACACAAAAATGTTATTTTCTAAATAGTTGACGCCATCTTTGCTAAATCTCCTTAAATATGTGTGTATTCTCGACCAATCAGACGGTGATACCTGTTGCTGAAAACGGGTAATAACGTTACTTACTCGGATACTCCTGGAATGAGTTCAGGAAGGCGAATGTTCGGCGAACGTTCGCGTTCTACGCAGTACAGTGTTCAGTTAATATCGGAAAACGTTTTTCTCAGTCCTGAACGCACCCCCAGGCACGGGTAAAACAACTATGTACGCATGTGCATGTCTATGCAAAAGCGGAGATTTTCGGTTACATATTATGTATGAAATAGCGAAATCGAAAACAACCGAATGTCAGGTTTGCAGATTTTGTAAATCGCTTCCCTTTCCGTTATAAGACAAATTTGGCATAACACTAGCCGCAACTGGTGCATATATTGTTCTAAAAAGTTATGCCTATTACGTTGGCTCAAATTAGACTATATTGTAATAAACCCATTTCAGAGAATATCTTGGTTTATTCATCCAGATTTCAAAAGAAATTGTGGATTGAAAATTTATTAAAATATACGCACAGTCATCACACTAGCTTCATACTCAGTAAAGAATACCCAGGTGCGGAGTTCACTCACATCCATTTTATACAAAACTACGATTGATGATGACGATATGACATTTCGACAATTATCATTTACAGGCACAAAAAAAACTAAAGGCGATGCATGTACTTAACACATATACGGCTCTACTTGCAATTTAAATTTACATGTACGGGTCCTTGACAGACTATAGACCGATTCCACTTTATGTTTAATGACGCGTAGTAAGAATCTTTGTAGCTTTACTGAATACATTTGATTGCGCGTATCACTTTTTCCATGATGGTTTAAAATATTTCATGATACGTTTAACATATTGTAGGACGGGGTAGACTTTCCGTTAGATGCGCCTATAAAATAAATTAAATGCATTTGGTGTTTGGCCACGCCTGGAAAAGCTACGAGGTTTTGACGCGAAAAAGACGCATTTTTGTTTCTTTTTTGCTTCATCAAACAGTAAAGCTAACTAAGATCTGTACTGTAGGAGTCGAAGTTAACGGAACTAATGATTGATGGATGAGCCAGTCCGGTTCATAGCCATTTCTTAGCCAATGACAGACTACAAAAATCTTGCACAACTTGTTCCCATTGGCTTGAGAACAGCTGAAGTCTGCCTCCGATGGTAGGAACCTGTACACAGCTCGTGGTCGATGTTGCACGACAAGACGTTAATTCGTTTTGATGAAGAGTCTCGAGTCCCTGCCACCGGTACGAGTCTCGCCAGAAGCCCGCCAGGACAGTCCCCCACGGCCACCACGTGACTTCTTGGAATATGACGGCCCGGAACCACCACCCCAGCTGTCCTTACGGTAAGCGGTACATGCCGAGCTGGCACCCTTCCTATCATCTTCATATGGCCTATTATTAGAGACTTTGAATGAAGACAATCAGCCAGGTTTTTTAGCTATTTTGGCCGGCAGCCATCTTGGATTTTGGCTGATCGGCTTCATTTGAACAACCTTGAATCTCTATGCCCTAGGGATGCTTCCTGCCAAATATAATTGAAATCGGCCCAGTGGTTCTTGAGAAGAAGTCGTTTTAAAGGAAAAGTTGACGGATGGACGACGGACAGTTGCCACGACATAAGCTCACTTGGCTTTTCAGGCCAGGTGAGCTAAAAATTAAAACGTTGAATATGGTAACATGAATACAAGCACAACGCACAAAATCTTGATTGCAATCATTGATTACTTTAAAAACATTAACTTTCTCTTAAATTAAAGTTAATCAAGATTTAGGCAGGAAACTATTTGAAAATTATTAGAGTGAAAATATTATAAACACAACTTCAAGATTAACAAACGTTAAGATAACCAAGAAATTAAGATTGATCACTACATACACCCTCGACAATGAAGTAAGAGCTAAGTAATCGGCTTAAACTGAATGCATAGATATGCCAGACCAAAACAACACGTTAATCATGGGCAGCGCCATCTTGGCTAAGGGTGCATCCATCTTGGAAGGCATCGAGTCACAAGAGAAATTAACCGAGTACCCGGATAAGATTAAAAAGTTAACGGGTAACAGAGCGACTCCAAAAATGGCTACCATATTTTAAAACAATGTGTCAATTTAAGGAAAATTCAAACAGTCCTTATGGCCCAAGTTTATAAATGCTAAATTGTTACAACCTGCACCTGCAACGATTTTCCTTTTCCTTCCATGGTGCCACAAACGAAAGGTCCAACCAAACACGAAACACACAAATTTTAATCAAATTGAAAGCTTGGAGAAACGTGACTGTAAGGGTGAGCAAAATAGACAAATCTGACTGTTCTGGGGAATTAACTCGGTACCTGGAGGCTATGTTAATTCCCGGACACAGTATGGGCAGGACCATGGAGAGTACGGAGTTTTAACTGTTTATTTTGAGCTAGAATAGATAATAGACATTATTATAATAGTACATCTGGTAAGTATTATTTGATGTAGAATGAAGTTTCACTTCAGACAATTCCGAGGAGAATCCACCGGTTTATATTAACCCTTTTGCTCTCGAAATTGATCATGAAAATTTTTAATTTTACCGAGCAAATGTACATTTACAAGCTAAAACAAGAGCATTTTTGAAAATTTACCACTGGAATGACTGGCTCGAATTTTCTCAAGACCACCACAGAAGCTATTTTTGGCCACCTGGAGTGTTAAAGGGTCAACCAGGTTATAATTGTGACAGGTTAAATAGATCTTACATGGATATCTCAGTGTCTTCCTTCTTCATGGAATTTTGAATCAAAAGGAATTCGGTCAATGCTTTGTGGTGTCGTCTTATTTATGTATTCTGATCAGTTAATTTTGTGGACGGAACACCTACATATTACAGCTGACACTAATTTTACATATATAGTTATACAAGTATATGTAGCCGTGGAATTAAAGTTTTTTGGCATTGACAGGAAATCGAACCCACAACTGGCAAAAGCGCCAAACATCATAGCCCACAAACGCTTCCACCACACCAAAGTTGCAAGACAAAAGTCTTACTTTGCCAGTGAGTCTTTCACGATGTGAGTTTCTGATACACAGTGGAATTCTGTGGTACAAAATGTAGCTGATTTTGACCATAATTATTGTAACTGGATACCTCACCTGCACACACATACATAATAATCTTATCCTGGTCTTAAAATCGGTATTTTCTATGTAAAGATTTAAATTTCATTTTCAAATTTGAGGTTTAAAAGGTTAAATCTATTTAACATGTAGACTCACCCCTGATATGCATTATGGACTGTTTACACACATATAGATGGTACACATGTACTCACCCTTGGTATGCATTATGGACTGTATACAGACATATAGATGGTATACACGTACTCACCCTTGGTATGCATTATGTACTGTATACACCAATAAAGATGGTATACACGTACCCACCCTTGGTATGCATTATGTACTGTATACAGACATATAGATGGTATACACGTACCCACCCTTGGTATGCATTATGGACTGTATACAGACATATAGATGGTATACACGTACTCATCCTTGGTATGCATTATGAACTGTATACAGACATATAGATGGTATACACGTTAGGGTTGGGCGATTTTTCGATATTATCGTCAATATCGCGATATACCGAATACCGATACCGAAATCGTCATAATTTCGAAAAATCGTAAATATCGTCAATACCGACAGGACGATATGGCGCTTTTAACTGTGAGCATAATATAAATAACTACGTTAGAAATGTCATACTCTTACCTCTATTTGGTCCAGTAATAGTCTTTAAGCAATAATCCAGTCTTTGTCTACGGTAATAAAAACTTAACAAACTCCAAAATAATCTGTGTTCATTTAATTCATGGTTTGTTTGCGCTAATAAAATGATTTAAAAGACAAAATAATCCTTTGTTGTTCACTTTTCATAATTACATAAATAAACGACGTCATGTTTTTTCTTTCTTGCCTCATTCTGAGTGTTAGTCAGTGGGGAATACCATTTGCACTACCCACATTCCTATCTGATGACGTCATTATTACAGGTCAAGCTATTTATCCATTAGTCATTGATCTGCATGGTTAAACATTCTTCTGACCGTGAAAGATTTAAACTTTAAAACTTTTTAGGTCAATAGGAAACCACACACACTTAATCCCTTATCAATCCCACAGCTTGGAACAGTGGGTGAGGGGGAAGTTAATCTCTTGCTTTACCGCTATACGTTTTTATGTAACTTTATACAAGATATTTAGCATTTTTAAACGAATCAGATCAAAATTCATTCCACATATAACATTACAGATTTATTCTAAGTGAGAAACAGCCTTAAAATAAATAATTTAGGCCTAATTATTTCCAGTCTTCGATCTGTTGTGGAAGTTTTGGTTGCAGTGTTAACTGGGTTTATTTCACACATCCCGGCTACCCCTTGAGATCAATGGATATGACCGCTAAGTAGTGAGTGAATTTGAATAGGTCTACAATGGGGAAAATTAGTATTTAATATTACAGACCAAATAAAATCTGATATAATTGTTTCCAGTCTTCACGCTCGTTCTCATTCAAAATCATGCAGTGTTATTTTATTAATTTGCATCGTCTACGCTAGCGGTGGGCGTGATAACAGCTGTCGGAATTCTGCAGTGTGAATTCTGATTGGCTCAAGTATGATACGGCGGCCAATCAGATTTTGCTCTGCGGAATTCTTTTCTGAGCAACGAAGTTAATGCGTATTCCTTGCTCAATCTTTTGACAGTTGTCGTGAGGTAAAGATAACACAAAATACAACACAAGAACAGAAGAAAATCCTTTATTTTTCTTATTTGTGATGAATACGGTTAGTTGCATTACATTCGTTGCTTTAAACTGTATAGTGAAGGGTGTCAAAGTGTGGAATTTCGTGTATTAAATATGCGGAAATGGCAATCATGGCGATCTCAATTTACGGTTTCAATGCAACAAATTTAATGAAAATAACTTGTAGACATCACCAATTTGAAATACATGTTATTCTATGTTTACACCCTAACTCCACACCCCACCCAAATGACAATATATCGCCATGCCTTGAGCAATATCACCCAGCCCTAATACACATACTCACCCTTGGTATCCATTATGGACTGTATACAGACATATAGATGATATACACGTACCCACCCTTGGTATGCGTTATGGACTGTATACAGACATATAGATGGTATACACGTACTCACCCTTGGTATGCATTATGGACTGTATACAGACATATAGATAGTATACACGTACTCACCCTTGGTATGCATTATGGACTGTACAGACATATAGATGGTATACACATACCCACCCTTGGTATGCATTATGGACTGCATACAGACATATAGATGGTATACACGCACTCACCCTTGGTATGCATTATGGACTGTATACAGACATATAGATGGTATACACGTACTCACCCTTGGTATGCATTATGGACTGTATACAGACATATAGATGGTATACACGTACTCACCCTTGGTATGCATTATGGACTGTATACAGACATATAGATGGAATACACGGTGGCCCATCATGCACTTGCTTAATAGATTTCTGCAGCGCACTGAGCGTGACCTCATCATGGATGACCTTATTCTCAGGGGTCATTGGTGGTGAAGCCGGAGCTAACGCATCACCACGGCGCTCTTCATGAAGTTCAAGCGTCATGTTCATGTCAGTGATAACTGAAATAGATTTGTTCAATAAACTAAATAGAGTTAACCCGTCCATGGCGAAAACAGCCAACACCGGAATATGCAGTCATCCTGAGGAATGTTAATATGCAAATCAAGAGATTATTTTTGGAAATCTACCCTTGGAATCACTGCCTTGTTAGCCGAGCCAGTCTTGTCTTAAGCCAGGAAATTAAGACTACAAAATTAAAATTAAATACCCCACCCACCCAACCCCCTTTCAAAGAAGGGTGGCTGGTTAACTGTTTAGCCCTTGAAATGCCAGTGTCTCAATCTCACGAGATACAAGAAAGCTGTTGAATATTTTGACACTAATTCAATTGGAACCAGCTGCTGCCATAGGCAGTAACAGCTCTCAGTAAAAGTGGTTTCAAAATATTCAACATAACATTCTTTCCATTACAAAGCAGTTGATGTTTGTGGTCTGTGAGCATCAAAGAGTTACTACTACAATGATGAATACATGTAGCTTTCTGAGTCTTAGATCATGCTGGCTCTTTAAGACAGGTAGTGACTCCTTAAGACAGGTGGTGGTTCCTTAACACAGGCGGTGGTTCCTTAGGACAGGCAGTGGCTCCTTAAGACATGTGGTGGTGGTTCCTTAAGACTGGTGGTGGTTCCTTAAGACTGGTGGTGGTTCCTTAGGACAGGTGGTGGTTCCTTAAGAAAGGCTGTGATTCTTTAAGGCAGGTGCTGGCTTCTTAAGACAGGTGGTGGTTCCTTAAGACAGGTGGTGGCTCCTTAGGACAAGTGGTGCTTCCTTAGGATACGTGGTGGTTCCTTAAGACAGGTGGTGGTTCCTAAAGACAGGTGGTGGTTCCTTAAGACAGGTGGTGGGTCTTTAAGACACCTGGTGTTCTTTAAGACTGGTGGTGGTTCCTTAGGACAGGTGCTGGCTTCTTAAGACAGGTGGTGGTTCCTTAAGACAGGTGGTGGCTCCTTAGGACAAGTGGTGGTTCCTTAGGATAAGTGTGGTTCCTTAAGACAGATGGTGGTTCCTAAATACATGTGGTGGTTCCTTAAGACAGGTGGTGGTTCTTTAAGATAGGTGGTGTTCTTTAAGACAGGTGGTGGTTCTTTAAGACAGGTGGTGGTTCTTTAAGACAGGTGGTGATTCTTTAAGACAGGTGGTGGTTCTTTAAGACAGGTGGTGGTTCATTAAGACAGGTGGTGTTACTTAACACAAGTGGTGGTTCTTTAAGATAGCTGGTCATCCTTTAAGACATCTGGTGATTCTTTAAGACAGGTGGTGTTACTTAACACATACGGTGGTTCTTTAGGATAGGTGGTCATCCTTTAAGACATCTGGTGATTCTTTAAGATAGGTGGTGGTTCTTTAAGACAGGTGGTGTTACTTAACACATGTGGTGGTTCTTTAGGATAGGTGGTCATCCTTTAAGACATCTGGTGATTCCTTAAGACAGGTGGTGGTTCCTTAAGATGGGTGGTTGTTCCTTAAGATGGGTGGTAGTTCGTTAAGACGAGTGGTGGTGCCTTAAGATGGGTGGTCTTATGATCAACTGTGTTAGTCACTATCATCTGCCTCAAAAGGCAGTGTTTATAATAGAGGGATCCATTCCTAGCTAAGCTCGGTCCATTCCTAACTAAGCTCCGCACATGCCTTGCCCATGTTGGGATCGATCGAACGTCAATTTCCATAAAACTATACACTCAGGTAAGTGGTTGAATATTTTGAAACAAACATGACTGAGTGCTGTTGCTGCCTATGGCAATAACAGCGCTTTAGTCAAATTAGTTTCAAAGTAGTCAATAAGCAGTAAAGACATACAATTCGTACACATGACAGACTTTTAGAAGTACATGATGGACTTAGCTACATGTACATGTACATCATTTATCACATATTTTAATTGTGAGATCAGCCTAAACATGATGTAATTCATTCTGACGTTATATATTTGAGTAGCAGATTGGATTCATCCATTGGTCTACAGCTACATACATCATCGAAAAGACTAGTGATCTTAATACACAGGCTTAGTTGTGTCCAAGAATCGTGAAAATCATAAGTTATAAATAGAATATTAACAAGATTAAGGCTGAAATTCAAATAACCAGTACATTAATTGAAAAGCAAGCATAAGTAATAGTTGAATATTTTTAAACCATGGAAGGTTGTGACGCTACCTTTGACAATGTTTGATTTCCATAGCTTGCAGATTTTTAGAAACTACTCATCTGATTGGACTCAGATTTTAACACAAGAAATTGTCTTATATGATAGGATTTACACTCTTTGCTCTTGATTCAAGATAAAATCCTGAACACCTCACCACACCAAACAAGGATGGGGTATGTATGATTACTGTATTCTGCGGCTCTAGTAGTAGAAACGTCCTACAGCTGCAATCAGTTCTTCTTTTTTTTGCCCACGGTGTCTTGTCCTCAGCCCGCTTAGCAGAATATGCAATGCCGTCCTCTCCCGGCTTGGTATTTGCTGGCTCCAAGTAGGGCGAATTCCAAGGCTCTCTGTGCTAGTGTCTCTTCTGGCATCCTTAGCACATGGCCAAACATGGACAATCTTTGCTGGCCAACTTTTACAGACAGCGGCAACGTATTACATATCTTGTATAGAGCATTGTTGGAAATTATGCTGTCTTTCCATCGGTGTCCAGTGATGGTACATAGGTGTTTGCGGTGGCAGGCATCAAGTTTGTCTAGAGCTGCCTTTGGAGCTGCCCAGCTTTTACAGTTATACAGTATCAAGGATACGCAGGTTGCATTGTATAAACGTAGCCTTTTAATCAAGGGCATCTTTGATCTACGAATTCATAGCTTCCAGAAGGACAGAAGGACAGGAAAACTATGTTCCTGATGACGCAGCATGCAGCAATGTCAGCAGTACTCCATAGTTCGCCGCCATGAAGTCTTTAGTTTCATGTTTTGTAGATAGGTACATGTATATGTGGGTGAACTCTGTTTTGGATTCATTTATAAATAGGGCTTGGCGGTATACCAGTTTCACACTGTCTCACGGTTTTTATGGCAAGGGGGTTACGAAAATAAAAAACCCTGAAAAACCGTCCGTAAGATCCCCCTTGCGCCAAAATCTGGTGACTGTCCTAAACTAGTTTGTTCTTGACTTGCAGTTTAATATCATCATCTAGTGTAACCATTTGCTACTAGAGACATAAAATACAGTCATCTATAACTACATGTATTAGCCGTGGGAAAGCAACGGTGTTGGTGAAATCCCAACAAATCGGCCGAGGATGACCCTCGGCAAATATGATTTGATTTGCCAGCAATGAATTTTACATGAAGTAAGCTCTGCGGGTTCAATGCAAGAAACGCACTGCGAAAACAAAGACGCTGTACAATGAACTCCCAATCCAAACAAATCATGATTTCCCTTAGATTTCGACAAACATAAAATGATCCATTACGGACTTAGACATACGAGACAAATTGCTTGAACGCCCGAGAAATGAAAACGATTAAGTCGCTTCTTACGTTGGTGGAGTAGTTACAAGTAAAATACACCTCTTAGACTCTCAAATATGAGCAGGCATACTGTGATTGGTTGTTAACAAATTCTTCCGCCAGGATATTCACTACTATCGATTTTATGAATGAAATTTGTAGTATTTTTTATCACGTGCCTTTTCTGCTCGATAGGCGTTAGAATCACATCGTTTTGTTTTACGGCTCTGTCTTTTTTGTCTTCGTATATCTTCAAGTACGGAGTGTTGATTTGAGTAGATTTAAGTTAGATTCACGAATCATTGCGTTTATGTCGTCAAATTATCATAATCTCTTTATTATATGACATATGAACCTCGAAAAATAGTCAAACACATTTTTTGTGAGAATTCTTGAGGCGAGATTTCCAGGAAATGACTACTCTTTAGTTACGTGCTGAATGACGGTTTTCTTTTAGGCCAAACTGCCCAGCCCTATTTATAAAGAGATTCTCAATTTTTAGTTTGCTTGCAGCTATTGGGAGAAGTTCGTCAAGGGGTTTCTTTTCCTCATCTATGAAGTCCACATCATCAGCATATTCTATCTCTAGCGGCATACCCAGTATTGACACGGGGGGGTTGGTCTTGTGGACTTCCCACCATGGATTTCAATGCCGCAGCAAGGTAACAGGTGAAAATCACCGGAGATAGACCATCTCCCCGTGGGGAGCCAATTGATGTCTCAAACTCTGCAGACTTCACTGACTTGCCTCGTACGCTCAGCTTGGTGTCTGCAAGCAGTAGTCTCACTAGTCGTACCTCATCTTCATTGCAACTGGCCTGGCATAGTACATCTAGGATCTTTGAGCGTTTAATTGTGTCGAAGGCTCGTGACATGTCAATGCCCATTTTGTAGAAATCTCAGTGTTTGGACATGACTACCGACACAAGTATTCGCTAAGCACATACAATGTCTGCGCAGCTGCGTCCACGTTTGAAGCCACTTTGACATGATCCGGTGAAGTCATCGATCTTGTCTCGGATGCGGCATACAGTAACATTGGATAGGATTTTCCGTATACTGTTGAGGAGCACAATGGGCCGCAGATTGGCTGGGGGGGGGGGGGGGGGGGAACAGGTGGGTTATTGGATGTGGGTAGTGTGATAAGGGTGCCTTGGCCTACAGCGTTGAAGGTGGTGCTTAAACACTGCATTAATTAAGTGCATGATCGGTTTTGAGATAATGTCACTTGCATATTTGAATAGTTCATTGGTCATGCCATCAGGTCCAGATGCACATCCATTTTTCAGGGATTTAAGTGTCTTCTCAACTTCTGCTGTTTTAATTGGTGTTAGTAATGGCCTGGGGTCTCCTGAGAATGGGTGCAAGGGCTCATCATCGTGGTCAGTGAACTGTTCCCTGAACCATTCTCGAATCACCTCGGCTTTGCCCTGGTCAGTCCCGATAAAGTGTCCTTTTTGTGCACAGTGAGTGGTGGTGTGTAATCAGTAACTCTCAGGGCTCGGGCTGCCCGAAACATTTTGTGACAGTCATCCGTGGCAGCGATTTCATCTGCTATGGAGTCTGCTTGTTGAACAGCAAGATCTCTTAAGCATTCGCCAATGTGGCACAGAATGCCATTGCGCTCCTGGCGTAGTGTGGTGTAGTCTTCACTCTGGGCACCTTGATAGATGCGCAGCCATAACGCTTTCTGCTCTGCTGACAGTTTTACTACTAGAGGTCATCAGTATACCTAGTTCGGTTGTTTTTAAGAACACCTATGGTGCTGGTAGCTGATGATTCCATATATTTCAGTATTTTGGTTAGGGCTTCATTCGGATCGGAGATGATGTTAGCTATCTGCTACCCGAAAGCCTTTTTGTATGACATTTTAGTGTCAGTGTCGCTGATGAGCTTGGGTAGGTTGTAGGTGACTTTAAACGAAATCACGGATTTCTTTTTTCACGAGAGTTGATACTTACCTCCCTAATACTCTTTGATATTGCTAAATATCGGCTTTCACTCAATAAACACTCAGAATAAAAACAGTTAGGTGCCCCTACTGGGCAGGGAGTCAGAGTGCAGTCCGGCGGATGCCAGCCCCACCACCTCTGACTAATTTGTTGGCTGACACACATGCAACTAATAAGAGCCTGAAGACCGAGCCTCTGCGGGGTGGAGAGGCCGGGTCCGTATTAGGGAGGTAAGTATCAACTCTCTCGTGAAAAAAGAAATCCGTGATTTTGTTTATTTCACTTCAAGAGTATACTTACCTCCCTGATACTCTTTGATATTGCCAGAATTCGTCAGGGAATTCGGCGGGAGGGAGGCGAGGTCAAAAGACCAGCTCTTCCATATACACTTTTCCGCGTTTAAGGCACTTAAACTTCTGAAACTGTGTGAAAACACAGGCAGGATTTGAAAAAACATCGGCTAACACAAACCGATGGATGAGAGATGACCGAATGTCATATGTGCTCCCTCCCCCCCCCCCCTCCTGGGAGGAAAACTTGAATGACCTCAATGTCCCATACGCTCTCTACGTACAAGTGCCATGTACTATAGGACAGAGACGAAAAAGCTCCATTTTCGTATACTCTCAATGCTGAACCACATAAAATAAACGAAATCTAGGATTTCTTTTTTCACGAGAGAGTTGATACTTACCTCCCTAATACTTTTGATATTGCTAAATATTGGCTTTCACTCAATAAACACTCAGATTTAAAACAGTTAGGTGCCCCTACTGGGCAGGGAGTCAGAGCGTAGTCTGGCGGATGCCAGCCCCACCACCGCGCATGCGCAGACTAGCACTTCCTCTGACTAGATTATTGGCTGACACACATGCAACTATTAAGAGCCTGAAGACCGAGCCTCTGTGGGGTGGAGAGGCCGGGTCCGTATCTAGGGAGGTAAGTATCAACTCTCTCGTGAAAAAAGAAATCCTAGATTTCGTTTATTTCACTTCAAGATTATACTTACCTCCCTAATACTTTTGATATTGCCAGAATTCGAAAGTGAATCTGGCGGGAGGGAAGCGAGGTCAAAAGACCAGCTCATCCCTATACGCTTTTCTGCGTTTAAGGCACTTAAACTTCTGAAACTGTAAAAAAAACCAGTCAGGATTTGACTAACCATCGGATAACACCACCGATGTATGAGAGATGACCGAATGTCATATGCGCTCCCCCCCCTCCTTCCTGGGAGGAAGAGTCGACTGACCTCAATGTCCTATACGCTCTCTACGTACAAGTGCCATGTACTACAGGACAGAGACGAAAAAAGCTCCATTTTCGTAACTCTCAACAATGAACCACACAAATACACAAACCATCACCATATTAATAACGGGTAATCGTGACAATACAATCAACAACGGACAACACATGAACAAGACTGACCTTGTTGAAATGGCTGCTGACATCATCTTCCCATTGGTAAAGACTGATGCAGGCCCAAAAAAGTGGGTGTTTCCATAAATTAATTGTGAAATATATAAGTAATGAGGAAAAAACCTCCTCAAAAAATATAAACCGAGTTATTTTTTCAAAATCGACAAGGCGAGAGGATTAGAGGTGTCACGGAGATAATGGTCTGTAAAACTTGACTCACAGTGCCACTGAGCCACCGACATAATATCATCCACAGGGACCCCATTAAATAGGGCCGTGGATGTCACTACGCCGCGGACACTGTGAGCCTTGGCCACGTCAACCTGCTTCCCGGTGGCGGATTTATGGCAAAACTGAATGCATTCTACAATCCACCTGGAAATGGTGTCCTTAGAAGCCCTGCCATGGGGTTCAATATATGACAACCATAACGCTGACTGGTCGGTGCGCCACTCCGCCGTACGTTGTTTGTACCGGCGCAGCGCAATTAGGATCATATCTAGTTAAAGCAGGCAAAATAATAGGTTGACCTGGATATTCAACGACTGATTTTTAGCCAAGAAATTAATCCTAGGTAGCAGCTTAAGGCCTTCCCCTGAAACCACAAAACGGTCATCCTCGGCTGATAAGGCATGAATTTCACTCCTACGCCTAGCCGAGGCCGCAGCAATTAAAAACACAGTCTTCAGTGTTAATAGTTTCATAGAAATGGAACTAAGTGGTTCAAAAGGCTTATCACCTAGTACTTGAAGCACTAGCGATAAACTCCAAGACGGAATCACAGGTGGATTCCTTGGTCTTAGATTGCCCATGCCTTTAATTAATACATTTAATGTATTTACTTCATCACTTCCCCTCTTAGCCAAGCAAGGAATAACAGACATTAATGCTGACTTATAACCAGCAATAGAGTTAGGCTTGAGGCTATAGGCATCATAGAGGTGACAGAGGAAATCAGCTACTACTTGAATAGATGAATCCATTGGATCAATACATCTTTTTGAGCACCATTCTGCAAATCTGTTGATTTTATAATTATATGCTCTGGAGGTTGACCCCCTCCTGGCTTTGGCCATAAACATGGCTGCTTGCTCAGAAAAGCCCTCCTTAATTCTAGATTCCTTGACAACATCCACGCAGTCAATCTGAACATTGACGGATTGTTGTGAAGGGCCTTGCCCTGGAAGATAATATCGTCCATCAGAGGCAGAGGAACCGGATTGCAGACCAGAAGGTCCAGCAGATCCGTATACCATGATCGGCTTGGCCAATCCGGGGCGATCAGAAGCACTTGGCATTCCTCTTGTCTGATTTTCTGAAGAATTTTTGGAATCAGGATTGCTGGAGGGAATGCGTATGCATACATTCTCCCCCAGCTGATAGCTAACGCATCTGTTGCGAAAGCGCTTGGATCCGGAATCGGAGAGACGTACGTCGTCATCTTCGCATTCTTCTTCGTTGCGAACAAATCGATGTTGGGTTTCCCCCAATGGTCGAACAGACGATCCGCCACACATTGATTTAGTTGCCATTCCGTGGGTAAAACACTCATCCTTCGGCTCAATGAGTCTGCTAGCAGGTTTAACCTTCCCGGAATATGAACTGCTTTCAAGGTAATCTGGTGATCCAGACACCAACAAAGCAGTTTCCATGTCATCATACAGAGACTGGGCGACTTCGTTCCGCCCTGGCGGTTTATGTAAGTCACAACTGTTGAGTTGTCTGAACGAATAAGAACAATCTTGCCCTGAACTTTCTGTAAGAAATGTTCCAGGCCCAGGACTACTGCTTTTAGCTCCAGTAGATTTATATGTTCCTTTGACTGTTCCAGATTCCAAAGCCCTGATATCGTGGACTCTTCCAGGCAAGCTCCCCAGCCCTCCATCGATGCATCTGTATACACAGTCACCTGAGGGTGGGGAGGGGTTAGCAAAACCCCCGGCAAGAGATTCTCTGTATTCAACCACCATTGCAGGTGGTGAATCAGAGGCGCCAACACTGACACATTCGAGTCCAGCGAACCTGTACTCTGGGTCCATTGTGTCATGAGAAATAACTGGATCGGCCGCCTGCGTAAGGCGGCCTGAGGAATGACTGGTTCCAATGAAACCATCAACCCCAGCATTCTCAAGTAAACCCGTGCCAGGACATGACGACTGTCGCACACTGACTGAATTAATGAGATGAGTTTCTGAACTCTCTCCTGAGTAGGATAAACATATCCTGTCTCTAGATCGAAGAACATCCCCAGGTAAACAAACTTCTGGGATGGAGTCAGCTCTGATTTTGGGAAATTGATCATCCAGCCTAAGTCTGTGAGAGTTTTCAAAACAATCTCCAGATTGGCCGACAAACTTTCCCGGGTGTGCGCTTTCAACAGCCAGTCGTCTATGTACGTGTGGACTGCTATGCTTCTCCTGCAGAGGTATGCGGTGATCGCAAGAACCACACGGGTGAAAACCCGAGGAGCCGTGGAAATTCCGAAGGGCAACACCCTGAATTCCCACTGTCTGCCCTGGAATGCAAATCTCAGGAAGCGACAGAAACTCCCGTGGATGGGGATGTGGAAATAAGCGTCCTTCAAATCTATCGACGCCGTCCACATCCCCCTCTCCAACCCCGCCAACACCGAGCGCACCGTTTCCATCTTGAAACTGGGCGTCTCGATGAACTTGTTCAATGGCTTGAGGTTGAGAATCGGTCTCCACCCTCCGGTGCGTTTTGTTACTAAGAACAGGGTTGAATAGAAGCCCGGACACCTTTGTGCCGGCTGAATAGCTCCCTTTTGTACGAGGGAATTTATCTCCTCCTCGATACACAACCTTTGCTCTGGATCTCTCGGAATGGGAGTCCAGACTGGCACTAGAGACAGTCGCGACGGCGGGCCTGTCATCCACTCTGGATGATACCCGACGGAAAGCCATCGCAAGACTAAACGGTCCTGAGTTAACCGTTCCCACTCTTGCATGTGGTCGGCTAGCCGGCCTCCCACCGGTCCACCTAGGGACCGCGGTGGACACGAGGCATGCAAGAGCGGCACTGTCTCCGTCGGCACACACACCGGAGTGGTTCTTACCGCGGTAAGCGTCCCGTCAGGACCGATAACCACGCCCAGATCCTCGCACGCCGCGCCCCGCCCCGCGCGCACCTTGGTGCGCGGGCGGCTGCCTGGCTGACGGCGCCTGAGGAACCTGCGCCCCCCTCGCTGCTGGCCGAATCGCACGCGGCCGAGGCCGACGCTGCGACGGTGGCTGGCCTCTGACTTGGCCAGCACCACCTCGAGCCTGCAGGGGACGATACGCAGGGGCCGCGGCGCGAACGTTAGCACGACGCAGCACCTCAAACCGCTCGCGCAGCGCCCTCTGGTTATTCACCAGGGTGACCGTCTCCTGGAGGTGTCGACATCCCTCACCTCCAAAAAGACCAGGACCCGTCATAGGCGTACGCAGTAGCCTATTGTACAGGTCCTGAGACGGGCACAGATTGTCCAGGGCAAACGTGCGTCTTGCCCGGACACTCCTGGTCACCGCCCGAGTCATACAGTCCAGCGCCAGGTTAATACCATCCTGGATGGCTCGCTGGACCGTGACCGGACTTGGCTGGCGCGATGCGGATGCCGTTACTACCCCCTGTAACAGCTGGGAGACGTGGGACAGAGCGGCAATCGAAGCCCTCCCACTCTCCTCCGCATCACGCAACGCGGTATTCGCCGAACGCAACGCGTTCGAGCACAAGACCCCCATGTCAGAACGGGAGCCTGGCCGCGCATCCTCACCCAAAGCCGCGCGGTCATCCACGCTGGGCTTGGGTACCACACCGTACCGCTGGTAATCCAGGGGCACGATGCGACAACGCCTGGCCACCTCGCGAGGGGCCTTCGCGAGACGTCCACTCGACTTAATGGACGACTCCGCCGCCTTGAACATGTCAACGACATGCTCTGCCAGCGGCAGAGAAGGCATAGCGTTAGCAGTAGGCTTACCAGCTAACCACGGCCTGTATTCACGCTGGCTAGCCGACTGCTCCACGGGCAGATCTGGTCTAACACTCACCAGCCACTGGCAAGCGTCAGACCAATCCTCCTCCGTGGCTAACTGCGAGCGCTCTACAAGACGGGGGCCTTCGTCTTCCTCCTGAGCGCCAGCAGCAGAGCTTGACGGCGGGTACGCTGATACACCTGGCAAGCCAGGGAAAACATGCGGGCCTGACAGCACCGGCATGACAATATCACTGGTTTGACCAGGAGCAGGCGCCGTGGCAGAGCGCGGGGTATATACCGCCCCACCACGGTCCCGGCCAGCACCAGCAACACCCTCGGCAAGCCGAGGTATGCGGTACCGCTGGCCATCAGCAGCGCCCTGGGCCACCACCTGAGCCGCGGACTCTACTCCAGGGTGAGTAAAACAGTGGAAGAAGCCGCCTGTATTCCCCGCGAGGGGTGCACAAACGTCTTCATCCATGTCCACGTCGTCAGACGGCGACCCTAGCAGGTAATCCTCATCACCCTGGTCAGAAAGATTAGACCCCGGGTCAGCAAAGAGAGCTAACCCGGGCTGACCCGGAACGGTGCCATAGGAGGTACTGGCCACCGCGGCGTGCGGATACCCCTGGACTGATAAGCAGCCCGCGGGTTCCAGCGACAACCGTCCACGGTCCCCTCTCGGCGCGGCAATAAGCCTGCTGCCAGGGTCGTGGAACGCCCCCTCTAATGGGGCCACGTCTGAATCGTCGAACAACGGAAGCGGTCTAAGGAAAACCGATCCAGAGGCGGGGATTACCTGCTCCGAAGCCGATGATGAGGACAGTAAAGGATTTGGTCCAGGAAGCATGCCACGAAGCAACCCTGGAACCAAATCCTTTATTGTCCTCTTCATCTCTCCCAACATCTCGGTCCGGAAGGCCTCCATATCCACCGCGGACGAGACCTTCCCCTTACCCTTCCTACTTACAACCTCTCGTTTCCGCTTCTTCTTCTTCTCCTCCTCTACCACCTTGTCCGTCGCCTGTAAGCACAAGAATTCGGACATTAACTCGCCCCCCCAGTGCTTACATATGTCACAATTAGCCAAGGGACCACAAGGGCTACATTGATAGCAAAGATGAGGCCAGAACTTATCATGTAGAAAACGTCCACAGGACGCGCAACCCGGTCCCTGAAACAGGGCAAAGGACGAGGAGTATGAGCAAACTAGTTAAGCTTAGACACTCAAACCAACTCAAAGAGAAGGAAAACGATCATAAAGATCAATATACATCAGAAACCAGCATAGCGACTTGAATTGCTGATAAATACATAGCCAGGCTGATTATGACGTCATTAATCCCGTGACAGGAAAAATTCGATCCCAACAAAACATCCAAGTGCAAGGACGAATTGTATGCTGAATGGATACGTCGACTACACAACCATCAGATACACATAGATAACTCTTTTCTGGCAAAAATGTTAATTATCTCCCTTTGCTTACTATAATTAACATCACCACATTATCAATAACTAGATACCTGACACCTTGTATAGACAAACCATACAACGTGACGAACCGGAGTACTCCACCACCTGCACGCCTCTTAACTCTCTCCACCTCATGGGGAAGGAATTGGATCAAGAGGGCAAAGTGAGAAGACCTTTATACTAGGCCTCCAACTCACTGGACATAATTTTTCATTTGGTTAGATAACCTAACAGTGTTAGTAGGAAATGGAACCATGGTGGAGAGAAAACTAACTCTCTGCTGCTGTGATGCCACCACCTAGCGTCATACAGACCTGTGGACATAAACAGAAAGAGAAATTAGCCTTAGGTAGCACCGAGTTGACATAAACCAACTAACCAAGGCGCTTATCACGGTAAACGCGAGTCCCGGAAACACAATACACCGGGAAGAAAACTCGCTAATTTTACTAGAAGTCACCTGATTTAAAGGTCCTAGGTCCTCCTGTGGCGAAGTGATCCTTCCTGCCATCCAAATCAGTGACTATCACTCCAAAATAACACCACTTAAACAGTTTAAGAGTAAGAAAAAGCTTTTGCACAAAAAGACATGTGTGATCTCTCTGCCAATAATCTAGCAAAGAGGAAGTGCTAGTCTGCGCATGCGCGGTGGTGGGGCTGGCATCCGCCAGACTACGCTCTGACTCCCTGCCAAGTAGGGGCACCTAACTGTTTTAAATCTGAGTGTTTATTGAGTGAAAGCCAATATTTAGCAATATCAAAAGTATTAGGGAGGTAAGTATACTCTTGAAGTGAAAACACACATACCATCACCATTTTAATAACAACGGGTCATGTGACAATACAATTAACAATGAACAACACATAAACAAGACTGACCTTGTTGAGCTTGGCTGCTGACATCATCTTCCCAGTGGTGAAGGCTGATGCAGTCCCAAAAAGTGGTTGTTCCCATTAATTAATTGTGATATATACAAGAATGAGGAAACCTCATAAACAAAGTACACCTGGTTATCTTTTCAAAATCGACAAGGCGAGAGGATTAGAGGTGTCACGGAGATAATGGTCTATAAAACTGGACTCACAATGCCACTGAGCAACCAACATAATGTCATCCACAGGGACCCCATTAAATAGGGCAGTGGAAGTCACTACGCCCCGGACACTGTGAGCCTTGGCCATGTCAACTTGCTTACCGGTGGCGGATTTATGACAAAACTGAATACATTCTACAATCCACCTGGAAATGGTGTCCTTAGATGCCCTGCCATGGGGTTCAATATATAACAACCATAACGCTGACTGGTCCGTCCGCCACTCCTGAGTATGTTGTCTGTACCGGATGAGCACTCCGATGGGACACCATGCTTTAGAATTAGGATCATATCTAGTTAAAGCTGGCAAAAAATAGGTTGACCTGGATATTTCAAAGACTGATTTTTAGCCAAGAAATTAATCCTAGGTAGAAGCTTAAGCCCTTCCCCTGTAACAACAACACGGTCTTCCTCGGCTGATAAGGCATGAATTTCACTCCTACGCCTAACCGAGGCCGTAGCAATTAAAAATACAGTTTTAAGAGTTAACATTTTCATAGAAATGGAACTAAGTGGTTCAAAAGGCTTATCGCCTAGTACCTAAAGCACTAGAGATAAACTCCAAGATGGAATCACCGGGGGATTCCTTGGTCTTAGATTGCCCATGCCTTTAATTAATACATTTAATGTACTTACTTCATCACTTCCCCTATTAGCCAAGCAAGGGATAACTGTCATTAAAGCTGATTTATAACCAGCAATAGAGTTAGGTTTGAGGCTATAGGCATCATACAGGTGACAGAAGAAATCAGCTACTACCTGAATAGATGAATCCATTGGATGAATACATCTTTTTGAGCACCATTCTGCAAATCTGTTGATTTTATAATTATATGCTCTGGAGGTTGACCCCCTCCTGGCTTTGGCCATAAACATGGCTGCTTGCTCAGAAAAGCCCTCCTTAATTCTAGATTCCTTGACAACATCATAGGCAGTCAATCTGAACATTGACAGATTGTTGTGAAGGGCCTTGCCCTGGAAGATAATGTCGTCCATCAGAGGCAGAGGAACCGGATTGTAGACCAGAAGGTCCAGCAGATCCGTATACCATGATCGGCTTGGCCAATTTGGGGCGATCAGAAGCATGTGGCACTCCTCCTGTCTGATTTTCTGAAGAATTTTTGGAATCAGGATTGCTGGAGGGAATGCGTATGCATACATTCCCACCCAGCTGATAGCTAACGCATCTGTTGCGAAAGCGCTTGGATCTGGAATCGGAGAGACGTACGTCGTCATCTTCGCATTCTTCTTCGTTGCGAACAAATCGATGTTGGGTTTCCCCCAATGGTCGAACAGACGATCCGCCACACATTGATTTAGTTGCCAATCCGTCGGTGAAACACTCATCCTTCGGCTCAATGAGTCTGCTAGCAGATTTAACCTTCCCGGAATATGAACTGCTTTCACGGTAATCCTGTGATCCAGGCACCAACAAAGCAGTCTCCATGTCATCATACAGAGACTGGGCGACTTCGTTCTGGCCTGGCAGTTTATGTAAGTCACAACTGTTGAGTTGTCTGATCGAATAAGAACAATCTTGCCCTGAACTTTCTGTAAGAAATGTTCCAGGCCCAGGACTACTGCTCTTAACTCCAGTAGATTGATATGTTCCTTTGACTGTTCCAGATTCCAAAGCCCTGATATCGTGGATTCTTCCAGGCAAGCTCCCCACCCCTCTATCGAGGCATCTGTATACACAGTTACCTGAAGGTGAAGAGGGGTTAGCATAACCCCCGCCAGGAGATTCTCTGTCTTCAACCACCATTGCAGGTAGTGAATTAGAGGCTCCAACACTGACACGTTCGAGTCCAGTGAACCTGTACTCTGGGTCCATTGTGTCATGAGAAATAACTGGATCGGCTGCCTGCGTCAGGCAGCCTGAGGAATGACCGGTTCCAACGAAACCATCAACCCCAGCATTCTCAAGTAAACCCGTGCCAGGACATGACGACTGTCGCACACTGACTGAATTAATGAGATGAGTCTCTGAACTCTCTCCTGAGTAGGATAAACATATCCTGTCTCTAGATCGAAGAACATCCCCAGGTAAACAAACTTCTGGGATGGAGTCAGCTCTGATTTTTGGAAATTGATTATCCAGCCTAAGTTTGTGAGTCTTCAAAGCAATCTCCAGATTGGCCGATAAACTTTCCTGGGTGTGTGCTTTTAACAGCCAGTCATCTATGTACGTGTGGACTGCTATGCTTCTCCTGCGGAGGTATGCTGTAATCGCAAGAACCACTCTGGTGAAAACCCGAGGAGCCGTGGAAATTCCGAAGGGTAACACCCTGAATTCCCACTGTCTGCCATGGAATGCAAATCTCAGGAAGCGACGGAAACTCCTCGCCATGGGGATTTGGAAATAAGCATCCTTCAAATCTACTGAAGCTGTCCACATTCCCCTCTCCAACCCTGCCAATACTGACCTCACAGTCTCCATCTTGAAACTGGGTGTCTCTATGAACTTGTTCAATGGCTTGAGGTTGAGAATTGGTCTCCACCCTCCGGTGTATTTTGTCACTAAGAACACGGTTGAATAGAAGCCTGGACATGTCTGTGCTGGCTGAATTGCTCCTTTTTGTATGAGGGAGTTTATTTCCTCCTCTATACACAACCTTTGATCTGGATCTCTCAGAATTTGAGTCCAGATTGGCACCAGAGACAGTCGCGATGGTGGGCCTGTCATCCAATCGGGATGATACCCGACTGAAAGCCATCGCAAGACTAAACGGTCCTGAATCAACCGTTCCCACTCTTGCATGTGGTTGGCCAGACGGCCTCCCACTGGTCCACCTAGGGAGAGGTGGACATAAGGAGTGCAAGAGCGGCACTGTCTCCTTTGCCAGAACCACGGAGTGGTTCTCACCGTGGTAACCGGCCCATCAGGCATGATTACCACGACCAGATCCTCGCGCGCCACGACCAGCACCACGCGCACTTCGGTGCGCGGGTGGCTGCCTGGCTGGCTGCGCCTGAGGAGCCTGCACGCCCCCCCTCACTGCTGGCTGAATCGCACGCGGCCGAGGCCGACGCTGCGATGGTGGCTGGCCTCTGACATGGCCACCTCCACCTCGAGCCCGCAGAGGATGGTACGCAGGGGGTGCAGCGCAAACGCGCTCCCTACGGAGCACCTCAAACTGTTCGCGCAGCGCCCTCCGGTTGTTGACCAGAGTAACCGTCTCCTGGCGGTGCCTACATCCCTCACCTCCAAAGAGACCAGGACCTGCCATAGGCGTATGCAGAAGCCTATTGTACAGGTCCTGGGATGGGCACAGGTTATCTAACACAAACGTGCACCTCGCCCGGACACTTCTGGTCACCGCCCGAGTCATACAGTCCAGAGCCAGGTTGAACTGTGGCTCGGTTGGCGTGATGCGGAGGCTGTTACTACCCCCGGTAACAGCTGGGAGACGTGAGACAGCGCCGCAATAGACGCTCTCCCACTCTCCTCCGCATCACGCAACGCGGCATTGGCCGAATGCAGCGCGTTCGAACACACGGCTCAAGTGTCAGAACGGGAGCCTGGCCGCGTATCCTCACCTAAAGCCGCGCGGTCATCCACGCTAGGCTTAGGTACCACACCGTACCTCTGGTAGTCCACGGGTACGATGCGGCAGCGCCTTGCTACCTCGACGTCTCCGCGGCAGAGATGGCATGGCGCTAACAGTTGACTTTCCAGCTAACCACGGCCTGTGGTCTCGCCGGCTAGCCGAGTGCTCCACGGGCAGGTCTGGCTTGACACTTATCAGCCATTGACAAGCGTCAGACCAATCCTCCTCCGTGGCTAACTGCGAAAGCTCTACTAGACGAGGGCCTTCGTCTTCCTCCTGAGCTAACGCAGTCGAGCTTGACGTTGGATATGCTGACACTCCTGGCAAGCCAGAGAAAGCATGCGGGCCCGAAAGAGCAGGCATGTTAATCTGACTGGCTTGTCCAGGAGCAGACGCCGTGGTAGAGCGTGGTAGAGCATGGGGCAGATGCCACCACACCACAGCCCCGGCCAGCACCAGCAACACTCTCGGCAAGCCGAGGTATGCAGAATAACTGACCATCAGCTCCAACCAGGGCCACCTTTTGAGCCGTGAATTCTACTCCTGCGTGAGTAGAACCGTGGATCATGTCGCCTGTATTCCCTGTGAGGGGTGCACAGACGTCAAAATCCATGGCCACGGCTTCAGAAGGGGACCCCAGCAGATAATCCTCTTCTTTCTGGCCAGAAAGATTAGACTCCGGGTCAGCAAAGAGAGCTAACCCGGACTGGCCAGGAAAGGTGCCATAGGAGGTACTGGCACCTGCGGTGTGCGGATACCCCTGGGCTGATAAGCAGCCAGCAGGTGCCAGCGACAACCGTCCACAGAACCCCGGCGCGGCAAGCCTGCTGCCAAGGTCGTGGAATGCCCCCTCTAATGGGGCCACCTCTGAATCGTCGAAAACTGGTAACGGCCTAAGGAAAGTCGATTCAGAGGCGGGGATTATCTGCACCGAAGCAGATGATGAGGACAACAAAGGATTTGGTCCAGGAAGCATGCCACGGAGCAACTCTGGTACCAAATCCTTTATTGTCCTCTTCATCTCTCCCAACATCTCACTACGGAAGGCCTCCATGTCCACTGAGGACGAGGCCTTCCTCTTACCCTTTTTACTCACAACCTCTCGTTTCATCTTCCTCTCTTCCTCCACAACCTTGTCCTTTGCCTGTAAGCATAAAAATTCCTTCATTAGTTCGCACCCCCCCCCCAATGCTCACACACATCAGAATTAAGCAATGGCCCACAGGGGCTACATTGGAAGCAAAGATGTGGTATAAACTTCTCCTTCAGGAAGCGACCACAGGACGGGAAACCAGGTCTCCGAAACAGGACAGAAGACGAGGACAATGAGTATTTTAGTTAAGGTTAGAAACTCAAAACCAAAATAAAAAAGAGGGAAACTGATCATAAAGATCACTAATCATATGAGAAACCAGCGTTGGACAAAACTTTAAATGTTAATAAAGAGCAAGGCTGATTATGACGTCATTAATTCAAGACAGAAATTAAATCGATCCGAAAACAAACATCCAGGTGTAAGGACGAATTGTATTCCTAACCAGAACATCTTCAGGATAGATATTCAGACTACACAAACATCAGATACACAATGATAATAGTGCAATTTATAGTTTACATAATTATCATCACCTCATATCATTAACTAGAATACCTGACTTCTTGTATAGACAAACCATCCAATGTGATGAACTGGAACACTCCACCAAGACTAACTCTCTCCACCTTAGGGGAAGGAATTGGATCAAGAGGGCAAAGTGAGAAGACCTTCTTACGAGGCCTCCGAGTCACTGGACATAGACTTTTTGGTTAGATAACCTAACAGTATTAGTAGGAAATGGAACCTTGGTGGAGAGAAACAAACCCTCTGATGATGTGATGTCCCATACATATCCTGACAGATACCTGTGGACATAAACACATAAACACAAAGAGAGATTAGTATTATATAACACCATGTTGACATAAAACAACTATACTAGGCACTTATCACGATAAACGCGAGTCCCGGAAACACATTACACCGGGAAAAATTCGCTAAAATATAATAGAAGTCACCTGATGGATAGATCCTGGGCCCTCCTCTGGCGAAGTAACTCTATCTGCCATCTTTACAGGTGTTCTAAACTTCTACCAAACGCTTAAAAAGACTTGAAAAAAACTTGGAAAAGCTTTGAGCACAAAAGCATGTGTACACCCTCTGCCAATAAATTAGCAAAGAGGAAGCGCTAGTCTGCGCATGCGCGGTGGTGGGGCTGGCATCCGCCGGACTGCACTCTGACTCCCTGCCCAGTAGGGGCACCTAACTGTTTTTATTCTGAGTGTTTATTGAGTGAAAGCCGATATTTAGCAATATCAAAGAGTATTAGGGAGGTAAGTATACTCTTGAAGTGAAATACACTCCTGCCTGGTATGGCGTTTATACATTAGGTAGAGATCGTTCATCTGAAGGCGTGTAATGACTGGCTTATGGTCAGAATTGTGCCTCCACATGAATGAGCATTCCGAAGTAGGGGTTTTGCTTCTGTCTTACATAGTACGAAGTCTATCTGATTGAAGACAGCTGTTGTAGCCTTATAACCTTTTGGGGGCTTTGCGATCAGCAATGTGTCCGGTCCATGTTGTCCGGTGACGGCATGGGTATTTAAAACCCGTATTTGTGACAAATAGGCCATTGGAACTAAGGAATGCCACCAGTGCATCTCCATTGCTGTTGCGTGTCCCCTCTCCATACGATTCCATGCATAAGTCAAGCCTTGAACTTGTGTCTGCAATTCCGAGTTTACCCAGCTTGGAGTTGAAATCTCCACACATGAACAGTTGCCATCTAGCTGGGATTGTGATGGCTGAGCTCAGTTCTGCATAGAAGGAATCTAATATTGCCGTATTCTCTTTGGCTTTTTCGGTTGTTGGGCCATATACGTTGACAATGCAACACTTAGTGGTGGTGTGTTTTCGCGTAGGTACATGTATAGCCAGGTCGATGAATGCAACATGATCACTGATATATCCAAAACTAATGACATGGTCCAAGACCCTTGGTCTGATTATGAAGCCTAAACCCTGGTATGTCGCCTGTTTTCACTCCATGAGTACTAGCTTATGGCCTGTTTGTAGTTGCTGCCCTGAGTGTTTAGCTAATTTAGTCTCTTGAATGCATGTAATATCGATGTTAAAGTGTTCACAGTCTGCACCTAAGGTTGGCCTCTTTGATGTTTCACTCAGACCACGTAGCTATGGTAAGCTCCTGGGAAGATTGCGCTGTTCGAGGATGTCGAGCACAGTTTTTTGTTTAACGAAGGTTAGACATACATGTAATCAGAGTTGTCTCTGTATGCAGATGTCAGCACGCAATGCTTGATGACTTAGTTTCCCAACAAAGTTGGTACAGTACAGTTCAGAGTTAACTTAACGTACGAACGGGTCTGAAATGGGTGCATGATGCGTTGAAGGCCCGTTTCCAACGCATCGGTTTTAAAAATACAATGCATTCACAACGCAGCTAGTTAATTTTTTTTATGCATTTAAAATAATAAATATATGCATTGAGAACGAGCATTAAATGCATAAATAAGCAAGTTTGAACTAGTTTGATGTCCCCCAGAGTGTCAAATGCATTTGTTAAAAGCAAAATGGAACAGACGGCAAATCTTAAATGCGTTTAAAAGATTCGTATGTGCATTGCGTAATACCTGGCATACATACCAACTCCACGGCTCCAACTTCCCGGGATCCAATCAAACTTAGCGGTACATTACATTTCCTAGAAGGGGCAAAGGTAAATATGAGTTTTCCTAAAAAAGACAGCGGGGCATAATATTAAAAATCAAAATTAGAAATATTACGAAAAACACAAAATCATGATTCCCAGTTGAGAATTAATGTAACGATGTGCCCCTGAACGTTTTGCGGCCCTGAATGTTTTGCATCTAGTGCAAGAACCGTAAGCATCGGTTCGTTTCGCATTTAACTTTTATAAACATCCACCGCACCGAAACATGCCGACTGGCGAGATTTAACAAAGGTCAATCATAGAGAAAATTGTCCGTAAGCAACTTCATTATCACTTCTACGCATCACCTGTGTTTGTGATGAACAAACAGCGAATAAACGCAAAATTATGGATTAAAGATGTCAAAATATAGCTTATGTGTTCCAATGCTTGACTAATGTAGACGGTTTTTATTAAAACATGCAGATGGTGTGGTTTTTATTGATAATATGACGCACAAATTATCAGATTCGTGTCCGCTACCACAATATTCTCATCAGTGCGCTACACGAAAAAAGACTAGTTCACGGCTAGTTATGAAATACTATGCGCCCCTAAAGCTGTAACATGTACCGATGTCTCACTGGCTTTTCACGGAAATAAAACGCCCGTAGTGATTTAATGATTTTCTTTTTGTGACATTCGGTAGCTTTCGGATTCACTATATTGCAATGTAATGTAGCCGAGCATAACATATTGTTGTTGCCTCACTCGGGAACCAGGCCGAGGAAATGAGCAATCGCCGCACCCCCCCTCTACGTAGCAATAACATAGCTAGATGATAAATAGTGCCTTAATAAACCTGTAAAAGTTAACATTATAAATAGTCAGGAGCTAATTTCACTATATTTCATGAACCAGACATTGTTTGATTTATTAACTTAAAAGTCAAAGTGGCCGGTAAGATATTGCTTTATTGCTTTTAAAAGCGGCACCGCGAATACGTGTACATTTTGCATTCCGCCATTGTTGATCGCTCAGAGACTGGTTAAAATAAATCACATCATCAATTCGTCATGAATGACAACGAGACACGTGATCAAAATTTTACTAGGATAGTAATTTTCATTCATTCATAATGACGTTAGATGTCCAGCAAGCCAACCAAATTACGGCTACGCTTTTCCAAGAATCTACGATTGCGCATAATTATCGATCGGCGAGACAGTCTCGTGAGGCAATTCTCATTAGTGGTGAATTTAGGCAGTGAATAAGTAACCGGGTTCGTTTTGTTCTGTAAGAATGGAATGTTTACGTTACCAGACAGCTGTATCGGAACTGATAATACGACATACTGCCAATTATTCAACAGTGAGTGAGGCCTCCCCCTAAAATCTTGACAGGAATTTCGAGAAAATTTACGGTACCCTGGCAAAATATAATTGCATAATGTGTGTATGCCCGAGTAATCGGTTGCCCTTCTTGGTCGACTCACATAATGTCGTTATACCAGCGCGGCGTAATTATGAACGCGTTTCACGTTATCAGATTTCAAACGACTTGTCTAACCAATATCATAAATGCGTTGTGTAATAAGTTCTGACGCGTTGTCAAACTGTTTCCAACCCATTTGTTTTACTTTCACACCACGTTGTTTTACCGTTCACAACGGGAAAGTGATGCATCCATTATTTTAAAATAGACCCACTATGTACACGTCATGCACGCGCTGCAGACGCATTTTATGTTAAGTTAACTCTGAGCCATACTGTACCTACGCCGAATGTAAGGGGAGAAAGATGACACCTCCATGCCAGTCTTCTTCGTAATGATGGGGTGAGGATCTGCAATCTCAAACTACATTTGTTCTACCTGTACAGGTTATGAGCAGCCAACCAATGCCCAGTAATAAGTGCAAACATGCTATATGTTTGACATAGACAGCTTCACCAAAATTGTCAAAAATTTAACAGACCGACAAACCGACATACTTGTTGCAAGATACAACTAAAATTTATAACAGGCAGTAAGGCAAGATAGAGATATAAATGAAAGAGCAGGAGAACTGAGAAATGGTCCGACAGAGAGCATACATGTACATGAACAGGTGGGAGTAAAATTACCTTTTAATTTGATATGAGTGTTGAAAATTTGGAACATAACCATATTATCATCAGACTGAAAAGAAAAGGATTATATTAAACAGAAAAATAAATAGAATCTTCATAGATGACAGAATATAAGGACTAGTGTATGCACGTGATCAGGGTGTGTGTGTGCGTGCGTGCGCGTGCATGCGTGCGTGCATGCATATGTGGCCATATTGAAAATCCTTTGTATTTGGTTGAGATACATATACATGTATGCTAAAGGGAGCAAATCTTTATTACGGCGTTATGACAAATTAACTAGACCCATCATTAGTCCATATATAATGATACATGTAGATGAAAAACCCATATAAACATGTAATTATCACTCAGCCCGCATTCAGCGCTTAGATGTCAGGAAGCTACAGGGAGTGTACCCATTTCCGTATCAAAATCCATTACTATTCAAGGACAAGAATAATCAAATTGGACATGTTTGATGACCAGTGCAACAAACTCTTGTAGAACGTACACTCGGTGACGCTTTTTATCCGGGAAATGTCAACATCTCCGACTAACATAAAAGTGCACTGTACTGCTTTTGAAATCAATATCTTGTACTCACCTTTAAGAATTTATTCAAGTACTGTAGAGATTCGTCGGTAAGAGAGACACTGTATCGATGCTCCCTGCAACACATAATATTGGTTAACTTCACAATCTAAGTCAGATTGGGCAAGAAATGCTGAATATCTGCTCAGTGATTGGCCATTTAGAGAATGTATTTTCAAATATAAATTTTAACGAGCCAATCATTCCAGAAATAAACATTCAAGTGTTCTCCTGGTCTGCTAACTGCCATTCCAGAATCCTGCTGCAGCCATAGAGATAAACATAACCACTACATCATGGTCAGTTTTCACTGGACTTGAACCATTACATGCACGTTTATGTGACTTGATGTGTCAAAATCACAAAGTCTCAATTGTGTTGTGATGTATTGTTTATGTATATGAATTTTCTATTAGTTGCTAGGTCAGGATAACTTTAAGAGGTTTATACAGTAAAATGAAATGTATTTAGCGTGGTTTTGGCTTGTGCCATAATTATTTTAGAACCGAATTGCTTTGGGGAAAGGTGTCATTTGTGTCGCCAAGTGTGGTTAGCTGCGCGAAAGTGTGTGTTTGTCTCTGATTGGCTGGTCAGCTCGGAAGTTTTGTCGTTGACTGAATGTTGGTTGAAGGTAGCCATTCGCTAGGTACAAACTGACAAGACAACATTGAAGAACTGATGGAATTCTGTTTATAAATTTGACCGTATATCCAATATATCGGTCCCTCATGTTTGTAAATATTTAGTATAGATATGTTGAATGTCACCGGCTGGGTTCATTTCATCGAAGATATGGGAATATTTGGGGTTTGCCATCTTGGAAAGATGGAATTTAACAGGGTTTTTGAATCGCAAATGGAATAGTGATTTTATTTCCTTTTGTTATATCAATTCATCGTTTCTTGAAGTGTTCAGCTCTAGATTTTCTGATGGCCATTGTTGGTCACCTGCGTGGCAATATTGAAAGATCAAAGACTGGTCATACTTCAAATTGTTAATTTCCAATTGGTTTTGTTTGTATGTACACTCCATAGCATCTATTTAAGGTGAGACATTTTGCTATATCATTAAAATAGGATTCACATCCATATTCTGAAGTTTTGTCGGTTCAAAAATAGGTAACACAATGAAAGGAAGTTTGGATTGTAGTGTCTGATAACTCATACAAAAAATTTATTATCCACTTTTCTAAAAGCTTTATGCGTTGCTTCTGGTTTGTCCTGACGTGAACTGAAGTGTCAGTTGAGTCTGGATGCCGATGTGCTGTTTGCACGCTCCTTTTATACTCTTTGGCTACATCAAATGTACCCATTTGTACCCGTTTGTACCCATTTGGTTGTGTACTTAGACCCGTTTGTACCAGTTTGTATGTGTACTTGTACCCATTTGTTGGGGTAGTTTTTCATTGTTCTTGTAATTGTATCCCCGTTTGATTGTGTGGGTATGCTTCCTATATACCCGGTTGTACCCAGTTGTACCCGGTTGGCTATTTTTTGTATATTCAAAGGTGTGAATATATGTGTATATTATTAGTTGCATGTACCCGGTTGGTTGTATACACATGTACATAACTGGTGAGTTAGTTTTATACACTTTCTGTTTGTATACTTGGCGGGTGGTTTTTGCGCAAGGAAGAATGGGGGGATGACAGTGATTTTTTGTAGCTCTGCTACTGTGTAGGTTTGCAGAGCTTTCGTTTTTTGTGGTAAAAAGGAGTATGTCGGACATTGTTTGGCGTGTTAGCGAAAACGGTCCATTGTTGATCCAGACTACCCTCGTTTCGTGCCATTGTTACAGCTTTACTCATCAGAGGACTGACATATTCTGATTAAGAATATTTCCGTAAGATGTTTTGAGTTTTTGTGTTGGAGAGGAGTAGTTTTGGTTGTATCCAACAAATAAGGTTTTTTTGGTAATATTAAGAACACAGTTTGTGAGCGATAGAGTAGTGAGGTAGTGTTTCTTACCTTTATAGATCTTCTAGGAGAGCCAGGAGTGGCTCTGGTCTTAGTTCTTCTTCCCGCCAGTCAGTGTCCCAGTGTGTCGGGAATTCTGTGGTGCGGGTGGGGTCTGCTGGGAATGGTTTTTCCCACCAGTCGTCCGGTGTGGGCGCTCTGTACCACAGGTTGGTGGTACGGTCCGGTTCCGGGCTGGAGAGCGGATCTGAGTAACCTGTGGAATGCCAATGTTCGTCCGGCCGTTGCGGGGAAAGTCCTGATGTGGAGGGTCTATTGGTGGTCGGACTGGCTGGTGGTTGTTCGCTGGTTGATACTGGTGGTGTGTTTGCCACTGATTCTGGTGCCGCTTGTGGTGTTGTTGGCGCTGCTGTTGGTGTTGGCGATGGAGATCGTGTTGGAGAGTGTCCCGTAGGTGATGGTGAGTTGTGAGAGCAATGTCACAAGCTGTTACTTGTCTGTTGACGTTGCATAGATCAATAACAGTTTGTTGTTGAGTCGGGAACCCCCCACAGACCACCTTGCGGGTTGGTCTGTTGTTTTATTAACGACTATAAAAACATACTTACCGTTCAATCACTACTTGCTAAATCAATTATCTGCATTTAGCTACCAGAATAAGATTTTTATGCTTGCATACACTCCTCCCCATGCCTATTCCTATAAATATGGACCCTCAACCAGGCTACTGGTTAGGTCCATCTCCGGTATATTAACTGACATAGACTGGCACCAGTCTGTACTCACTCCATAGTGACACCTGTCACTAAGCACCCTTGCGCATGCGCACTGGAGCCCAAATAGGAAACAGATTCACTTTTCTGAATTTAAGTGCCAAATATTATAGGCAAATTCCCAAATCAATTCCGTGCGGGGTGGCTGAGGCCGGGTCGTAGTGATTGAACGGTATGTTTTTATAGGGGTTAATAAAACAACAGACCAACCCGCAAGGGGGGTCTGTGGGGGGTTGTTATTACACCACAAAAACATCCATTACCGTTCAATCACTACTTGCTAAACCTATAGATTTGGTCAGTGCCCCACTTAAAACATTAGGTGGGAGGCGATTTGAGAATCAACAAACAAGGATAGAAATCAAACCAATCTTATCCAACTGTTAATAACATAACATAATAGCGCATTTAAATCAATCACACCATGATTATCAAATAAGGAAAACTTGAACATAGAGATAAATAAAAACCAAAATAAACTCTCACCATTTCTTACAGATGCAGTCTTAACGAAAATGGCGAGATGTGCTTGGTAAATCATCTTCACCTATTTTGGTTAAAATCGTAATATTACGAAAGGAGGCTGCTGCACTCTGATCTTTCAGATGAAAGGTTGTAAAAGAGGATTCAGATTTCCATCCTGCAACCTGCATGACTTCATCTAAATACGAACCGGCAAAAAGCGCAAAAGAGGAAGCGATTCCTCTAACATCGTGAGCTTTAATATGGGTGAGATTAATTTGTTCCGGAGAAGCAATCTCGTAACAGAGCTTAATCGTCTCCCAAATCCATCAGGATATCGTACTTTGAGACCGGCTTAGCTAACTCTTCCGCATAAGAAAACCATAAATGATGGATCAAATCTTTTGAAATCAGTTCGCTGTTTGTACATTCTTAATGCCCTAACAGGACACCAGAGTTTGTCGGAAGGCGAAAAAGATGAAAATGATTTTTAAATGATCGGACTAGCAGGAAAAAATCCCTTCTGGGACATAGGACTAAACCGTCTCCTGCAACTAAAAATCTCTCCCTTTCAGCAGAAAAAGCATGAATTTCTGAACGCCTTCTAGCAGAGGCCTTTAATACTAATAGAGGAAAGAGGTTCAAAATGACGGCCTGCCAGCACTTGAAGAACCAAAGCCAAGTTCCATGAAAATAAAGGCTTAGCTATCGGAGTACGAATATTGCCTAGACCTCTAATAAAAACTATTAACGGTCTTAGTGTCCTTGACATCGGCATACAGAAGGCGAGGAAGAGAAGATGCCAGAGAAAATCTATATCCCCTAACCGTATTAGATGATAAATGTAAGGAATCAAAGAGATATGTGAAAAAGTCTAATACTAGGGGAATAGAAACAGAATCGGGCACGAGACCTTGGTCCAAAAATTATAAGTCAACACTTGTAAACTCTGCGGGTCGACTCTCTTCTGGAAGAATCGATAATTACTGAAGATCTTGAAGAAACTTTACTCTCGTAGACTTTAGTTTCGATATTCTCCAAACACACATACTGAAGATTTCTGGGTTTGGATGAAGACAAAGACCTCTTACTTGAGACACAGGATCCTGGGAGAATGGAAGAAGATGATGGAAGTCGACCAGGAGATCTAGAAAGTCAACAAACCAAATCCTCTTTGGCCAAAAAGGCGCTATTAAAAGAATCTCGCAGATTTAATCTTTGACCTTCTTCAACACTAACGGCATCAAAATCTTTGGAGGGAACGCATAGACGAACATTCCTGTCCAGGACTGAGACAGGGCATCCACCGCCAGGGCTTGACTGTCCGGAAAAAGAGACATGTAAGGAGATCTGAGCATTCAGAGATGTCGCAAACAGATCTGCCAGAGGACGATCCATAAGACTGAAAATGGCTTTGACAACCGACGTCTTTAACTGCCACTCTGTGTGGGCGAATATGACAATTCACACTGCCTGGGACATGAGAAGACACTACAAGAATCTGATTCTTGCGACACCATAAGAGAAGGTTCCACACTTCTAGTCAAAGGAGGGATGACCTTGTACCCCACCCCTGCCTGTTGATATGAGACCACTGTCGAATTGTCCGACCGAATCGAGACTTTGAGACCTATCACAAGATCTGACCATGAAAGGAGAGCCTTCTTGTCAACACACAATTCCAGAATGTTGATATGAGCTGTCGACTCCTCCAGGGACCAAAGACCAGAAACCAACAGGGAGTCCCAGACCGCTCCCCATCCCTCCTGAGAAGCGTCTGTGAAGATAATCGCGTGAGGGGAGGACTTTACCAGTGGAACACCCACCAGAAGCAGAGAACGATCTTTCTAAAAATCTAGAAGAGGAATCAAGTGTTCTCTGATGGGAATCTGATGGTAAATAGAGTGAACTGACTGCTTCCAAAGGGACATAAAATACATTTGGAAGGATCTTCTCATCAGCACCGCCCATAAAATAACATTCGCTATGCTATTTCCATTGTCACTGATAAAGCCTCTATTCTTGGATCTGAGGGGAAGACTAGAACCTGGGCCAGATCGAAAGAAACGCCTAGATGCGTGAAGATTTGAGAGGGACCTAGGCCTGATGTCTTTAGATTTAAAATCCACCCTAGGTTGCATGCCAGACTGCAAACCTCTGGAAGAATTCCTGAGAGAATTGAGGAAGACTTGCTTTACTAACCAATCGTCTAAATAAACATGTAGATGGATAGAATGACGGTGTAAAATTCTTGCCACGGCTGAGACTAGGCGAGTAAAAAGAAAAGGAGCCGTGGTCAGGCCAAAAGGCAAAACTGCTAAACTCGATCTTAGTAAGCAAATCTCAGGAACTTTCTGAAGGAAGGGTAAATGAGAACATGAAAGAAGGCGTTACTTTGGTCGATGGAAAACGACCACATACCTGATCTAGACTGGAAATGATCTGGGAGATGGTCTCCATCTTGACTTCGGAGTAAGAATCATGAGATTTTTAAAATTAATGCAGATTTGAATGTTTCAGAGTGAATAGAGATCATTTTACTCAGTTTTAATGACAGGGTAGGAAATCCTACCCTAGGCTGAATGCTCTCATGTACGTATAAATTCCTTAGAATTAACATCATTCACAAAGAAAACTAACATGCTAATGACCAAATTGACAATGGGAGGACCAGAGGAAATAAGAAAGAAAAATTAGAAGAGGAAAGTGCCGACACAAAAGAAGGAAGGGCTATAGAAAACTTGTACTTAAAAGGAAGAGAAATGGACTAAGCAATCCACCTGGGAGCCAGGGACCAGTCATCCGAAGAGACCCTGACTGGACAAAATCTGCTCAGCCCTGACCGACTTGGGAATAGAAAAAATAAGAAGGATTAGGAGATGGAGAATAAAAATGATGAGAAGAATCACCAGAGGCCAGAGAATCAACAGTTCAAATGGAAAGAGGAAAGCAAGGCCTCTTAGAAGCTAGAAGAGAAGAAAACTGTAAAGAATCAGAAAAGGAAAGAGATTGATCAGAAGGAATGTGAACAGATACAACATCCTGACCAGAGGACATGGAAAGAGAATCAGGCCACTAGCGGAAAACCTTGAAAGACTAGAGAAAAACCCTGACATGAAAGAACGAACAAGGGACAAATCCCTAAGAACAGAAAGCAATGAGAAAACCAGACCATAATCAACAATTAGGAACTCAAGCTCAAAAGAGAGAATGACAGAAACAATCGGATCAAGATCATCAAAGGAGGAAGAAGAGGAAGAAGGAGGAAGAGAGGAATTAATAAGAATGGAAGATGAAGAGGAAAGAACAGGACCAGAAGATCCCTGGAGAGGATTGATAGATGAAATACGGGAAAACCCCAGAGGAGGGGAAAAGGGGGGGGGGGGGGGGGGGGGGGGGGGAGAGAGAGAGAGAGAGAGAGAGAGAGAGAGAGAGAGAGAGAGAGAGAGAGAGAGAGAGAGAGAGAGAGAGAGGAAGGAGAACATGACTAGAAGAAAACTTTAGAAGGAGAAGGGGCAGAGGATGAAGGAAGAGACCTAGAGGAGGGAAAAGGAGAGAAAAAAATAGAGAGAGAGAGAGAGAGAGAGAGAGAGAGAGAGAGAGAGAGAGAGAGAGAGAGAGAGAGAGAGAGAGAGAGAGAGAGAGAGAGAGAGAGAGAGAGAGAGAGGAAGGAGAACATGACTAGAAGAAAACTTTAGAAGGGGCAGAGGATGAAGGAAGAGACCTATACTTATCTTAACTCATTATTATTAAAGACTTAGAACCAATATTATCATCTTGTAAAGACAGATGTCATAGAGTTTGATAAGCCAATAAAAGGAATGATTGATAGAATGATAATGAATCTCCGGGAACAGCTAGATGTTAAATACACAAAACATTGATACTTAATTATGATTAAACACTACGGGATGAATCACGAAAAAACCGCTGAAAGACAGAGGCGATATAAAATCAAAACAAAAAGACTCACCTAAACCATGACTGTGACAATGCAGAAGAAAAAATTCAGCTTTTATTCCTTCTTCCTTCACCCTTATCCTATTTTTCTATTCTCAGCGTTTTCTTCCTCTTGTAATCATTAATCTTAGAGCCATTCTCTTCCCTATGAATCCACTACTGAATCTTTTCCTTTCAGCGCCTGTCAGAATTAGACTAAGAATTACGCTCGAAATTTTCTTCAAGAAATTAATTCCCTTGGTTAAAATAAATGTCAAGCTGTCGACATAAAAGGACAAAAGAGCGCGAAAAAAGGCTGAACGGCCCGAAGACAACTGGCCATCTAAAGTTGGATGAAATTAAAAATCAATTTTAATTGCGACATCTAGCGATAATGCGTAGAATACAGACTGACTTATTGACTGCAACAAAAAACCCATCCGACAACCAGTCGGAAGAGTCTTTAATTATGTTGAAATGTTTCACTGATAAAAGAATAAATGTTGAATATCTACAATTCCAAGAGAGACTTCAAGACTGGCAATGTCTCGGAATTAATATTTTCAGCGATTAAACATTCCGATTTTAAAAGCACTTACTGAAATAAGACTAACTCTTAGACAAAATGATGACAAGATCCTAGGAAAGACAAACGTGGAATCTCAGTAAGAGCTATCACCGGAAATCCAAAAAATGAAGACAGAACCAGAAGTTAATTATAGAACACTATGAAAACCGGTAATGACCCTATCCCCGGATGTACGAATCCGGAAGTGTAAAAATAGGAAACGGAAATGCGCAAAACGGAAGACAACCGGAAACTGAACCCGGATGTACATTAAAAAACAGAATAAGCATAAAGAACCGGAAATACGCAAACCGGAAGTCAGACCGGATACGGAAAGAACGGAGGTAGATCCGGAAACGGAAGTAACCCCTGTCCTGAGGACCTGAATCCACTATAACTGATCTAAGACATTGACATCGGCATATATGTTAAAGACGGGGGCTTCCGCCGTCGCCACCACTGCTTGAAGGTCATGCCTTTTCTTCTTATTTACAACCTCAAGACTCACGTGGGTTTGACCCGGTGACCTGCTCGAGATCACCTTCGAGAACTTATTTGCTCTAATTATTTGTTCTTTATTTGTAAATTCATTCACTAGACCGGAAGTACGTCCCAACCGGAAGTGGAAGTCGGAAGAGCTTATTAGTCATACCGGAAACGGTCGGAATGGAAGTAGCACCGGAAAACGGAAGTAAACCCAAGTCCCGAGGACCTGAATACACCCCACCGGAACTGTGGCTATAGGCGACCTATGAAGAATCTTGACGACTGGTATGACCGAAAATTTTGGCATTAGCTTTTGGACGTTAGCTTCTGCCTCCGCCACCACTGCTTGAGGTTATGCCTATCACCCTCAAGACTAATGTGGGTTTGACCCAGTGAACTGCACGAGCCCACCTTCGAGAGCTTAGTCGCTCTAGACTTTGTTTAGGAGACCTGATTACTTGCATTGACATTAGAGGAATTGGTTTCACCCATTTGCGGGAACGCCCGCTAGCCCTCGGGCTATCGTCGGAATCAGAAGAAACTTCCTGTTTCTTGGCCTCCATGATGGCAGAAGATATTTTTTCGTCTAAAGATTTTGTCAAAACTGCAGCGAAGGATTCAAATCTCGCAAATAAAGCTATCACGGCTTCCGAATTCGCCGAAGAAGCCCACCCCCCCCCCCCCTCCGTTGCTGCTGGATTAGACTATTGCAAAAGACACAGCTTTTGTCTACTAGCAATGGAGGAAGGGGAAGGACGACCATAGAGCAGCGCTGTAAGGACAAATAATCCTTAAAGAAAATTAGATACGAACGCAGACCACCCTATGCAGAACCCGCACATCGATGTGGGGGTACACGTAGTGCACTTAAAACAGAAATGTCCTCCTTACTCCACAGAGTGAACTCGTTCACAGATTGAGGACGTGCACTTGATTTATCGGTCGTTAAAACACTCTTAAAAATGAAAAAAGATTACGAAAGAAGCATACAGCCTAGAATTTCGATAAAAGGAGTCTAGAAACATGCAAACGCCTTTCAAAGAAAGGCCAGAAAAGTTCAAATTCAAGATTGTTTACTATCATAGGGAAATAAATGTAATTCCTTGTAAAGCACTATTTTTTCTTTTAACTGAAAGTGATTAAGCGCTCACTGGAGTAATAGAGTGTTTTTATATGATGATGACTTAGACATATTAAAGTTGTTAGCACAAAAACGAAACCCACGAAAACCGGTAACATTTATATACATAGTTATAAAGTTCAATATAACCACGAAATGCTTCCAAAAACATAATTTTGGGAGGATAGACTTCATAGTAGGCATATCTTAGCGTGAGGAAGTCCTTCAATAGTAAGCTGACACAGCGCAAAGCTATAAAATCTTTCTGATAATATTTGTGCAGTTGTTCTGCTTGCAGAATAATTGAAAAGTATATCTGTTTCCTATTTGGGCTCCAGTGCGCATGCGCAAGCGCGCTTAGTGACGGGCGTCACTATGGAGTGAGTACAGACTGGTGCCAGTCTATATCAGTTAATATACTGGAGATGGACCTAACCAGTAGCCTGGTTGAGGGTCCATATTTATAGGAATAGGCATGGGGAGGAGTGTATGCAAGCATAAAAATCTTATTCTGGTAGCTAAATGCAGATAATTGAATTAGCAAGAAGTGATTGAATGGTAATGGATGTTTTTGTGGTGTAATAACAACAGCCCGTGGCGGACACCTAGGTGTGACCTGAACTGTTCTGTCCTGTTGTTTTTTTTACCACAAACTAAACACCACCAAATTCCTTGCTGTCTGTGAACTATCTTGTCGTGTCTATATAGACCCGAGCTGCATTTGTAGCTGTTTGTACACTTGGTGCAGTGAAAACGGTCTATTAATGAACACTGTATGAACTCATATGGTTGTTAAATTGTTTTGTAATGGAATTTGACATTGGTGTAGTGGACGTCATACACAGTGTTGCGTCATCGCAGGTGTGACGTAATAAATTACGTCATAAGCGTAACTAAGGGTAGGGAGGTTTTGGTAACTAGAATTGCTAATTAAGTTTTGCTACCTCAGTAGTTTAAAGGGTTACCAATCCGCGTGATTAATAACGATGGGATCCATACAGTGAAGTTGGTGGATCCAGAATTTCTCACAATCCTTGCGGGGAGCCGTTGCTCCTATGCTATCAAGGTCATAATGGAGTACATCTATGATCCTATAGTTTAAGGAACAGTGATTGGCGAGATTAAAATGAATGGCGACTGGTGTGTCTTTCTTATTCTTAATATCCCTAAAATTTTCCTTAATACGTACTTGGAATTCACATTTTGTTTCCCCCACGTACTGTTTGTAACACTTGTTACATGTTAATAAATAAATAACATAAAATTTATTATCCAATCGGTTTCTAATCAATCCAGATCATACTGCCGGATAACTCATACCACATTGTTAGTGTAGTTGTGCTAGCATAATTCCTGGATAGAAGGGGATATTGTGTGAGGTGGTGGTTATCTAACTGATCTGGGAATTGTATTATATATATAAATTAGAAATTTGTTGGGGGAGGGGGGGGGGGAATTTTAGCATGTAATCTAGCAGCATGGATTATATTACTTTCTTGTCCCTTGACAGCAGAAGATGGTGCAGCTTTGTATTTGAGCATGTCGTACGGGAGGAACAGTTCCGGTGAGACGGGATTTAACACTTTCACTGATGAATTCCCAAGATCTCATTTTCAAGGCAACCATACAGGAAAACTTAAATATGTTGAAATTAATTTGACTGGAAGTTCCAGTCAAATTAATTTCAGAATATTCAACAGAATATGTTTTATATTGTAAAGAATTTACTTTTTCATGTTTAAAGGTGCATATCCACAGCAGAATGATTCAGAATAAAATTGTTAAAATTGTATAATTTTTGAGGCAAAAATTGTGTGCCTAGATGTAATGAAACGAAATAAATCTTAATATAAGATGATTTCATTACGTATAAATTAATATAATTTTTTAAGTTGTCAAATTGAATTAGAGGCACGAAACCTATGAAATTTATTTATATGGAATGAAATCATCATATGTTAAGATTTATTTCGTTTCATTACATTGAGGTACATTAATTAAGCCTCTAAAAGTACATAATTTTAGCAATTTTATTTTCAACCATTTTGGTGTGAATATGCACCTTTAATTAGATAGGCTGATTTTTCTGGTATTCACTTTCTGTTTTGGAGTGAAACTGTCCTTGTTCTTCAGGTTAGATATTTTCTTGGTCAGAGCTGGTGATAGAATTAATTCTTACCATTACGGGTGAGAAGAAAATAGTCCTCTCTTGGCCTGCAAATGCTCATTCCATAAGATAACTATACCAGCCCTGATTTGGATAATCAATCCTTATCACTCTGATGTCAACATTCTCTCTTCTATTGTGTCACTAACTAACAAACTGATGTACCTTTTTAAACAATTTTGATGGATGATTTTGCTGTCAATGACAACAACATCTTCTAACAAATTTGTTGAAAAATGAACACACGTTCGTCTTTCAAGTTAATTTAGAGTTAAAATTTTAACAAGAGCTAAAGGATTAACACCCTGTATACAAACCTAAAATCTGTCGCTTCCTTAAAGCCGAGGACATCGCTTCGAGTTTGTAGTTTGCTGAGATTGTCCAGCAGGTTGACTCCCAGACCCTGCTCCTCCGTGAACAAGCCACGGTGACGACTATAAAACTTGTAACCTGACAACATACACAAACCTGTCAGTAATAGAGGATCTCAAACAAGGCGACATTTTATATCAAATTTATAACAGGTTTATTTGGATTTCAGTGGAACAAAGCTTTAAACCTTTAATGGCTAAATTTGTTCAAGAGAAATAAAAATAGTTGCTTATTGAATGTCCATTTGCATGCCAAGACTATTTTTGAAAACTTATCTCTGGAATGACTGGTTTGTTTAACTAGCCCGTCATTCCGGAGGTAAATTTTCAAAAATAATCTTCTCCTGGACTGAAATCGACATTCCTCAAGACCACTACATAAGCCAGCTTCGGCATGACAGTGTTAAATAGCAAGTTCTAAATTAGATCTTATAATTAGAGCCTTAGACAAGTGTGATAAACCTGATACACA
This sequence comes from Chaetoderma sp. LZ-2023a, assembly GCA_034401795.1. NCBI lineage: Eukaryota > Metazoa > Mollusca > Caudofoveata > Chaetodermatida > Chaetodermatidae > Chaetoderma > Chaetoderma sp. LZ-2023a. The sequence goes on from CM067375.1 coordinate 89,595,929, forward strand.
ATAGTAACTTGATTGAGATTCAATTTATCACATACTCTATTACACAGGTTTATTTTTGTCATCATTTTAACACTATTTTTAGTTATATTTTTGTCATCCATATAGCGCTTCACTAGTGACAGTTGTGACCAATGGACAAGATAACATAGCGACAAACAAAGTAGCATATTATTTCATGTTTGAAGTTTATTCTGAATGGATCCATTAAAATCTTATTGCAATTAGGAGTTGTAGGTAAATATGAATGAGACAAGAAACAGGACATTAATAATCAGTGTCATACCTGCGGCTTTGTGACCATTACATAAGAGCTGTAGGTAAATATGAATGAAGACAGGAAACAGGACGTGATGTAACTCGTTTCTCATCTGATCTCCAGATTCCTGAACTGTTTGCTTCAATCTGGCAAGATAGACATGCAACAATTATTTACAGATTTCCATTTACCATTTTATTCATAATTCTCAATGCATAACTTATGGAAATTTTATATTCAACTTCATATAATATCTGGTGATAAGTTTTTTTGTGATGTTATTATTTACCATAAGCTGTGTTTTTCAAAGTTGTACCGGTTATTCAGAAGAATGTATGGATCCAATCTGTCACACAAGCTTACGTGTATGTGATGTCATAATCATTTAATATGTCACTTGTTAGCTGACATAACAATCAGTGGACCGTTCCAAGTTTATCCATCCATCATCTAACATCATAATTAACTAAGTGACATGTAGGATGATGTCATAACCATGATGTCATGAATCAATCAAAATAGTCCTTCTTTAAATGCTAAATCTCTTATTAATCAATCATTCTAACACTGCAGCAGGAGCCAACAACAACTTTCAGTCACATTGTTTGGAGATAATTAATTCTTATTCATATTAGCAATTGTCTGAAACTCTGATTTAAAATGATGTATTCACGGGTCTACAGAATTTCACCGCTACCCCATGAAACAAGTTCAATGGAGTAGGCCCGCAGGAAAGACTGCGTGGACCCGTAGCGGTTATGGAACCATGGCCATACATGGGTGCCAATGGCACCCCATGTGTGGCCACTGGACCAGGCAAGATAGGTGAGTACCAAGCCTGGCCAACAACACCCGTCACCGTGTCGGTTGGTGGCAAACCAACCAGCATTGGACGGGTGCCCAGTACCGGTGTGGCCTCAACCACGGGCGGAGCGGCTGCCATGGCTTGCGCCAAGCCAGACAGATGGAGGGCGGTTCCATCTAGGATGGAATCGACCTCCATGCTCTCCACCCACGGTATCTCAGGCCGCAACAACCTCTCCACTTCGGCCTCTTCATCCTCAGACCCTGAAGTCGTCACCGGATGAAGAAGCACCGGAGCCTTCCTGGCGAATGGCTCCCATGCCCGACGGACCGGCTACCACTACTGGACGACCCGGAGGTGGCCGCAGAGAAGCAGTACCCACCAGGCCGGAGCCCGCTGGGACCGCCAGGGAGCCATACGAGATGGCCCCTCTGTAACCAGTCCAGAAGCCTGTCCAAGGACAGGGTCCGTACCGGACACGAAGAGAGCTTGCCCTACAGTCCTCAGTATCAGAGACGATACCAGCGTGGGTAGGATGCTATACAAGAAGCCTTGCATAGCGGGCCCATACCACGCCAGGGTGCCAACTCCGAACCCTCCAACTGCAGACGAGGAGCGCCCCAAGGTACCAAAACGGACACGCCTTGATTTCTTTTCGTACTGCCTGACCCCGCGTCAGACCAAGCCAAGTCCTTCTGGGCAAGGAACTTGACCAAACACTTGTCGGGCCACACTGAACAAACATTACACCTACAAACATGTATTATCAACATTACATAAGAAGATCGAAAACAGACATGGTCCTTAAACGTGACCTTGACAAATTTGTGACACTCTTGGCAAGATGATGGGGTAGGCTTGGCCATAAAACAAGCACAAACCTAAAATACCGTAAAATTCTGTGTATATTGTGCTATCGTGCATAGTGCACATCCCTAAATTTGACCAAAATCATCCTGAAAAAACCTTGTTTTCATGTATAGCGCACAGTAAGATTGAGAGACATGTGAACGAAAACTGGTAACAAAAAAATCAATGACATACTGCGTATCGAATACGCTTTCCTTATAAAATCCCATTTGTGGTGTGCGTTACTCTATTGTTTAATCATGGGAATATCATTTGCCTACACTTTTAGCAAATATTTTGTATTAAACTTTATTGAACGATATAAAAATACAAATATAATTTCCATCAGAACAGGTTAGAATCTGAATTTGATTTGAGCAGAGCTCATTAACATAAATGGTCGTTAGAACATAAAAAATTGGATATTTGTTTTGTTTCAATTCATAAAATATGAGTTTTGTGCGTTGATACTTGAGAGAATAAAATCAATTTTAATATAAAAAAAACTCAAATCCATTTTGGCTTACTCTAACAGTGCCGGTAATTACTTTGATAACTATATCAAAGGCGAGCCCATGAGATTTTGTTTAATCACATATGCAGTAGATGAGTGGTTTCAACACTCGGTTCACAGGTGGTGTAGTCAGGTGGTGGGGCGGGATGGGTGGATTAACGCGGTCAGAAGTACAATAAACAAAGGTGATAGAGTTGACTGCCTGACGTTTACAAAATCGACAGTGATCAATTGTATTCCAAACATTTCCCATCATATCACTGTCATATCGTATTTTATATAATATATCATTGTATATAATCATCATCATAATAATAATATATTATGACATAGTGCTATAATCTAAACGAAATCACGGATTTCTTTTTTCACGAGAGAGTTGATACTTACCACCCTGATACTTCATGATATTTCCTAAATATCGACCTAGCTTCTTTAATACTCAGAATTAAAAAGAAACCTCCCCACTGGGCAGGTTACACAACTGACAGACCAGCGGATGTGCAGCCCAAACTCGCACATGCGCGGGGCTGACTCATTCTATTCCAAAATATTGGCTGACCTAATTGCAACATAAAATGCCGATAGACCGAGCCTCTGTGGGGCGGAGAGGCCAGGATCGTATCAGGGTGGTAAGTATCAACTCTCTCGTGAAAAAAGAAATCCGTGATTTCGTTTATTTCACATCAAGAGTATACTTACCACCCTGATACTTCATGATATAGCCAGAATTTGTAAGAGAATTCGGCGAGAGGCAGGCGAAGGTCAGAAGACCGGCTCATCCCTGGAAGAGTAAGCTTTTGCTTTTAGAGCACAACAAACATCTAAAATTGCGTATGTAAACACAATCAGGAAATGATTTGGACATCGGATAACACGACCGATGTTGAGAGTAATGACCGTTTCACATCCACTCCCCCCCTCTTTTAAAGAGGTAGCGATGACCTCAATGTCCTATGTACTCGTACTAAAGTACTATAAGACATCGGACGAAAGCTTCATTTCGTATACTCTCAGATGGAACCACAAAGAACACAAAACCATTACCATTTTAGTAAGTAATATAAAAAACGTGACAAAAAACAATCATCACCAAATATAGGACTAACCTATTTTGATGAGATTCCCCTTTGATCGACGCTGGCGATGATAGGTACAGTACAGAAAAGCGGGGATTCCCCCCACTAAATTGCACTGAGTGTGAGTCAAAGGCCTTATGTACAATATTTACAAATTTATATACAGATTTAACGTTTATGTAAAATCGATAAGGCAAGTGGATTTGATGTGTCACGTAGGTAATGATTTGTAAAACTAGACTCACAGTGCCATTGTGCTACTGACATAATGTCATCCACCGGCACTCCGTTAAACAGAGCCATGGATGTCACTACGCCACGGACACTGTGAGCCTTGGCCATGTCAACTTGTTTACCCGTGGCGGCTTTGTGGCAATGCTGGATACATACCACAATCCACCTAGAAATGGTATCTTTAGAAGCTCTCCCATGGGGTTCAATGTAAGATAGCCATAAAGCACTAGGGTCCGTCTGCCATTCCTGTGTACTTTGTTTATAACACGTTAATGCACGGACTGGACACCAAGCCTTTGGATTAGGATCAAACCTAGACAAAGTGGATAAAACTATAGGCTGACCAGGATATTTTAAAGACTGGTTCTTCGCCATAAAGTTAACTCTAGGTAGAAGCCTAAGGCCTTCCCCTGTCACCACAGAATGGTCTGCCCTGCTGACAAAGCATTTATTTCACTTCTTCGTCTGACTGAAGCTGCAGCAATCAGAAAAACTGTTTTAAGCATCAACATTTTCATGGAAATGGAGCTTAGTGGTTCAAAGGGTTTATCTGCTAATACTTGAAGTACTAACGATAAACTCCAAGATGGAATCACTGGAGGATTCCTTGGTCTTAGATTACACATGCCTTTGATTAAAGTATTTAGATTACATACTTCATCACTTCCCCTAATAGCCAAGCAAGGGATAACTGGCATTAAAGCTGACTTGTAGCCAGCAATAGAGTTAGGCTTGAGGCTATAGGCATCAAAAAGGTGACAGAGGAAATCGGCTACTACCTGAATAGATGATTCCATTGGATTAATACATCTTTTTGCTCTGGAGGTTGACTCCCTTCTGGCTTTTGCCATAAACATGGCTGCTTGCTCAGAAAAACCCTCATTAACTGCTGATTCCTTGACAACATCCACGCAGTCAATTGGAACACTGACGGGTTGTTGTGCAAGGCCTTGCCCTGGAAGATTATGTTGTCCATCAGAGCCAGAGGAACAGGATTGCAGACCAGAAGGTCCAGCAGATCCGTATACCATGATCGGCTTGGCCAATCTGGGGCGATCAGAAGCACTTGGCATTCCTGCTGCCCGATTTTCTGGAGAACTTTTGGGATCCGATTGCTGGCGGGAATGCGTATGCATACATTCCCTCCCAACTGATAGCTAATGCATCTATTGCGATAGCGCTCGGATCTGGAATCGGAGAGACGTACGTCGTCATCTTCGCATTCTTGTTCGTTGTGAATAAATCTATGTTGGGCTTGCCCCAGTGGTTGAACAGGTGATCCGCCACACATTGATTTAGTTGCCATTCCGTGGGAAGAATGCTCATTCTTCGGGTCAATGAGTCTGCTAATAGATTTAGCCTTCTCAGAATATGAACTGCTTTCAGGGAAATCCCATGATCTAGGCACCAGCAAAGCAGTTTCCACGTCATCATACAGAGACTGGGCGACTTCGTTCCGCCCTGGCGGTTTATGTAAGTCACTACTGTTGTATTGTCTGATCGAACCAGAACACTCTTGCCCTTGACCTTCTCTAGGAAGTGTTCCATGGCTAAGACTACTCGCATTTCCAGCAGATTGATATGTTCTCTTGACTGATCCAGATTCCAAAGCCTAGATACAAAGTACTTTGTTTTCTTCCAGGCAAGCTCCCCCTCCCTCCATTGATGCATCTGTGTACATCGTTAACCGAGGGTGGGGAGGTGACACCGTCACCCCCGCCAGGAGATTTTCTCTCTTCATCCACCATTGAAGGTGGTGAATAAGAGGTTCCAACACTGACACTTTTGAGTCCAGGAAACCCGTACTCTGGGTCCACTGTGTCATGAGAAATAACTGGATCGGCCGCCGGCGTAAGGCTGCCTGAGGAATGACTGGTCCCAAAGAAACCATCAACCCCAACATTCTCAAGTAGACCCATGCCAGGACATGACGACTGTTGCACACTGACTGTATGACTGAGATGAGTGTTTCTACTCTCTCTTGAGATGGATAAACATATCCTATCTCTAGATCGAAGAACATGCCCACGTAAACAGACGTCTGGGATGGAGTCAGCTCTGACTTTTGAAAGTTGATTATCCAGCCTAGATCTGTAAGAGTTTTCAAAACGATCCCCAGATTTGCTGATAGACTTTTTGAGTGTGTGCCTTTAACAGCCAGTCGTCTATGAACATGTGGATTGCTATGTGTCCCCTGCGGAGGTACATGTATGACGTCATAGCTTGGACCACTCGAGTGAAGACCCGAGGAGCCGTCGATATACCAAATGGGAGAACCCTGAATTCCCAGAGGCGGCCCTGAAATGCAAATCTCAGGAACCGATGAAAGCTCTTCGCAATGGGAATGTGAAAATAGGCATCTTTTAGCTCTATTGATGCTGTCCACATTCCCTTCCTCAATCCCGCTAACACCGTTCTCAGTTTCCATTTTGAAACTTGGTGTGAGGATAAACCTGTTGAGAGGTTTGAGGTTGAGAATTGGTCTCCACCCTCCAGTGCTTTCTGTCACTAGGAACACGGTTGAATAATAACCCGGACATTTTTGTGCCGGTTGAATAGCATGTTTTAGTATGAGGGATTGAATTTCTTCCTCTATACACAACCGTTGATCTAGATCTCTTGGATTTTGAGTCCAGACTGAAAGCCATCGCAAGACTGAGCGGTCCTGAGTAACCCGCTCCCACTCTTGCATGTGGAAGGCCAGACAGCCTCCCACGGGTGCACCTAAGGACTGAGGTGGACCCGAGAGGTGCAAGAGAAGCCCTGTCTCTGGTGGCTGTCCTAGCAGCACTGGTGTGGTCTTTTTGAGAGGCGACCCATCAGGTTCGGCTCCCACGACCAGAACCCCGCGCACCTCAGTACGCAGGCTGTCTGGCGGGTTGCACTGGAGGAGACTGCGCTCCACCCCCCCCCCCCCCAGCTGGCTTACGCTGTCATTGCCGTGGCCGATGCTGCGTAGGTGGTTGGCCTCTGACAAGGCCACCACCACCTCTAGCCTGCTGAGGGTGGAAGGCAGGGGGCGCTGCTCGAACACGCTCCCTGCGGAGTACTTCAAACTGCTCTCGCAGCGCCCTCCGGTTGTCCACCAGGTTTACGGTTTGTTGGAGGTGCAGACATCCTTCACCTCCAAACCCTGGACCTGCCATCGGCGTCCGAAGAAGCCGATTGTACAGGTCCTGCGAGGGGCACAAATTGTCAAGGGCAAATGTGTGCCTCGCCCGTAAACTCCTGGTTACGGATCTCGTCATGCAGTCCAGAGCCAGGGTAATGCCATCCTGGATGGCTCTCTGGACTGCAAGAGAAGTTTGGCGGGCCACGGATGCTGCTACTACCCCATGTAGCAGCTGGGAAACGTGCAAGAGAGCCGACATGTACTTTCCTCCGTGTCCTGCAGCGCGGAATTAGCGTTGCGCAGATCGCTAGCGCACAAGGGTCCCGTATCAGACTGGGACCCAGCCTGCATGTCTTCGCCCAAAGCCATACGGTCATCCGTGCAAGGCTTTGGAACGACGCCATACTTCTGATATAGATCAGAACTTATACGGCAGCACCGTGCCACCTCGCGAGGGGCCTTCGCAAGGCGTCCTTTCGGCAGAATGGACGTCTCTGCCGCACCGCATACGGCAGAGATGGCATGGTGCTCGTCACCGGTTTCCCTCCCAACCACGGGCGCTGGTCCCGCTGGGAAGCCGGTGGATCCACCTGGAGTTCTGGCTTGATGTTCACCAGCCATTGGCAAGCATCCAGCCAGTCTTCCTCGGTGGCCACCTGTGAATGTTCGATGAGCCTAGGGCCTTCGTCGTCCGCAACCACATTCACTGGTGGAGTAATGGCCGGAGCTGATGATACTCCTGGAAAGCCAGGGAAGCCATACGGACTCACAAGGGATGGCATGGCTTGCACCGTGGCTATTCCAGGAGCCGGATCTATGGCGTCATGGGAGGCTAAAAACATGACGTCACAGTCCGGGCCTTCCTCACGGTAACTCTCGGCAAGCCGAGGGATACGGTATGGACGGCCATCGACTCCTAGCCGGCCTAGCCGTTGAGCCGTGAGACCCACTCCCGAAGAAGTAGTTCCATGGAAAAGGTCACCCATGGGCCCCCACCCATGGGAATCCATTTCCATGGCCATCGACTCATCGGTAGGCCATAACTGAGTGTCCTCTTCTTCCTGCCCAGAAAGATTAGACGCCAAGCTTGAAAAGGGATCAAGCTCGGCCTGGGCAGGAGGGATATCGCGTGAGGCGCTGATACCCTTAGCCTTAGGCTGCTCTAAAGCACTCGATAAGCGAGCGCCTGAGGCCATGGCTTTCGCTCCCGGGTCCACGGGCGAGGCAAGCCTCAGCGCCGGACCAACGGGAGCCGTCTCTGGGTCTATAACGAAAACTGGTTTGCTAAGAGAACCAGACCCAGAGACGGGAACACTCTGTCCCGGAGCAAATGAAGAAGACAATGACGAACTTGACCCGGGAAGCAAGCTGCAAAGCAACTCCGGGACAAGATCCGTGATCGTCTTCTTCATTTCTCCCATCATTTCAAGACGGAAGGCCTCCATGTCTGGCATGGACGCCTTCCTCTTCTTACCACACTCCTTTTCCAAACGCCTCTTCTCGTCTGCCGCCCAGTCCTTTACCTGCTGCTTTAAAAAATTAGTTAAAACCTCCACCGGCCACAACTCACACACATGGCAATCTAGAAGAGGCCCGCACATACTGCACCTAGTGCAGTCATGAGGGAAAAAGCGGGCCTTCACAAAACGGTGGCAGGAAGGGCATTTGTTCTCAATAACCCTCTGAAAAGACACAAACGGAAACAATTAGTTTTTAGTTATGACGAACCAAAAGACCAATTGCAGAAGGCTAGTAAGATCCATAAGGAAAACTTTTGACCATCAAATGAAAGATAAGCCAGGCCCATAGAAAAAACTATAGGCCTGACAAAAAGTAAACAAATCCTAAAACCTTGTTATACAATGTACTTCTTTAAGAGGACAAGGGAGACATAAGAATTTGAACTTGAATACTTGAGAGGCGAACTTTTTTAGACTTCACAGTCAAAACACAGATTCATTAGTAATTGAACTTTATAAACACAATGAACCTATGCAAACCATCAAGAGAGATAAATAACTCAACACTCAGTCAAAAAACAAAAAATTTTCTCTCTCCTAAATAACCTCATAAGATGACTTCTGAAGACGAGTGAAGTCTGATAAACAACACAGGAATACCTGATCCTGAGTCCAAAAACCCTGTGGTGGGGGGAGAATGCGGAGAAATTACATCTTATGGTAATAACTCCCTCAGCAAACTCATAATAAAATAGAAGGACCCAGAAACCAAGTATAAATATTGTTTAAATTACAGGATACCCTTCAAATATCAGCTCATGTGTCCGAAAAATAAAGCACAACATGCGTTAGCTAATATATAGGCCTCCCCCATAAATGAGCTAGCCTAATAAAGACGAAGCCACGAGATAGAGCGAATCCCGGAAATACCATCCGAGTCAACACGCAAATTTGTTATCAATAAATTTACTAAAGTACACATGATGGCTTGGACCGGGAGTATCCTCCGGCGACTTGGCAGCGTCAGACATACTAATAAACAGTCAAACAAGTTGCAAAACAACTCAAAGCTTCAAAAAGACAGAAAGCAAAAGCAAGGCTAAAAAGCGTGTTGCAATGGCAGGTCAATATTTTAAGAAGAGAATGAGTCAGCCCCGCGCATGTGCGAGTTTGGTCTGCACATCCGCTGGTCTGTCAGTTGTGTAACCTGCCCAGTGGGGGCGGTTTCTTTTTAATTCTGAGTATTATTGAAGCTGGGTCGATATTTAGGAAATATCATGAAGTATCAGGGTGGTAAGTATACTCTTAATGTGAAATAGTTTATTCCACGCATTGCTTATTAAATAAATTGAATTATCTTCAATTTGAAATGATTTTCTATTCTCATCCTTTCGTTTCCATAGTTACTTCGTCATACTTTGACAGCTGTGACCTTTAACCGTAACCTATCAATCATAATCAGCATCCTGCCCGCCGATTGGTCAAAACATTGTGCTGTTTAGCACATTGAAAACATTCCATTCTATATCTATGTAAATGCTAGATCACCTTGGAAAACATCAGCTCTATCATTATTTTTGTTAACACATTTATGTCCGTATCTGTGTAGCAATCTATGGATTTTAAACATCTCTATGTTCAACTTGGGAAGACAAGAGTAACCTCCCTTTATAGATATAAATTATAACAAATTACAGGAAACAATGGCGTTGTAAAAAAGTTGAATGATGGTTTATTTGATCATTTTACACCACTATATGGTATTTAATAAAAGTATAACACAATATTTAGACAGTACTTAGACATTTCAAAGATCCAGTTGAGGTAGTACCATTATAGACATGTTAGAATGCAATCGTTATTCCCGACTGATTCCTGATCCATAAAATCACATTTTCAGCTTGGAATTTTGCGATTCTCACGAAGGATTCTGAGGGAAAAAATGTGACAAATACTTATCCTTGTATATAGTGCGCAGTAGCTTTTTATAACATGTAATTTTAGCAAAAAAGTGTGCAATATACACAGAATTTAACGGTAAGAAAGCGGAAAGAAACAGGAATGGAAGGCAGACAAATAATTTTCAAATATTTTGACAATAAATTAAGCTAACCCTCCGGCACCCCACACCCACAACGTTACAACCAAGATTGCGTAAGCTGGTGACAAGAACAATAGCGGGCCACTAATACACCCATAAATTGATCCTGAAGGATGTATAAACATGGAACCATATCGAATGCATTCCCGGTATATTTAAGAATTAATTTCAAAATTACACTCTCAAACGAAGGCCAAAACGATCTGTGAAGGAACAACAAAATGAATTAACATACTGCTGTAGAACACAGTAAAACCGCAAAACACACATCTTAATCAAGAATTTTGAAATCATCGATCAGTGCTTGCTACAGATCGTGACTACACACAAAACTTGGCACAATTCTAAAGTTTCTGTCACAAAACGCACGCAGCACCAAGAATAAGATGCGCGAATTAATGAAACATTTCCTTCACCAAAATAATCCGAGAAATAAAAGGGTGTGACGACACCCGCTCGGACCATACTGTTGAACGACGCAAGCCGATTTTTAGTGTTAAAAAAATGTAAGCCAATGCCTAGTTTCATATTACTGCCCGATCGCCATTGGGATTTAAAATGAGGCAATCTTATCTGCCATATTTCGTTGTAACCACATGTCCCAGTTCCGGGGTCAGAAAATGGGACATGAAACACACACGAAATTTCAGAGACATATGTCTGCATATAGGTAGATAAATAACAAGAAAGAATACGACCTGAGAATCAGTGGCTCCTTCCATAGTAAATCCAGTAATTCCAGAAATGAAACAACACATAGGCACACAGAAAAACAGAAAGAAAACTAAGATTTTGCCATGCAAAAAAAGCAATGTGTCCTCTTGTTGCTATGCAAACAAGAATGAGTGTGTCTTTCGGGCGGGTACCCGGTTGTTGGGAGCCGAGTATCTGGTTCCAGGAGGCGGTAAAGTTTCCTAAAACTAGATTCCTAGAGCCAGCTATAAAGATAGCTGTATTATCAATGAGTAATGTAATGGTAAGTATTGATCAAAGGAGAACGGGCTAATCGACACGCAATCTCTGAATGTCCTCTAAGTGTGATTTACGAATACGACCATGAATGGAACGTAGCTGCCTATGAATTTTATATTATTTTCTAACATTTGTTGTCAGAACTTGTCATTTGTGTTTTTCTACCATTTAGTCAGTCAAGCCACCCACCTGCCTTTAAATGTTATTTTGTTAGGAATAATTTCTCACATACAATAGCATATTAAAAAGGTACGTGAACCAGTTCGTGGTTCGGACATCTGTATCGTGAACCGGTTCGGTCCATGAAAATCCTCATGACCCTCAGCCCTACAAATGACTGGCTTGACTGTCGAGTTGGTCATCCAAGTCGTAAATTTTCGAAAATAGTCTTCTCTCATCTGCAAATGGACATTTCTGGGAGCACTGACAAGCCGTTTTTGACAGGCTTGGGAGTTACAATATAAGCATAAGGGTCCTGTGACTTACCATTTTGAGGTTAATTCCATAGGGCATGCTAATAATTAAAACTGAGTGCCTTCATTGAAATTAGGATGCCCACATTATACTGCTATTGTGCAGATGCAGAAACAGTAGTATGGCTATGAGGGCAGGTGATTGAGGTGATCTGCATGCCCCTGGCAATTTTTGCATTCATTTGCATGAGGGCATGCGCTAAGCTACAGCACTGTGAGGAATAAGATCCATAAATTTCAGAGTTTGACTGAGTAAGCTAACCTGTTAAATTGTTGATCATATGTTGTGGCATCAGCTGATATGCTGCTGAATGCGACCACATTCTCTGTATCTGATAACTGCTGAATCGTCTTTTGCAGAGCCATCTCATCAACATGCTGTGTGCGTCGGTCACGTTTATGCGAGGTTTCACTCGCCTCCTTAAAGATAAACACAAGGAAAGGAATGAATTAAATAGAGGATCTGAAACAAGGTCCCAATTACGCAAGCGTGCATGTGTGTGAGCATGTGCAGGTTTGTGAATAGTGCGTATGTGTGCATAAGATTATAATGAATACAACTAGGCATATGTGATTTGCTCTGAGTCATTTCGTGCACTGTTTCTTGCTGATTATATGGTGTTGATATAATATATACATGTACATGTATATATTAAGTAGGCCCTATTTCAAATCCTGTACAAAAAAACTGATTAATTCAACATTTGAAGAAGTACAACTGTCTGAATAATTATTGATAAAAATTCTTGTTGTTATTCAAATTCATCGACACAAGTCAGATGTCTATAGCCCCTCTCATCCTCTCCCAAACAGACAGACGTCTATAGCAAGACAGATGGCTATAGCACCTCTCTGCCCCTCCCAAACAGACAGCAAGACAGACGTCTATAGCACCTCTCTGCCCGTCCCAAACAGACAGCAAGACAGACATCTATAGCACCTCTCTGCCCCTCCCAAACAGACAAACAGACAGCAAGACAGACATCTATAACACCTCTCTGCCCCTCCCAAACAGACAAACAGACACAAGCCAGATGTCTATAGCACCTCACTTCCCCTCCCAAACAGACAAACAGACACAAGCCAGATGTCTACAGCACCTCTCTTCCCCTCCCAAACAGATAGACAGACAACACAGATGTCTATAGCACCTCTCTGCCCCTCCCAAACAGATAGACAGACAACACAGACGTCTATAGCACCTCTCTGCCCCTCCCAAACAGACACAAGTCAGATGTCTATAGCACCTCCATTCCGCTCCCAAACAGACAGACAGACAAGACATACGTTTATAGCACCTCTCTGCCCCTCCCAAGCAGACAAACAGACACAAGTCAGATGTCTATAGCACCTCTCTGCCCCTCCAAAACAGACAGACAGACAGCAAGACAGACGTCCATAGCACCTCTCTTCCCCTCCCAAACAGACACAAGTCAGATGTCTATAGTATCTGTCTGAGCTGTCTGCCCCTCCCAAGCAGACAAACAGACACAAGTCAGGTGTCTATAGCACCACTCTGCCCCTCCCAAACAGACAAACAAACACAAGTCAGATGTCTATAGCACCCTCTGCCGCTCCCAAACAGACAAACAGACACAAGTCAGATGTCCATAGCACCTCTCTGCCCCTCCCATACAGACAAACAGACACAAGTCAGATGTCTATAGTACCTCTTTTCCCCTCCCAAACAGACAGACAGACAGCAAGACAGACAAACCTGATCACAATACCCTCTCAACCCGCTTACAGGGCGAGAGTAATAAATCCAAAGGAAACAAAATGATATCCATCGAATTCGATTAAAAGGCCCTATACATATATATGGTAAAGATTATTATAAAACGTATTATAGTAGGCCGATGGCAGCAGGGCAACTCCACGCAAAAGTGCACATTTTGCTAAAAATTGAAAATACATATTTCCTCTCGTGGATACATGTATATAATTATTTGACCAAATATTTATACTTTAAAAATTAATAAGAACATTAAGTGTATGTCTACTCTAAGCGGCGGCATAAATCAATTTTATAAAGTATCTATTGATGGCAGTTTTCTTTAGTGTAAAAATAACTGCTTAACAGATATTTGCCAAGTAGCATTTCTCTAAGATAAATAAAGAGATAAGTGTGGCTTATAAGCAAGATGAGGAAGCATACCAATAATTAATCAAACATTATAATTTAAAAATATGATCTTTAATTTATAGTCTTATTAATAAGTATATGTGCTGCTCCATTAGCAAGATAGGCCTATTTTTTACCTTAGCTCATGTAGGTCAATGTAGGGTGTTCTCTTGACACAGCACTGAGTTATACTCTCTTGTACAATGTTAGTTTTATCATGATAGTTTGTGTATAGATTATCAACCTTGTGGGCTTCTGCTTTGGTGGAGCAATGATGGTAGCGGAGTGAAGGAAATTTAAATTCCCCTTTCTCCGAGATCTAACAATACTCACCATTCTGTTACTTCTGATATACAGCTGGCCCTGACAGCTGGCTCTAGGACTATAGACGTAGAAAGCTTTACCGACTCCTTGGAACCGGGTACTCGGCTCCCAACTGCCGAATACCCGTCTACCATAGAGCTCATATTGTTTGCATAGCCACCAAACAAGAGAAATCCATGGCTTGCCTCCGTGGGGCTGGGAGGCAGGGTCCGTAACAGAATGGTGAGTATTGTTAGATCTCGGAGAAAGGGAAATTGACATTTCCTTTATTCTCCTTCGATCAATACTCACCATTCTGTTACTTCTGATATACACCAGATTTGGTCAGTAACCTGGTGGGAAGGGCCAAGCCATAACTGCTACTTTTGCCCCGTGGAGAAAGAGCTTGACTTAAAACTTGATTAAAGGAGACCTAAAAGGACCATCAAGTTAACGGAACCGAATCACATTCGCATCACTGCCCCCCCCCCTTTTTCTCCTAAGAAAAGGGAGAGAACTCATGAACATGCATCTCGCCTGAAAACACAAATATGCCAAGAGGGTTAACTGCTCCCTGCATACTCCATGTATTAGCCTGGGAATGAGCATGAATATATAAGATGAATGAACATGATACATATCCATAATACAAAAAACTCTCACTATTGAATTACCTTATGATAATTGGACTTCAGACGTCCCGCCTCCAACCATTCACCGGTTCGGCCATCAGTGACACAATCTGGCTGACATCCTCTCGCCTGACCATGCCTGCTTTAGGTTCTTTTCTTACCGAAGTGAGAAAAGGGTGAAAAGCAGTGTGGTCACTAACTATCGTTTCAAAACAGCTAAAGCGAGTGGATTGGCTGAGTCTGACACATCCCTCATATAGTAATCCGTGAATGAGGACTCACAGTGCCATTGTGCAACGGCCATGATGTCCTATAACGGAACACCATTGTAAAGGGCGGTCGAGGCGGCTATTCCTCTGACATTGTCTGCCCTTACGCCTTGCACCTGGTGCCCAGTCGCCATCTCCTGAGTAGTCTGAATGCATTCGACCACCCAACGAGAGATAGTATCCATGGATGCGGTGCCATTAGACTTTTTATGGCAGATCCACAGATGTCTATCGTTCGACCGTAACGAGTCAGTCCGTTTCTTGTACTTAGTCAAAGCACGGACCGGGCACCAGACACTGGCATCACGATCAAACCTAGTTAACTTCGGTATAATGATCGGTTTGCCGGGATATCTCAAAGATTGGTTCTTTGACATAACCTCTGCTCTTGGCAGAAGACGCAGACCTTCTCCAGAAACAATAAATCGGTTCCTCTCTGCCGAAAGCGCATGGATCTCACTGCGCCTTCTAGCTGAGGAAGCTGCCAATAGAAAGACCGCCTTTAGAGTCAAATGCTTTAGACTAGCCGAACGCAACGGTTCGAAAGGGTGCTTGGCCAGTACATTAAGCACTAAAGATAGACTCCAGGCTGGAATGACTACCGGTTGTCTCGGTCGGAGATTGCAGGAAATGTCAATTTCCCTTTCTCCGAGATCTAACAATACTCACCATTCTGTTACTTCTGATATACAGCTGGCCCTGACAGCGGCTCTAGGATTATAGACTTAGAAAGCTTTACCGACTCCTGGGAACCGGGTACCCGGCTCCCCACTGCCGAGTACCCGTTTACCATAGAGCTCATATTGTTTGCATAGCCACCAAACAAGAGAAAACTATGGCTTGCCTCCGTGGGGCTGGGAGGCTGGGTCCGTAACAGAATGGTGAGTATTGTTAGATCTCGGAGAAAGGGAAATTGACATTTCCTGCATTCTCCTTCGATCAATACTCACCATTCTGTTACTTCTGATATACACCAGATTTGATCAGTAACCTGGTGGGAAGGGGCAAGCCATACATGCTAATTTTGCCCCTTGGAGAAAGATTTTAGACTTCAAACTTGACTAACGGAGACCTAAAAGGACCGTCAAGTTCACGGAACCGAATCACATTCGCGTCACAGCACCCCCCCCCCCTTTTTCCTCCTAAGAAAAGGGAGAGAACTAACGAACATGTATCTCGCCTGAAACACCAATATGCCAAGAGGGTTAACTACTCCCTGCATATCGCTTGTATTAGCCTGGGAATGAGCATGAATATATAAGATGAATGAACATGATACATATACATAATACAAAAAACTCTCACTTGTTGAATTACCTTATGATAACAGGACTTCAGACGTACCGCCTACAACCATACACCAGTTCGGCCATCAGTGACACAATCTGGTTGACATCCTCTCGCTTGACCATGCCTGCTTTAGGTTCTTTTCTTACCAAAGTGAAAAAAGGGGAAAAGCAGTGTGGTCACTAACTATCGTTTCAAAACAGCTAAAGCGAGTGGATTGGCTGAGTCTGACACATCCCTCATATAGTAATCCGTAAATGAGGACTCACAGTGCCATTGTGCAACGGCCATGATGTCCTCTAACGGAACACCATTGTAAAGGGCGGTCGAGGCGGCTATTCCTCTAACATCGTGTGCCCTTACGCCCTGCACCTGGTGCCCAGTCGCCATCTCATGAGTAGTCTGAATGCATTCGACCACCCAACGAGAGATAGTATCCATGGATGCGGCGCCATAAGGCTTTTTATGGCAGATCCACAGATGTCTATCGTTCGACCGTAATGAGTCAGTCCGTTTCTTGTACTTAGTCAAAGCACGGACCGGGCACCAGACACTGGCATCACGATCAAACCTGGTTAACTTCGGTATAATGATCGGTTTGCCGGGATATCTCAAAGATTGGTTCTTTGACATAAATTCTGCTCTTGGCAGAAGACGCAGACCTTCTCCAGAAACAATAAATCGGTTCCTCTCTGCCGAAAGCGCATGGATCTCACTGCGCCTTCTAGCTGAGGAAGCTGCCAATAGAAAGACCGCCTTTAGAGTCAAATGCTTTAGACTAGCCGAACGGAACGGTTTGAATGGGTGCTTGGCCAGTACATTAAGCACTAAAGATAGACTCCAGGCTGGAATGACTACCGGTTGTCTCGGGCGGAGATTGCTCATTCCCTTCAACATCACGTTTAACTGGGCCACCTCTGGACTATCCCTGTTGGCTAGACAAGGGATAACTGATGCCAAAGCTGACTTGTATCCAGCAATTGTGACGGGAGCTAGTCCTGTAAAGAACAGCTCACAGAGAAAGTCTGCTATTTGCTGAATAGTGGATTGAAAGGTATCAATACCCTTTTCTTCACACCAGTCTGCAAATCTGTTAACCTTGTTGTTATATGACTTGAAGGTTGACCTCCTTCTCGCAGCCGCGATGAAATCAGCAGCCTGTCGAGAAAAGCCTTCCGACGTGGAACGTTGTTTGACAACATCCACGCAGTCAATTTGAACATTTCGGGACGCTCGTGTAGGAAGCGTCCCTTGGCCTGGGAGATTATGTTCGGAATCTCGGGCAACTGCACAGGATTTTCCACCAGCAGATCTAGAAGATCCGTGAACCACGCCCTGCTCGGCCAATACGGCGCTATTAGCAGGACCAGACACGGTTCCTCCCTGACCTTCACCAATACCTTCGGTAGAAGAATGGTGGGTGGATACGCGTAAGCGTGCATCCCTCTCCAGCTTATCGCCAGAGCGTCTGTATCGACGGCATTTGGATCTGGAATCGGCGAGACATATGTCATGATTTGAGCATTTTCCTTTGTGGCGAACAAGTCCACGTTGGGTTTGCCCCAATGCTCGAAGATCCGTCGTAGAACTGGAGGGTTGAGGGACCATTCTGTTGGCAGGATTCTCTGTCTGCGAGACAAAGCATCCGCCAGAATGTTCAATCGGCCAGGAATATGAGCTGCTTTCAAAACAACCGAGTAATTCCTGCACCATTGAATCAAGTGCCACACCCTGATGCACAGGGTGGGCGACCTGGTCCCTCCTTGGCGATTTATATATGATACTACTGTCGAATTGTCCGACCGTATCAATATCACCTTGCCCCTGATCATCGGAAGGAACTCTTCCAACGCCAGTTCCACTGCCATCATTTCCAACAGATTGATATGCAGTTGACTCTCCGGGAGAGTCCATGTGCCCGAGACCTGGTGTTCTCCCAGGCAGGCACCCCACCCTTCCAGCGATGCATCCGTGTAAACGGACAGCTGGGGGTGGGGTAGGTGCAGCGAAACCCCTATTAGGAGATTCTGACGCTGTTTCCACCATAGAAGATGCGATATTATCGGCTCCAAAACTGGCACCAGTTTTGACAGGGGTTCTGTTCTCTGTTTCCACAGAGACATCAGATACAACTGGATAGGTCTTCGCATTAGAGCAGCGTACGGGATAACCTGCTCCATGGAGACCATCATGCCCAGCATCTGAAGGAACCGCCTTGCCTGAATGTGGTTTCCCACTCGAAAACTCCCGAGGATGGCTAACAGAGACACCACTCTGGGCTCTGACGGGTAAACCCTGCCCTCCTCGAGGTCGAATCGCATCCCCAAATAAACGAAATGTTGAGTGGGTGTCAACTCGGATTTCTCCTCGTTGACTATCCAGCCTAGATCTGAAAGTAACTTCAGAGTCAGAGCAGTATCCACGTTCAACCTGGCTGCCGAGTCTGCCTTGAGCAGCCAGTCGTCTATGTAGGTGTGTAGCGCCATGTTCTCTTTTCTGAGAAACGCTGTCACCGCAAGGACCACTCTTGTGAAAACCCTCGGAGCTGTCGACAGGCCAAACGGGAGAACTGTAAACTCCCATACTTGATTCTGAAACGCAAATCTCAGAAACCTGTGCCAACTCCGATTGATCGGAATGTGGAAATATGCATCTTTCAGATCGATCGATACACACCACATTCCTTTCCTCAATCCCGCCATTACCGACCTCGGTGTTTCCATCTGGAACCGAGGCGTATGGATAAACCAATTTAATGGCCTGAGATTGAGTATGGGTCTCCATCCCCCCGTGCTCTTGGGGACAAGGAACATGTTTGAATAGAAGCCTGGAGTGTTCCGGTTTGCTGGTTTTATTGCTCCCTTCAGAAGCAAACCCGACACTTCCTTTTGAACGGCTTCTAACTTGTCTGGCTCCCTTGGTACGGGTGTCCAGACTGGTGCCAAAGACAGATTTTGTGGCGGAAAGTCCCACCACTCCGGCATGTAACCCTGGGATAACCATCCCAGGACCAGACTGTCTGACGTCACACCTCGCCAAACCTCGACGAAACGCATGAGCGTTCCACCCACCATAGACGCCTCGACGTCTAACGGGGTTGTCCGGCTCGCAGTCCGCCCCCCCCCCTTTCTTAACGAGAGAGAGTGAGAACCATTTCGTTCTAGGTACGACGGGTATAACTGGCACCGCTGTTCCTGTCGCACAGGTGCGGTCCAGGCGGATATGAAGGGAGCTTGCGTACCCTCAGGTACGCTTCGGCCCCTTCTGTCCGCCATTTGAGGCCTTACCCTTACCGTTCCCCTTGCCCTTACCACCTCTAGGGCGGTCAGGAGCAACATTGGGGAGGGTAGGCGCCTCTACAGCCTTCCTGGGTTTCTTCGCCGGCGGCGGCTCCGAGAACCCAGCCGAAACAGACGTCGCAATAGGCCTGGCTTTCGCCTTGCCCTTATGCTTTTTCTGTTTCTTTGAAGGCTGTCCGGTTAGCGGCTTGCCCACAGCCCCTAGTGCGTGCGCTTGCCGCACCAGCTCTAGCTGGAGATTTACCGCTAACCGATTCTGCGCAATACTGGCGGTGTCCTCTAAGATGGCCCGCGCTTGGCCACCAAAGATGCTAGGCCCTGTCAGGGGCGTCCCAAGAAGACGCTCCCTGACTGCCGTAGCCGGACGCATATGGTCAATGACCATTTGCCTCCTGGACTTCGTCACACGCGCTTGCACCCTTGCCAATGCGTCCATTGACAGCACCAAGCCGTCATTAACGCACGATAGCGCCACAGGTGGCACAGGGTGGCCTGCCCCCGCTTCAGCCCACACCGACTGAAGTAGACGATAGGAGTGATTGACAGCGCTCATGGCTGCCCTCACACCCTCATCGCATAGGGCCAGGACTTCTTCCTGGTGTACCTGGGCCTTATCCACTAGTGCCGGACCGGGACCACCCGACCCGGCACTCTGGACGCCCAGTACCCATCGGTCATCCTCCGTGACCGACGGGACTACACCATACCTGTCGTATTCACCCCGCGGAATACGGCACCTTGCCCGCACCTCCCTGGAGGCCGCAGGGAGCTGACCCTTGGTCATTAGTTGTTTACTATAAATAGCATCCAACAAATCAATGAACCGTGGATCCTGTCCCACTGACTGGATCCGGGCCGCGGGCAAAATCCCCGTCCTAATCGACGCAACCGACGGACGGGGCGCATCTTCATCGGCCGTGGCCGAAACCACAGACGGGTCAACTCTGGCTAGCCACGCCAGAGCATCAGACCAGTCTAACTCCGAAGAAGATACCCCCGCAAACACGTCACCCGTTGACATGCTTACGGGTCTGCCAGCCATGGCCTCCCGGCCAGGAGCCACGGCTGACACGCCAGGCACTCCGCTACCACATGGTTCCGCCGCCACCCCATGAAACACTCCGGTCCATGGGGTAGGTCCGCACGGAAAACCGTACGGACCCGTAACCGTCGCGGAACCATAGCCGGCCACGGGCGCCAACGGCACCCCATGTCCGGCTGCCGGACCAGGCGAGATAGGTGAGTACCACACCTGGCCCGGCACACCGGTTCCCCTGACGGCTGGTGACAAACCAAGCCGCGCGGAACCGGTGCACGGTAACGGATTGGCCTCAGCCGCAGGCGGAGCCGCTGACCTGGCTTGCGCCAAACCAGACAAATGGAGGCCGGTTCCGTCCAGGACGGAATCAACCTCCATATTCTCCACCTGCGGCTTCACGGGCCGCAGCAACCTCTCCTCCTCGGCCTCATCGTCTTCAGACTCCGAAGAGCGGTCACTAGACGAATAAACCGTGGAGCCGTCCGCCCGTGGAGCCGTCCTGGCGGACGGCTCCCACACCTGACGGACCGGCCACCGCTACTGGACCACCCGGAGGTGGCCGCAGAGAGACAGAACCCGTACGAGACGGCCCCCTCGGTAACCAGTCCAGAATCCTGTCCGAAGACAGGATCCGTACCAGGCATGGGGAGAAACTTCCCCCCCAACCTTTGGTAGCAGGGACGACACCAGCGTGGGCAGAACGCTATGCAGAAAACCCTGCATAGCCGGACCAAACCACGCCGGCGGTGCCATCTCCGCCACCTCCAGCTGGGGACGTGGAGCACCCCCACCGCCGAACCGGGCGCTCCACGATTTCCTCTCGGACCGCCTGACCCCGCGTCAGACCCAGCCAAGTCCTTCTGGGCAAGGAACTTAACCATCGTTTCGACGGACCACACTGCACAAACATTACACCTATGATCTATATTACACAGGGCACACCTAAAACAGACATGGTCCTTGAACATTACACGGACAAACTTATGGCAGTCGTCACATGATGGCGGGGCTGGCTTGGCCTATAAAATAAGCACAAACCTACAATAAACAAGCGGAACGAGACACGGATGGAAGGCAGACAATTAATTTTCAAATATTTTGACTCATAAATTAACCGTAACCTCCCGCACCCCACCCCGCCACGTTACAACAACGATCGCATTGATTATGACGACAAGAACGCGGCGGGCACAACACACCCATAATAGATCCTACAGGATGTGTAACGGCTCCAGGAATCATATCGCATAGCATTCAGGGTATATTTACTAATCAATATAAATTATACTCCTAACGAACACAGCACGATATGTGAAGAAAACAACAAAATGTATAACAACTGCTGTCTCACACGGTAAAACCGCAGACCACGCATCTACTCAAGAATTTTGAAACCACCGATCATTGCAAACCGATCGTGATCGCACGTAAACTTGATCATTCTAAAGTTTCCGGTACCATTTTTTAGTACGCAGCACCCAGAACAAGATGCGCGAATTAATGAAAAAAAAATTTTTCTTCACATAAACATCCGAGCGACCGGGTGTGACGTCACCCGCTCGGATTCTACGGAGAACGACGTCAGCCGATATTCGTGTTAGAAATACCGTAGCAAACACCTATTTTCATATCTGCCGATCGCCTGTTGGGGTTTAAAGAAGGCGATCGTCTGGCATATATCGTTGCTAGCACACGTCCCAGATTCTATGGGGTTAGAAATTGGAACATGCGACACAACGAAATTTAGAGACCTAAGTCATTTAACTATGGATATAAAGAACAATACAACCTGGTTATCTTGGGCGGTATTCTCCATAGTCCTTAGTTATCCTTTCAGAACACACAAACTATCACTGATTAAAGACTTAGATTCTTTTAAAAAACACTAAAATCCTTAATGCGAAAAGCATGTATTGCACTTGTTGCTATGCAAACAAGAATGAGCTCTATGGTAAACGGGTACTCGGCAGTGGGGAGCCGGGTACCCGGTTCCCAGGAGTCGGTAAAGCTTTCTAAGTCTATAATCCTAGAGCCGCTGTCAGGGCCAGCTGTATATCAGAAGTAACAGAATGGTGAGTATTGATCGAAGGAGAATGCTCATTCCCTTCAACATCACATTTAACTGGGCCACCTCTGGACTATCCCTGTTGGCTAGACAAGGGATAACTGATGCCAAAGCTGACTTGTATCCAGCAACTGTGACGGGAGCTAGTCCTCAAAAGAACAGCTCACAGAGAAAGTCTGCTATTTGCTGATAGTGGATTGAAAGGTATCAATACCCTTTTCTTCACACCAGTCTGCAAATCTGTTAACCTTGTTGTTATATGACTTGAAGGTTGACCTCCTTCTCGCAGCCGCGATGAAATCAGCAGCCTGTCGAGAAAAGCCTTCCGACGTGGAACGTTGTTTGATAACATCCACGCAGTCATTGAACATTTCGGGACACTCGTGTAGGAAGCGTCCCTTGGCCTGGGAGATTATGTTCGGAATCTCGGGCAACTGCACAGGATTTTCCACCAGCAGATCTAGAAGATCCGTGAACCACGCCCTGCTCGGCCAATACGGCGCTATTAGCAGGACCAGACACGGTTCCTCCCTGACCTTCACCAAAACCTTCGGTAGAAGAATGGTGGGTGGGTACGCGTAAGCGTGCATCCCTCTCCAGCTTATCGCCAGAGCGTCTGTATCGACGGCATTTGGATCTGTAATCGGCGAGACATATGTCATGATTTGAGCATTTTCCTTTGTGGCGAACAAGTCCACGTTGGGTTTGCCCCAATGCTCGAAGATCCGTCGCAGAACTGGAGGGTTGAGGGACCATTCTGTTGGCAGGATTCTCTGTCTGCGAGACAAAGCATCCGCCAGAATGTTCAATCGGCCAGGAATACGAGCTGCTTTCAAAACAACCGAGTAATTCCTGCACCATTGAATCAAGTGCCACACCCTGATACACAGAGTGGGCGACCTGGTCCCGCCTTGGCGATTTATATATGATACTACTGTCGAATCGACCGACCGTATCAATATCACCCTGCCCCTGATCATCGGAAGGAACTCTTCCAACGCCAGTTCCACTGCCATCATTTCCAACAGATTGATATGCAGCTGACTCTCCGGGAGAGTCCATGTGCCCGAGACCTGGTTCTCCCAGGCAGGAACCCCACCCTTCCAGCGATGCATCCGTGTAGACGGACAGCTGGGGGCGGGGTAGGTGCAGCGAAAACCCCTAATAGGAGATTCTGACGCTGTTTCCACCATAGAAGATGCGATATTATCGGCTCCAAAACTGGCAACAGTTTTGACAGGGGTTCTGTTCTCTGTTTCCACAGAGACATCAGATACAACTGGATAGGCCTTCGCATTAGAGCATCGTACGGGATAACCTGCTCCATGGAGACCATCATGCCCAGCATCTGAAGGAACCGCCCCGCCTTGAATGTGGTTTCCCACTCGAAAACTCTTGAGGATGGCTAACAGAGACACCACTCTGGGCTCTGACGGGTAAACCCTGCCCTCCTCAAGGTCGAATCGCATCCCCAAATAAACGAAACGTTGAGTGGGCGTCAACTCGGATTTCTCCTCGTTGACTATGCAGCGTAGATCTGAAAGTAACTTCAGAGTCAGAGCAGTATCCACGTTCAACCTGGCTGCCGAGTCTGCCTTAAGCAGCCAGTCGTCTATGTAGGTGTGTAGCGCCACGTTCTCTTTTCTGAGAAACGCTGTCACCGCAAGGACCACTCTTGTGAAAACCCTCGGAGCTGTCGACAGGCCAAACGGGAGACTGTAAACTCCCATACTTGATTCTGAAACGCAAATCTCAGAAACCTGTGCCAACTCCGATTCATAGGAATGTGGAAATATGCATTTTTCAGATCGATCGATACACACCACATTCCTTTCCTCAATCCTGCATTACCGACCTCGGCGTTTCCATCTGGAACCGAGGCGTATGGATAAACCAATTTAATGGCCTGAGATTGAGTATGGGTCTCCATCGCCCTGTGCTCTTGGGGACAAGGAACATGTTTGAATAGAAGCCTGGAGTGTTTCGATTTGCTGGTTTTATTGCTCCCTTCAGAAGCAAACCCGACACTTCCTTTTGAACGGCTTCTAACTTGTCTGGCTCCCTTGGTACGGGTGTCCAGACAGGTGCCAAAGACAGATTTTGTGGTGGAAAGTCCCACCACTCCGGCATGTAACCCTGGGATAACCATCCCAGGACCAGACTGTCTGACGTCACACCTTGCCAGGCCTCGACGAAACGCATGAGCCTTCCACCCACCATAGACGCCTCGACGTCTAACGGGGTTGTCCGGCTCGCAGTCCGCCCCCCCCCCACTCTTTCTTAACGAGAGAGAGAGAGAACCATTTCGTTCTAGGCACGACGGGTATAACTGGCACCGCTGTTCCTGTCGCACAGGCGCGGTCCAGGCGGATATGAAGGGAGCTTTCGTACCCTCAGGTACGCTTCGGCCCCTTCTGTCCGCCCTTTGAGGCCTTACCCTTACCCTTCCCCTTCCCGCCTCTAGGGCGGTCAGGAGCAACATTGGGGAGGGTAGGCGCCTCTACAACCTTCCTGGGTTTCTTCGCCGGCGGCGGCTCTGAAACCCCAGCTGAAGCAGAAGTCGCAACAGGCCTAGCTTTCGCCTTGCCCTTATGCTTCTTCTGCTCCTTTGAAGGTTGTCCCGTTAGCGGTTTCCCCACAGGCCCTAGTGCATGCGCTTGCCGCACTAGCTCTAGCTGTAGGTTTACCGCTAACTGATTCTGCGCGATACTGGCGGTATCCTCTAAGATGGCCCACGCTTGGCCACCGAAGATGCTAGGCCCTGTCAGGGGTGTCCCAAGGAGACGCTCCCTGACTGCCGTAGCCGGACGCATATGGTCAATGACCATTTGCCTCCTGGATTTCGTCACACGCGCTTGCACCCTTGCCAATGCGTCCATCGACAGCACCAGGCCGTCATTGACACATGAAAGCGCCACAGGTGGCACAGGGTGGCCTGCCCCGCTTCAGCCCACACCGACTGAAGGAGACGATAAGAGTGGTTGACAGCGCTCATCGCTGCCCTCACACCCTCATCGCATAGGGACAGGACTTCTTCCTGGTGTACCTGAGACTTGTCCACAAGTGCCGGACCGGGGTGACCCGGCACGGCACTCTGGACGCCCAGTACCCATCGGTCATCCTCCGTGACCGACGGGACTACACCATACCTGTCGTATTCCCCCCGCGGAATACGACATCTTGCCCGCACCTCCCTGGAGGCCGCAGGGAGCTGACCCTTGGTCATCAGTTGTTTGCTATAAATAGCATCCAACCATTCTATGAACCATGGATCCAGTCCCACTGACTGGATCCGGGCCGCGGGCAAAATCCCCGTCCTGATCGACGCAACCGACGGACGGGGCGCATCTTCATCGGCCGTGGCCGAAACCACAGACGGGTCAACCCTGGCTAGCCACGCCAGAGCATCTGACCAATCTACCTCCGATGAAGACACCCCCGCAAACACGTCACCCGTTGACGTGCTCACGGGTCTGCCAGCCACGGCCTCCCAGCAAGGAGCCACGGCTGACACGCCAGGCACTCCGGTACCACACGGTTCCGCCACCACCCCATGAAACACTCCGGTCCATGGGGTAGGTCCGCACGGAAAACCGTACGGACCCGTAGCAGTCGCGGAACCATAGCCGGACACGGGCGCCCACGGCACCCCACGTCCGACTGCTGGACCAGGCGAGATAGGTGAGTACCACGCCCGGCCCGCCACACCCATTCCCGTGACGGCTGGTGCCAAACCAAGCCGCACGGAACCGGTGCACGGTAACGGATTTGCCTCAGCCACAGGCGGAGCCGCTGACCTGGCTTGCGCCAAACCAGACAAATGGAGGCCGGTTCCGTCTAGGACGGAATCAACCTCCATATTCTCCACCTGCGGCTTCACGGGCCGCAGCAACCTCTCCTCCTCGGCCTCCTCGTCTTCAGACTCCGAAGAGTCGTCACTAGACGAGTCAACCGTGGAACCGTCCTGGCGGACGGCTCCCACACCTGACGGACCGGCCACCGCTACTGGACCACCCGGAGGTGGCCGCAGAGAAACAGAAACCCGTCTGGCCGAAGCCAGACGGGACTGCCAGGGGGCCGTACGAGACGGCCCCCTCGGTAACCAGTCCAGAATCCTGTCCGAGGACAGGATCCGTACCAGGCATGGGGAGAAACTGCCCCCCAACCTTTGGTAGCAGGGACGACACCAGCGTGGGCAGAACGCTATGCAGAAAAACCCTGCATAGCCGGACCAAACCACGCCGGCGGTGCCATCTCCGCCACCTGCAGCTGGGGACGTGGAGCACCCGCACCGGCCGAACCGGGCGCTCCACGATTTACTCTCGGACTGCCTGACCCCGCGTCAGACCCAGCCAAGTCCTTCTGGGCAAGGAACTTAACCATCGTTTCGACGGACCACACTGCACAAACATTACACCTATGATCTATATTACACAGGGCACACATAAAACAGACATGGTCCTTGAACATTACACGGACAAACTTATGGCAGTCGTCACATGATGGCGGGGCTGGCTTGGCCTATAAAATAAGCACAAACCTACAATAAACAAGCGGAACGAGACCCGGATGGAAGGCAGACAATTAATTTTCAAATAATTTGACTCATAAATTAACCGTAAACCTCCCCGCACCCCACCCCGCCACGTTACAACAACGATCGCATTGATTATGACGACAAGTACGCGGCGGGCACAACACACCCATAATAGATCCTCCAGGATGTGTAACGGCTCCAGGAATCATATCGCATAGCATTCAGGGTATATTTACTAATCAATATAAATTATACTCCTAACGAACGCAGCACGATATGTGAAGAAAACAACAAAATGTATAACAAAACTGCTGTCTCACACGGTAAAACCGCAGACCACACATCTACTCAAGAATTTTGAAACCACCGATCATTGCAAACCGATCGTGATCGCACGTAAACTTGATCATTCTAAAGTTTCCGGTACCATTTTTAGTACGCAGCACCCAGAATAAGATGCGCGAATTAATGAAAAAATTTTTCTTCACATAAACATCCGAGCGACCGGGTGTGACGTCACCCGCTCGGATTCTACGGAGAACGACGTCAGCCGATATTCGTGTTAGAAATACCGTAGCAAACACCTATTTTCATATCTGCCGATCGCCTGTTGGGGTTTAAAGAAGGCGATCGTCTGGCATATATCGTTGTTAACACACGTCCCAGATTCTATGAGGACAGAAATTGGAACATGCGACACAACGAAATTTAGAGACCTAAGTCTTTTAACCATGGATAATAAAGAACAATACAACCTGGTTGTCTTGGGCGGTATTCTCCATAGTCCTTAGTTAATCCTTTCAGAACACACAAACTATCACTGATTAAAGACTTAGATTATTTTAAAACACTAAAATCCTTAATGCAAAAAGCATGTATTGCTGTTGTCGCTATGCAAACAAGAATGAGCTCTATGGTAAACGGGTACTCGGCAGTTGGGAGCCGAGTACCCGGTTCCCAGGAGTCGGTAAAGCTTTCTAAGTCTATAATCCTAGAGCCGCTGTCAGGGCCAGCTGTATATCAGAAGTAACAGAATGGTGAGTATTGATCGAAGGAGAACTGGTGTTCCCCCAGGCAGGCCCTCCACCCCTCCAGTGATGCATCCACGTACACGGACAGCTGGGGGTGGGGTAGGTGCAGCGAAACCCATACTAGGAGATTCTGACGCTTTTTCCACCATACAAGATGCGACATTATTGGCTCCAAAACTGGCACCAGTTTTGACAGGGGTTCTGTTCTCTGTTTCCACAGCGACATCAGATACAACTGGATAGGTCTTCGCATTAGAGCAGCATACAGGATCACCTGCTCCATGGAGACCATCATGCCCAGCATCTGAAGAAACCGCCTCGCCTGAATGTGGTTTCCCAATTGAAAACTCTTGAGGATGGCTACCAGAGACACCACTCTGGGCTCTGACTGGTAAACCCTGCCCTCTTCGAGATCAAATCGCATCCCTAAATAAACGAAATGTTGAGTGGGTGTCAACTCGGATTTCTCCTTGTTGACTATCCAGCCTAGATCTGAAAGTAACTTCAGAGTCAGAGCAGTATCCACCTCTAACGTGGCTGCCGTGTCTGCCTTGATCAGCCAATCGTCTATGTAGGTGTGTAGCGCCACGTTCTCTTTTCTGAGAAAAGCTGTCACCGCAAGGACCACTCTTGTGAAAACCCTTGGAGCTGTCAACAGGCCAAATGGGAGGACAATAAACTCCCATACTTGATTCTGAAACGCAAATCTCAGAAACCTGTGACAACTCCTGTTCATTGGAATGTGGAAATATGCATCTTTCAGATCGATCGACACGCACCACATTCCCTTCCTCAATCCTGCCATTACCGACCTCGGCGTTTCCATCTGGAACCGAGGCATATGGATAAACCAATTTAATGGCCTGAGATTGAGTGCGGGTCTCCATCCCCCCGTGCTCTTGGAAACACGGAACATATTTGAATAGAAGCCTGGAGTGTTCTGGTTTGCTGGTTTTATTGCTCCACTCAGAAGCAAACCTGACACTTCGTTTTGAATGGCTTCTAACTTGTCTGGTTTCCTTGGTACAGGTGTCCAGACAGGTGCCAAAGACAGAGTCTGTGGTGGAAAGTCCCACCAGTCCAGCATGTATCCCTGGGATAACCATCCTAGGACCAGACTGTTCGACGTCACACCTCGCCAAGCCTCGACGAAACGCATGAGCCTTCCACCCACTATAGA
Organism: Chaetoderma sp. LZ-2023a; assembly: GCA_034401795.1. Lineage (NCBI taxonomy): Eukaryota > Metazoa > Mollusca > Caudofoveata > Chaetodermatida > Chaetodermatidae > Chaetoderma > Chaetoderma sp. LZ-2023a. The sequence goes on from CM067375.1 coordinate 89,625,551, forward strand.
CACCTCAACGCCTAATGGGGTTGTCCGGCTCGCGGTCCACTCCCCCCTCCTCTCTTAATGAGAGCGAGCGAGAGAGAACCATTTCGGTCTTGGCTCGGCTGGTCTAACTGGCACCGCTGTTCCTGTCGCACAGGTGCGGCCCGACGGGACTGCCAAATGGGGCCGTACGAGATGGCTCCCTCGGTGGCCAGTCCAGAACCCTGTCCAAGGACAGGGTCTGAACCAAACCTGGGGAGAGACTGCCCTACAACCTTTGGCAGCAGGGACGACACCAGCATGGGCAGAACATCATGCAGGAAGTCCTGCATAGCCAGACCAAACCACGCCGGCGGTGCCATCTCCGCCACCCCCGGCTGTAGACGTGGAGCGCCCCCAAGGGCCGAAACGGACGCTCCACGATTTGCTTCGGTCCGCCTGACCCCGCGTCAGAACCAGCCACGTCCTTCTGGGCAAGGAACTTCAACATCATGTCAACCGACCACACCGCACATACATTACACCTATTGTCAATGCGGGTGTCTGGCTCGCGATCTGCTCACCACCCCCCCCCCCACCCTTCTCTTGACGAGAGGGAACCATTTTGGTCCTGGCTTGACCGGTCTAACTGGCACCGCTGTTCCTGTCGCACCGGAGCGGTCCAGGCAGATATGAAGGGAGCCCTCGTACCCTCAGGTATGATCCGCTCCCTTCTTCCGCCCTTCGAGGACTTACCCTTCCCCTTTCCGCCTCTCGGACGATCAGGGGCAACATTGGGGTGGTTAGGAGCCTCCACAACCTTCTTGGCCTTCTTCGCCGGAGGCGGCTGAGAAGACCCAGTAGAAGCAGAAGCAGCACTAGGCGTGGCTTTCGCCTTGCTTTTATGCTTTTTCTGCTTCTTAGAAGGTTGCCCGGTTAGTGGTTTGGCTACAGACCCTAGTGCGTGCACCTGTCGCCCTAGTTCCAGCTGAAGATTCACCGCTAACCGATTCTGCGCAATGCTGGCAGTGTCTTCTAAGATGGCCCACGCTTGGCCACCAAAGATGCTAGGGCCAGTAAGGGGCGTCCCAAGAAGACGCTCCCTAACAGCAGTAGCCGGACGCATATGATCAAGCACCATCTGCCTCCTAGACTTCGTCACTTGCGCTTGCACCCTTGCCAATGCGCCCATAGACAGCACCAGGCCATCATTGACACACGCGCCACAGGTGGCACAGGGTGGCCTGCCCCCGCTTCAGCCCACACCGACTGAAGAAGGCGATAAGAGTGATTGACAGCACTCATTGTGCCCTCACCCCCTCATCGCATAGGGACAGGACTTCATCATGGTGCACCCAGTGATCATCCTCGGTGACCACTGGAACAACAACATATCTGTCGTATTCCCCCAGTGGGATACGACACCTCGCCCGCACCTCCCTGGAAGCTCGCCCTTGGTCAGGAGCTGTTTGCTATAAATAGCATCCAACAACTCCAAAAACTTTGGATCCAGTCCAATAGACTGGATCTGGGCTGTGGGCAAGATCCCCATCCTAATCGATGCCACCGATGGACGGGGGTGCATCCTCTTCGGCCGTGGTAGAAACCACAGACGGGTCCACGCAAGCCAAGCCAGAGCCTCCGACCAGTCTGTCTTCGAAGAGGACACTCCCCTGAACACGTCACCCGTTGATGTGCTTATGGCGCTACCAGCAACAGCCTCCCGGCTAGGAGCTATTGCTGATACGCCAGGAACTCTGGTACCGTACGGTTCCGCCGCCACCCCATAGAAAACACCAGTTCATGGAGTAGGCCCGTAACAGTTGAGGCACCGTGGCCAAGCACGGGCCCCAATGGCACCCCTTGCCTGACCGCTGGACTTGGTGAGATAGGTGTACATGTATACCCCACCTGGCCAGCCACATCTGTCACCGTGTGTCGGTTGGCGGCAAACCAACCAGCACGGGACCGGTACCGGAATGGCCTCAACCACGGCCGGAGCCGCTGTCCTGGCTTACACCAAGCCAGACAGATGGAGGGCAGTTCCGTCCAGGACGGAATCGACCTCCATGTTCTCCACCCGCGCCATCTCAGGCCGCAGCAATCTCTCCTCCTCTGCCTCCTCATCTTCAGACTCCGAAGAGTCGTCACCATACGAGGAAACACTGGAGCCGTCCTGGTGGACGGCTCCATGCCTGACGGACCGGCCACCGCTACTGGACCACCCGGAGGTGGCCGAAGAAAGACAGAACCCATCAGGCCGGAGCCAGACGGGACTGCCAGGGAGCCGTACAAGACGGCTCACTCGGTGGCCAGTCCAGAACCCTGTCCAAGGACAGGGTCCGTACCAAGCACGGGAAGAGACTGCCCTACAACTTTTGGAAGCAGGGACGACACCAGTGTAGGCAGGACGCTATTGCATAGCAGGTCCGAATCACGCCGGCGGTGCCATCTCCGAAACCTCTGGTTGCAGACGTGGAGCACCCCCAGGTGCCGAAACGTACGCTCCACGATTTACTTTCGGACCGCCTGACGCCCCCGCCTGACCCTGCCATGTCCTTCTGGGCAAGGAACTCGACCATCATATCGGACGACCACACTGCACAAATGTTACACATATTATCAAGATTATAATTTGTACATCTAAAGCAGACATGGTCCTTAAACAGAACCCTCACGAACTTATGGCACTCGTCACATGATGGCGGGGCTGGCGTGGCCTATAAATAAGCACAACCCTACAATAAGCAAGCGAAACGAAACAGGAATGGAAGGCAGACAAATAATTTTCAAATAATTTGATCATAAATTAAATGTCAACCCTCTCGCACCCTACCCCGCAACGTTACAGCAAAGATAGCATTGATTATGACGACAAGAGCGAAGCGGGCAAGATACACCCATAAACTGATCCTCAAGGATGTATAAACGGAACCAAGAACCATATCGCATAGCATTCGGGGTATATTTACTAATCAATATAAATTATACTCCTAACGAAGGCCAAAACGATATGTGAAGAAACAACAAAATGTAAACAAACTGCTGCAGCACACGGTAAAACCGCAGACCACACATCTAAATCAAGAATTTTGAAACCACCGATCATTGCAAACAGATCGTGACAACACACAAAATTTCAAAATTCCAAAGTTTTTCTGGTACCAATACAGTACGCAGCACCCAGAATCAGATGCACGAATTAATGAAACATTTTCTTCACATAAAAATCTGCGACAACTCGGGTGTGACGTCACCCGCTCGGATCATACGGAGAACGACGTTAGCCGATTTTCATGGTAAACACCGTAAAGTAACTGAAAAGTAACTGAAATTTCAGTTACTTTTGCAATGTAACTGGTTACATTTCAGTTACTGTAACTGAAAAAATTCTTCAGTTACAAGTTACTTCAGTTACATGAAAAATGTAACTAAGTTACAGTCAGTTACAGTTACAAGTTACAGTTACCCCAGCCCTGCTCTTATACATGTGTGTGTACCATATGCAGTATGGCACGCCAGTGTTTGATTTTAAGACGCATGATTGGGAAACCCCGAAAATTATTACATGATAATGTCTAATGACATAGCGACTTTCTGAGCTTATTATAAATGGCGACCCTTATTTTTTCTATGCGCTTTAATCGTCCAGCAGCGAGGCAGAATCGCTGATCAGGACTTGTCGATTGCTGCTGATATAAATACATTAGAAGACGATGCACTTTAGTTAGATAGAAGTTTTATATATTAGTTTTTTGTGAATTAGTGATGAGTTTTGGAAGTAGGGTATCTTATAGGGTCAGTGATCCAAACTCTGTGATATACCAAATTCTGTGGTAAGGCTTCGTTTTCAAGCTATAGTGACATATCACACATACAATAATAATGATTTGTTTATATTTTGAAGCTTCTTACATGTATCTGACAAATCTAAGTATACCAAAACCAGCTGAAATGCAAAATTTTTTAGTCTTAATTACACAAGATTGCATAACCAGGTGTGAATCTGTAATAAAAAATGTCCGCTTTTGAAAAATGCTCGGAAACGCTGACTGGGGTTTCAAAGGAAATGTCCACTTTTATGGGCGGCATTCATTCATACTATTATACTAGCATCTAGATCAGATTATCAAGTTAACAGATGGAATTTTTGGAGTGCTGGCTGCTTGGATGGCTTCTCAGCATCATTTCAATCACAACACCACCCTACTCCCAACAATTCTATTAAAATGTGACCTAATTCCATGGTATTGCGGTTTGCCTATTACAAAATTAAATAACAGGTTTATTTTTCTCCTATTCTTGATTTTGTAGAAGTGATTGTTAGAATCTCAATGATTTATGCATTTTGGCGAATTCTGTGAATTATTTCCATTATTTGAAGCGTATTTTTGTTAAAGGTGTAATCTGAGCATTGCAAAAACTGGTCCCACTTTAAATACGGCTCTAACCTATCAGTGTTTTGTAATAAAACAGCTTTTTTTCACCTACTGTAACCCAAGAACACTATACAAATGTGGAATGCATGATTTATTTCATTTATTGTCATTTTAGGCATTTAGTATGCTACTTTGTGCATTGCCATGTAGTTCGACAACCTTGACTTGCCAGATTGCATATAAATTTTGATGGGGGTTCCAAACTTTATTGCCAGATACTAACAAGATTTTACATAAATTCCCTACGAAACTTATATAAGCAGCAAGAGAATACTTAAAATAATTGATCGATGCATATACTTTTTCACTGGTTGGTATGAGGTTGGTGACTGGCCTAAGGAAAGTATAAGTTTTAGCCAAATACTATGGAGTTTGGTTGCCCCATCCTAATATTGACAGGTGTTTGTTGGACATTGTTACTGTAGCTTTCTATTTTAATAAGAGGGGCATTTTTTATGCAAGCATCTTTTGACTTCCTGGTTAGTGTCGCCACGGGAAACAGACGGTAGGGATGCGTTCGTATTTTATTCATAGCAAAAAATCAAATTGCCGCGAGAATAAGCTATCTCGGAGTTACAGCGTCGCAAAGAATTATGGGTAATGTGAAAGGTCAAAGCAGAAAAACAAATCTCTCGAGTCTGACAGCTCTGCGATTATGAATGCTACGCTATGAAGTGTCCTCCTCATACCTGTGTGTTTTATGGTGTTCTTATGTGTGAACTTCTTAGCGACAGCTTGATATGGAATCATATCAAGATATTTATGCGGCAGAATTAGAAAATCAAATAATATTTATGCAACTGGAGGCTGAAAACAACGCGGTCAAGCCCATTTGCCCCGGTGCCAATTCGGCCCATTAATTAGCTGTTACGATTATAAGTGGATTCACACTAGTGTATTTTGCACAAATTCAATAAATAAATGTAGTTATTACCGGTATATGTATTTTAGATGTACAATTACAATATGCTTATTTTTAAGTCTATGTAGTGTCAGCGATTACATGAGACTGACAGAGGCCTACGCATGGACACCAGCTTCATAGTTAGGCCTATATAGCTTGTGTGTATGGTACTAGTATACTTGGGGCTTACAATTTCATTGTTCTAATATTCCCAATTTAACACTATAATCCTCTAGTCTCCTAAAGGCACGGCTACCTAATGTAATCATCCAATGTAAATACGTGCGCGTAGATTGCGCTATCCATTGATAAAAGAATTGTCCCAAACAGAGTATAATTATGTTTATCATATTATCCATAAATAAACATCAGTCAAACAGACCACTCAGGCAGGCAGCCAGAGCAGGACTGGTAGCCAGGGCAGGCAATCAGGCAGCAAGGCCAGGGCAGGTAGGCAATCAGGCAGCCAGGAGAGGGCAGGTAGGCAATCAGGCAGCCAGGGCAGGGCTGGCAGGCAATCAGGCAGGCAGTGGAGGACAGACAGGTAGGCAGTCAGTGAGGGCATGACAGTTAGCCAGAGCAGTCAGGCAGCCAGGGCATGGCAGGCATGCAGCCAGGACTGGGCATGGCAGGGCATGCAATTAGGCAGTAATCAAGGCAAACAGCCAATCAGGAAAACAGGCAGCCAGGGCAGGGCAGTCAGGCAATTGGGCAGCCATGGCAAGCAATCGGCCAGGGCGGCAGCCAGACAACCAGGCATGTGGCAGCCCCGGCAGCAGACGGACATCCACCTATGGCCCCATACACCACCGACCCACCCACCCACTCGGTCAGCCAGTTAGTTGGTCGGTTGACCTTCCTTGGCCCCATACACCACCGACCCACCCACCCACTCGGTCAGCCAGTTAGGTGGTCGGTTGACCAGCCGGTTGGTCAATCGGCCTGTCACTCACTCACCCACACAGTTTAACAGTCACTCACTTATGAGTGAGTGAGTGAGTGAGTGAGTGAGTGAGTGAGTGAGTGAGTGAGTGAGTGAGTGAGTGAGTGGGAGAGCGAGTCGGTCGGTCGGTCAGTCTGTGAGTTGGTCAGTCGGTCGATCACTCACTCATGCAGTTAGTGGTAGCCCAAACCACCCCATACACGATGCTAGGGCTATGCCACTGCAATGGTGCGTGTATATATATATATATATATATATATATATATATACCTAAGGGATTGGCCGAACGATCACATGGCTGGCTGTAATTGACTTGAATTGAATCGAACTATTGATTGATTCATTTCTTTATTTTTTAATCATTGATTGGCTTAATGAATATTCTGATTGCTCTAGTGGCTGACTTGTTGATCCTTTGATTGCTAGATTGAGTAGGTGCATGGGTGATCAGTAATCGCATTGTTCTGATTTGATTGACAGTGTGACAGGAGTCAGTGTCGGGAGGGTGTGAGTTAGATCTTCCCAATGAAAATCTTTGAAGATTAAGCTCAATCTGAGAACCCTTCTAATACTTTAATTGCAGAGTTTAGACATAGAGTTGCTCTTAAAATAAAATTAAAACAATGCACCACAACATACCATACCTCACCATAATTTTGTTTACAGATTTGGATTTTTCAAGCAAAAAAATCACTGGATTGCCATTGCGGGAGGTGGGTATAATCTATGGGTGGGGTTGGTGGGTGGGTGTATCACGAACGTAAATCTAAAAAAAATACTTGTTTTCAGAACCTTACAAGTTCATTTATTGGATTTAACACAGATACCATACAAGGACAAGTTGGCTTTTAAATTTTCGAGATGCTTGCCATATACATACGTGTAGGGGAGCGTGGGTGGGGTGGTGGTGGGTGGCGCTAGCGACCCTTCAGATTTTTCCTCTCAGTGTATCCTCCATAGCGCCCCTTAGGTTTTGGTCACACCCAAATAGTTTAGCACCACCCCACCCCGCCAAAGTGCGTTCCTATACCCCTATGAATGTAGGCCCTATATATGTGGTATAAATATCCAAGGGGTTAGCAGCCAACTGCTATTGGGGGAAATTGATTAAAACATACAGCCGAACATGAGTTTTTTTACAGATTTAATAACAAATATGTACGTTCTTGACTCCCCGGCCGTGGCTATTTTGGGGTGTGTGTGGGCGTGTGTGCGTGCATGCATGCATGCGTGTGGTGGCTGGGGGAGGGGTGCGGGTGGAGGGGCATCGCCGCGCTAACCATCGAGGCTGCTAATTATATACAAATAAATAATAGTTACAAACTGTTAATTTTGTAGGTTTTAATCAATATGGGTATGAAGTATAAAAAACTGTATATATAATACACAGTCGCGGGAATCAAACATAACAATACTACATATTATACTTATACTTATCATATACTACCCTTATAGGCAAAATGCCTGTAGATATACAGATACCTACAATACATATTATATAGGTTAACTGTATAGGGCATATACGAAACTAGGGTATTTCGTGCGATTCGTGTTAGCCATATGAAATTTCTTTTATAAACACGAGTGATTACTACGCAAGCATATTATTTTTATGAAGCGAGATGTTTGCAAACGGTTTATTTAGCTTAAAACACCGTAAAAGATATGTGATTATTGCTAAGCGAAGGAACACAAAGTGGTTTGTTTATGTGCTTTGACCTTTGACCTGACGTTTGGTGCGCATGCGCATTCGGAACTCCGAGATAGCTTATATGAGGCAGGAGTAGTTAAGAATTAAAATTTTGTAATATCGAAAACTGGTACCATAGACATACCGGTGAAATATAGGCTCTCCTCTTTAAATAATGGCTAAGCGATGACTGTATTTGCTCGTGTTTAATTCGTTTCATCATTAACAAAGAAAGGCTATTATTATACAATATTAGTAAAAGGTCGCCGTATCATTATTTATTTCTTCTTGTTGCGTATATTCCTCCTGTTGCAGGAGAACCGTGGAGGCTGTGTATAGGCTGAGCTAATTTCGGATTTCATGAACTGTACAGTCAATATTCGAATATTCGTATATTTTTAAAATAGACATTTAAATACAAGCTTTATTCGTCACTACTTATCCTGCTGGAGTACGGGTTAGCCCATCGAGGCTGGCGTTACCGATACAGATACAGATACATATACATAGCTCGGTGGTATAGAGAGTTCACGTCTGTCGCGAGATTCGAATCCAAATTCTCCAGGTTCCTAAGTATACAGGTTCAATCTCGCACGCAGGCATATGGATAGGTGTAAAACCATGCACAGTTCCTGGTCGTCGGATCCAATCGGAGTGGAGAAGAAGTCGCCGTTCCTGTTTCATTTAGTGTCTGTGTCATGGGGCCCATAAAATAACACACTCTGAATGACAGGCGCTGTATCTGAACATCAGTTGTATGCTCTGATCGTACAAAGAGTCCTGTAAATAATAACAGCTAGCAGCCAATGGCTCTGGTCCCTCACCAACTGGCTCAAAGTCAACTTCATTGATAATACACAACTATTTAGCAGCGTAGGAGAAACGCATGAGGAACTGTTCAGGAACCACATCCATCCAAACCATCAAGGGATCTGCTTATATCCAACAACATTAAAAATTATCTGCATTCATTAATGGATATCAACAGGGACACAGAGGATTTCTACTATCCACTGACACTACCACGGAGGAGTTAGAACCAGCAACAAACAGCTCCAAAACTGTATCAACACCAATACAGCTACCCAACCACTTCAACTTATTACACAAGCCTCCAATAACCAAACTCGCAAATGATGAAGCATACGAAGACAGTATAAATAATACAACAAATATAAATACTGAACTACCCTCCCAATCTAGCCATATCCAAAAACAAGCTATACCAAAACACAGCCAACGGATTAACAAAACAAACTCTAATGAAATAACAAATACACGTATATACACAAATGCGGATAGTCTGATCAACAAAAAAGCTGAACTGGAAACGCTGGTACACGAGACTCGTCCTGCTATCAGATTAATTACAGAAGTGCTACCTGAAAACACAAACATAAACATTAGCGAACTACAAATTGCTGAATATAAACTCCCACTGAATAGGAACCAGTCAAGATGTGTCCTGATTTATACTCACGAATCAATAAATGTCAAGGACACTAAATAATCATTGCTTCAACGAGTCAGTGTGGATATCATGGATCTCACAACAAAAAGAAACAATCCTTGTTGGATGCATTTATAGAAGTCCAAACTCGGACGGCCCAAACAACAAAAACCTGCTACATCTGCTAAACATAGCATGTGAGTTTGGTGCTGACCACGTTCTTATAGTAGGTGACTTCAATTTCAGTAGAATTAACTGGAGCACTGGACATTCAACTAATGGAGAGGAAGATGCATTTCTGGATTCTACTAATAATATTTTTCTACAACAACTAGTTACTAAACCAACAAGGCATAGAATAAATCAGAAATCTAATCTACTAGATCTCATCTCAGTAAACAATAGGAACATTGTCCATGAAATAACCCACCTACCGCCTCTTGGTAAAAGCGATCATGACATTCTCCAAATTTCACTGCACGCATACATTTTAAGCCATGCCAAACAGACAACTAAATCCAAACTACTACTGAATAACGGTAGGTGTGCTGAAATGTGAACAGAGTTAGGAATGGACTGGCAGGATCTGAACGAACTCGATACAAATGAAGCATGGAACCTATTACACAGAAAATTAGCGACTATGAAAGAGCAATATATTCCTACCTTTAAGCAACAGGGCTGAAAGAAACATCTCTGGATTGACCACACCGCATCACAGTCACTTACACTATAGAACTGAGGCTACACAACGTATAATAAGACTAAAAAACTACAGATTATGAGCTTTACAAGACTGCCAGAAACAGAACAACACCATCGATCTGAAGAGCCAAACAGTCCTTCAAATGAAAAGTGGCGTCTGAAAGTAGAAATAACCCTCAAGCATTTTGGAACTGTGTAAAAAGCAAAACAACTCTACATGAATCGATTAGCGATCTCCGTAACCCGGATACTGGCACCATTAGCACAGATGACAAAGAAAAAGCAATTATCCTCAACAACTTCTTCTCAAGTATCTTCACTTCTGAGGACTTGCATAATATACCAAGTATCAGCAATAGGGCCACCAGCACTATTTTAGACAGTATATTAATAACACCTACGGCTATTGAGAAAAAACTCAATCCAAATGAAAGCAATGGCCCAGAAGAAATTCCAGTGAGAATACTAATTGGAGTAGTCAAGGAAATTAGTGTACCTTTATGCATCATCTTTAACAAATCTCTCGAAGAAGGTGTACTACCAAACATCTGGAAATTGGCAAATGTGTGCTGCATATACAAGAAAGGTTAACAAAACTGAACCAAATAACAACAGACCAATTAGCCTTACCTGCACCCTGTGCAAGGTCCTTGGGTCATTTGTTAGGGGCAGTATCGTAAACTATTTGGAAGAAGCCAACCTATTCTCTACATGCCATAACGGTTTCAGACATAACAGATCATGAAAAACTCAACTGCTAGAGTATCTCGAATACACAATGACTAAACTTGATGCAAAAGAATCTGTTGATGCTGTATATCTGGATTTCTCCAAGGCTTTTCACACAGTACCACATAAAAGACTCCAATCAAAATTGCAAAGCTACGGTATAGGAAATAAAGTAACCAAGTGGATAGAAAACTATTTAACCAATAGAAAACAAAGAGTAAGAATTAATGATACAACATCAGATTGGGCAGATGTAACCAGTGGCGTGCCACAAGGAAGTGTTCTGCGGCCTGTCCTCTTTCTAATTTACATAAATGATCTACCAGAATCACTAACCTGCCACTGCAAAATATTTGCAGATGACACGAAAATATATGGAGACCCATCCACCAATAACATCCAAGATAACATAGACAAAATATACGGATGGTCCCGGACATGGCAACTAGGCTTCAATACAAGTAAATTACATGTCTTACATTTTGGCAGTAACAGTTCTGGAATCCAATACTCTATGACAACTGGTACCTCCGACATAAGCCAATATCTACATCACAGCTAGAAAGGGATTTGGGAGTGCATATCGACACAGACCTTTCTTTTGATACACATGTAAATAACATCGTATCTAAAGTGAATAGTAGAGTATGAATAATCAAAAGAACCTTTTCCTGTATAGAGCCATCTACACTTACTTTACTCTAAGATCTTTAGTAAGACCTATTCTTGAAAACTTGTAACTCGGCATGGTCACCAAGATTTAAATGACAATCCCAGCTATTAGAAAGAGTACAGCGTCGGGGATCAAAGATATTACCACAAATTACAGAATCTTATGTCATATCCTATCAACATATAAGGCCACCCAACGCAACTAAAATAGCACATTTTCCAAGACCTTATATATTAGTAGCAATTTATGGACGTGTATTTAACATTTTTTTATTTATGTCATGCATTAAGTGCAGAATTATTTAGTTATTTACTCGATTTTTCTTAACTCTGTGGCATACATGTAGATGCCAGAATTTACCTTCACTCTGTTATGGTTAAGGAAGTATGCATGGCCCTCTCCTATTTATCATATTCATCAATTATATGTCAGTACACACCCAGATAACATGTAGACATTGGGCCAACATTGGCAACAGGTTGGCAGATCGCAGTTGACATTACAACATTGGACCAACATTGGCTGTATCACTTGTTTGCCAATGTTGGGCCAAAGTTGGACCTGCATTGGAAATTTCACAGTAAATCAAACAAAATCAACATAATATTGACCGTTTAATTTTGAAGTTAATAAATTATGCTCTCTGGTGTGCTGTTTTAATATCTTCAAAGATTTATGCCCTGTGGCTCAGTGTTGGCCCAATAATGTATTGCCACCATTGGGACAACGTTGGGCTGATGAGCAAAATTACATTGGCTCAACATAGTGGTAAATGTTGGGCCAATGTTGGGCCAATGTTTGCTTGCTATCAGGGTATTGATTCTAATATATCTCTGTATGCAGATGATACCAAGCTATACTGAACAATTTGCAATGGCAGTGACAGAATAATTCTACAAAATGATCTGGACACAGTTCAAGAGTGGTCGCTCACATCATAGGTAAAATTAAAATGCTCAGTAATGCACATTGGCCCACATCATCACCAGAGCATTGCAACAATATGCCAGTACATATTGATTCTAATATATCTCTGGAAGCAGAATTGCAGATAATGCCAAGCTATACAGAACAATTTGTGATGACAGAGACAGACTAATTCTACAAAATTCTACAAAATGATCTGGGCATAGTTCAAATTTTAATACATGGCAGTTAAAATTTATCTAGCTTAAAAAATGTTCAGTATTGCACATTGGCCCACATTATCACCAGAGCATTGCAAATATGCATGAAAATAATGAATCCACAACATTACACAAATAAAAGGTAGCCAATGACCTAGGCATATTAATAGACTCCAGACTAACATTTGAAAACCATATACAAACCATAGAATCAAATCCAATAAAATGACTGGTTTGATCCGGAGAACATTTCAGAACACCAATCTAGACATCTTCCGGCTACTGCACCTTATAAATTTAATTCACCCACACCTGGAATATGCGACCTCAGTCTGGTCCACATATACATGAAAACTAGCAGAGCAACTTGAAAAGGTACGCAAACGTGCCACTAGGCTAGTTCCTGGTCTCCGCAACATACCATGCGAATATCGGCTCAGAAAACTCAGACTACAGTATTCAGTTAACTATACCAAACATTTTCCCCTTTGTTCAGATGACACAACACATGGCCATAAATTCAAGCTTACAAAGGCCTGGGTATGCACCACACACAAATAGAACTATTTCGCCATTCGAGTCATAGACTTGTGGAACGCACTACCAGAAACCGTCATTGATGCACCATCACTAAATTCCTTTAAAGCTAGATTGGACACTGTATTTATTTCTCATCCTGTATACCATAACTTTAGGGACTTGATAAATCTACTCAGCTAAAAATGACAATAAATCCCGAAACACAGCAGATGGTAATAGGACATGATGTAAATATGTTATGTTATATTATGTTATGTTATATTAAGACAAAATTAATTTTTTACAATAAGATGAGAAGCGAAATGGCAAAAATAAACTGGACAGAGAGCAAGAAGGCAGGATCATTGAACAAACGTGGGCAGTCATCATAACCTAGGTTCCTACCTCAGTTAAGAGATTATGCCACTCAGGACTATGAGCACTAGACATACACAGAACAAAACAAAAGGAAGTTTCGGATGAATGACAGCATCAAAGATAAACTCAGACACAAACCGCAAGCATTTGATAAATTCAGAGAGACGAAAGAAGGGAAGCACTATAAGGAATATGCCAAATACCCCAATCAACTGAAGCGGGGGTCAGAAAAGCAAAGAAGGAATTTGAATGTGAAATTGTAAGGAAATTGAAAACCAAACCCCAAATCTCCTATGCCTATGTAAGATGCAAACTAAAGACAAAAAAACGGTATTGCACTCAAAAGAGCCAATGGCACAACAGCGAAATGGAGAAGGCAGAAGAACTGAATACACATTTCATAAGTGTATTTACATGCGAGGGCACAAGTAGAATACCAGGGCCTGCCAGAAAGAAAAAAAATTGGCAAATATTGGCCCAAATCAGAATTAAAGAAACTGCAGTGCAAACACACTCGGGAAACTTGCAGTGTCAAATTACAAGGAGCAGACAAAATCTCCCTGAGAATCCTAAAAGAGACCAGCTGTTTCATCACCAAACCATTGACAATAGGTTATGCTATAGGTTATGTTACAAATCAGAGAGAATAGTTACACGGAAAGACTTGTAGCATTAAATTTAATGTTACTGAAATATAGATGGTTTCGAGGAGACTTAGTTGAAACATTCAAGCTCATCAGGGATCTATATAATAATGATAAAGACTACTTTTTCTAACCATCCAATACTACACAAACCAGAGGTCATAAGTTCAAGTTCAACATAAGACGCAGCAACAAAGATATTCGCAAACACTTCTTCATTAATAGAGTGGTACCACAGTGGAATTCACTGTCACCTATAATAGCCGAGGCTACAACACACGAATCATTCAAGAACAAATTAGATATCTACTTAAAAAAAGAGCATTTGGATTTGACTGAACATGCCATACTTATACCAGCCCATCTCACAATCTTAGTACATTTCTGTCAATACAGTGGAGTGAGCTTGGAGTAGGCTGTGCATAGGCGAGACAATGCTTGGTAGCGATGTAGTTCGGATCGACCAGTCAGGTGCCGGCCGTACCAGCTAAGTTGGGTACGAGTCGCCCGTCCTGGATTCGTTCCATGAACACGCCCCCTGGGTAGAGCTATAAGCATATATGAGCCTATGAGACAGATTTCGTCGTAAAAATGACTCAGTTTGTTAAAACACATGGCGCGCATGCGCACGCTTACCACTGCATTGACAGAGCGCGTATTTCACGTCCAAGATAGGATGGCACTTTTAGTGTACCGGGAAGGTACAATGTAATCCTTTATAATTGCTTGTTCCCGCCGGATCTGGTATCTATCAAGACCCGAATTCTACGGGCTTTCAAATCTGTAAACCATTTCAAAATCGGTTAAGAAATGGCTGAGTTATCCACGGGAAACCCCTTTGATTATCTTCAAAATATTGCTGTGACGTCTTAACGACGTGTAAGCAGAAATTCTAGAATGTTCTAGAACATTCTACTGCGTCATTATTAGCTGCACGCTGATTGTCTATTGCCCGACCGATGATTGGTTGAGGCCGGTGCCTATGACATCACAACTAGTATATAAGGAGATGGAATCCAGCGTTCGAGAGCATCCTCGGCAAGGGGCCGAACAGGTTGGATCTGTATGCAGCTACTATCAGCGAGACAGGTATTAATATATCACCTCTGTCTCCGAAAGTTTCTCTCCCGTAGCCTGCGGCAGCCACCCAACCCACCGCACCATAAAGAATCTTGTATCTCCCGATTGTTCAGGGCATTTTGGAAACTTTTGATAATATTGCTCATGACTAAATCAAGAACTAACTCGGAACACAAACTTGCGGTGAGGCCTTTCCCGGCCTAAATATGTGATTCTATAGATGTAGAGGCAGCGATGTTCTTTGGTGGATAACTTGCCGGATCTGCCGGCCACGTCAAAAAGTGGTTATCCAACCTCCCCCGCACTGATGTCGTGCAGGTTTATTTAAACTTTTTGACCGCAGCAAGTAAACTTTGCCCGGTACGTCTTAAGAGCTAGCTGACGTACCCTGCACCGTTAAGCTTAGTTATGTATCTTCATCCGTATTCGCCAACCCCCGCTTATGAACGGGTTGTTCCTAACTTCCATCCGTACCATCGGTGTACGGGAACTTTCTTCCTAACCGTAATGTTATTGTAGAACTTACTGACTGATCATTAGACATTCTTACATTGTGATTACCGTCCTGAGTTCGCTCCGCTCCAGTTCTGGACTGCATGCAGGAATCCTGTTTGCGGGAACCGACATGCGGGAACTTTCCAGCTTCCAGAGAATGCGTCGACTCATGTCGCACCAAGGGTGACGTATCAATTTCAGTAACACGATAGCCCGTTATTAAGAATGTCTACCGACTATTCAAGTAACTATACTTGACATCTTTAATTATTTCATTAGTTACAACTGTAATGAATATATATTATCTTTATAAACGGTCCTGATGACTAAAAGGAAGCGTAATGGTCTTAGAATCGCTAGTGATACCTGTTTATAGTTATTCTTATTTTACTGTAAGGTACGTGTTTTTACTAACCGCACCATGGTAGGTCTGCCAACCTGTAATATATATATATTATTCTGATCATTTCACATTGTGTTCCTTGTACTGGTTAGTTTTATTTATGGCAAGCAGCCGTCTGTTCTTGTGTTTTGTTTATTTGCAGAAAATGTAGGACTGCAGTGCATGTAGGAAACACTATACAGCAGCATTTATATATGCACCACTTTCATCCCACCACCAACAATTTTTCACTGAGGTCGCTGTCCGTGCTATAATTCTGGCATGCTACTGACTAAAAGCCTGTCTATTTAGCTCAATAGGATAGGTTTAATATGATTAGAGACAATTTAGACACATAGTGTAAGCCTCTTTTCCGGTAGTTGCGATAATTTAGCCCCGCACTCCGGCAAGGTTGTGCAAAATTTGCCAACATACCTATTGGGCCTCATATTTATAAGTTATTGTCTCTCTTCATGTTCCACTAAGCCTTATGGCTTCTTAATTGGTTGGATGTCCCTATCAGCACCATGGACTGATCCGACCCTGGGAAACTATTGGGGTTTCTGAGCGGTGATGGCCAGGGTGTGGTGTCACATACACTCATGTGTAACTTCTGATACCTAGTAGTTAGCTATCCTTGCCAATGTAGGAAGCACTGTGAAAACATATTATAAGTGTTAATTTCTTTTTCATCTTCTAGGAAGTCTCCCCCGCACCGCAGAGCATATCTGGGCAACTTGCATTTAAACCTAACATCAGGTTAAAAGGTTAGCTCCATAGGACCTGGTGACGGGCAAGATGTGCATCCCGCCCCCCCCCCCACCCCAGAATTCTGTAAGAATGTCTGGGAAAGATGTTATGATCTGCCACGCCCTCACGGGAAGGACATTCACGGTGGTTATTCGTCTCTCTTACCCCCACTGTAACGATAGAGCAGTTGCCTAAACTTGCTTATATGAAAAGTAACTGTTGTCCTGTGATGCTTTATGTGGTTATGAAGCAAGATGTATGAATTCTCACCATGCTCCGAGGTCTTGCAAAATAACATGTATGCACGCTGTCTTGAGTGTTGATGTCTTAGGGCATCCATTCTCAGTGGCAACCATATCTAAAAAGCTAGGTATGGCACCTCTAAAAACTCTAAAAACTAAATGCTAGGTTAGACATAGAAGAAGGCCTGCAAAAATAAAAGTGGCACCTACCAATTCAGCATACTTAAAATTACATACAACGGTGGCATGGGAATCCCTCGGGAGTTGCTCATCCCGTCTTCACGTAAAAAAGCATGCAACATTATAATAATAATTTCACTAGGTAGGGTCTTTTCTTTGTAGCATTTTGGTTTAACATTAGGGTGGGCCCTTTCCGGCCAATACTCTTCTCCCGCTTTAAACGGTGGCAACATTTTCCTGTGACAGAGGCCCGCGCAAAGCACTTACCTCTCGCAATGATTCAGTGATGACGGCTCGCACGAGGCTACTACTTCTCCCCCAGAAATAGCATCAGAAGTAATTCCCGTGTGAGGCACATAGCTTTTCGCCACTATAAGAGATAACTTTCTTTCCTTTTCAGCTTAGAGGTATAATAACTTATATTAAGTTAATTAGTGAACTCATATGCAGGGGTCTCCTTTGCGGGGATACCGCTGCGGACCTACGAGTTCATCAGGCTGTCTCTATGTCTTGTATTTTCGTATGCTCACTCATTGTTATCTAGCATACTTGACAGTCTGTTTAGCTGAAATTATTGTATAGACTTATTTAGGTTAGGTCACCGAATCAAATATTGTAAGTCCATAGATCACAAAATTGCTATGGACAGGCATACCAGTGACACAAACTCATGGGATGAGACTGTCGTGTTTAATGTCTGCGACGATTGTCACATGGCCCCACCGGAACAATTGAGTTCCACCGGCCTTAGGAGCCGGTCTTTGTTACTGTAGGGCAGTATTGCACAGGAACCGTAACCCAGAGACCAGGAGCTAGCCAATGTCATCACTCGTCGTGTACATGCGACATGGCGAGCCGACACTATACACCAGAACGGCCCAACAATACCCTCCAAGCTACAAGTCGCGTCAATAACACACAGCGAACTCACGCCCGCACCTTATAGCGAGAATAGTATACTTGAATCTGATATGCATGACTGGTTATCTGTGGATGATACTTGCGCTGTGGTGAAGGTGGCGTCTTTATGGCCCCCATGTGCGGGAGTGGGGAGGGAGAGCCGGCATGAATGTCAACTTTATCGAACCCTGAGGGTATTTCACTCTTTAATGGCCGAGCCCGTGGGCGGGACAGAGTTATGCAGATGACTTGTCGGATGCTGTCGTAACTTTGATCAATCCATTTTCGAATTCAACTTTTCGGTAGCAAAATCCTACTCGTGACTGACGACGATGCGGTCATCCTGCTCTCTTAATAATATCGACTGTTATTATATGTAGATGAAGTATGTAGATTTAGATGTTTCCATACAACGTTGGGAAAAGGGAAGGGGGAGGAGCGTTGGACAAACGTTCCTCCGTGACGCATACTGTAGATGGCTGTAGTGGATTCCTTATATCCACATGATCAGTTCTCCCATAACTCGATAAGAGGGTGTGTGCGGGAGATTTGTTGGCTTGTTGTCTGTTGATGATAATGCTGTTGTCGGGATGTCCGGGCTGCTGTATGATGCTAATGTTATAAGCGAAGTGGGCGCATTCCAGTTTAGCCATGTCTGTTGTTATTTGCGGGAGGTGTGGTCTGCGCGAGATATTATTTTTCTCGTAATTTGTACAGGAGGAATTTGCTGCGGGAATTTTTATGTCTCTACCGGGAATTAATTAATACCGGTAGGTGCTGCTAAATGATGTTGTTACCCATGTTGAATGTCTCTGTTATGCTGAGTATAGCCGAGCATGTATGTGCTGTACGCGCAATGACGAATTGACGTATCCTGTCTTGAAGGCAGGTGGGTTCTGTAGGTGTTGACGTTCTGTCTGTTGTGTGATGTTCTGACTGCTCACGGGGGAGTATGGTAGGCCAAGTGGATGGGGTGGCCTTTGGACAGGGAGATGTGGTCATCTCCCATTACACGACGGTTGGTGTCCTGTCATAATTTTTAGACCCCAGGAAAATTGGAGCCGAGAGTCTGCTGAACAGGCTGCTTCCCTGCCCACTGCGGGGGGTTATGGTGGTCGGTGTGGTGCGGGATGCCACCTCCTCTGTTGCAGCAATCTCTCTCATATCTGGAGATTGGTGGTCAACAGACGACGAGTGGAGTGTGAAAAAGACTGGGCCGCTGATGTCCGAACTATGTGCATAGATGAGGGACGTGAATTGGAGTGATGATGGGGGCAGATTAATAACTTATATTAAGTTAATTAGTTACGTCTCGTGTATGGGCGCCTCCCTTGCGGGGATACCTCTGCGGACCTACTAGTCTGTGTAGTACCTCCTGGAGCCCCATGTTTAAAAGTGCATCTACCTGTCTCTACGTCTCGTATTTTCGTATGCTCTTATTGTGGTTTTATCTAGCACATTTATAATTGTTTAGGTAAAATCATTGCATAGACGTATATTTTTACGTCACCAAATCAAATCTTGTAAGTCCATAGATCACGAAATTGCTATGGACAGGCATACTGGTGACACAAATTCTTGGGATGAGACAGTTGTGTTCGCGACGATGGTCGCACGGCCCCACCAGATCGATTGAGTTCCACCGGCCTTAGGAGCCGGTTTTTGTTTCCCGCAAGGCAATCTCGTACAAGGTACGTCACCCCGAGACTGGATGCTAACCAGTGTCATCATTCATCGTGCACTTGCAGCACGGCTAGTCGACATGATACACTGGAACGGCCCAACACTACCCGGTGAGCTACAAGTGGTGCCCGATGTGGGGCGCGAAGAACATCATTAACCGCCCGCAGCAAACTCACGCCCACACCATACAGTCAGCTTAGCTCAGTACCTTCTCCATTTAGCGACAACTCCCTCGATCAAGAGGTAGCGTCATACGATGGATTCTCAGCTCAAATGCTCACTGATTATGCCAGAAATTCAGCGGAATCAACAACACTGTGCTATAACCTGTTTTCGCCTGTTAGCGACGGCACCTTTCAAGATGCCTCACAAGCGGGAACAGAGTTCAGAACAATATCGGGCATCCGCAACAGGCCACCACCAACAGGGCCGAATCGTGGACGACCCCGACAAAGACCCGATTACGGGCATCTCAATAGCCCTTCAGACTATTATCGTTCACCCGTGTCATCTACGGAGACTATATGGCCTGGTGATAATCCACAATACAGACAACCTCCAGCACTGCCCCCTTCTAGCGCAACACTATACTCAAGGGGCACACCGTGGCTTTATCGGGAGGAATTGGCACCACCATTTTGCCGGTATATCAGTCACGCAACACATCACGACTGTCAGCTGACTGCACCACCACCATATGAGGAATATCAGTCTTCACCTCGAGAAGAGCGACTGCGCAATCTTCACAACAATCCACCTCCCGTCCATAGACCCATGCCAGTCTATGGCTCTACAAACGGGGCGGACTCATTGAATTGGAGTACGCATGTCCTAGCTCCTCGGCATCGGCATCGACGGGAAACACCAACACCACCGCCACCTGCACCATGACCAGTCTCAACATACTCGTCAAATTCTCAGATACCCACACCACCCGGATTTCAGCCAATTCATTCTTCCTGCGGTCTTGGCCGAGTCATCCTCCCTCCCGAATTTAGTGGGGAGAATGACTGGACCAATTATAAAATACAGTTCGAGATCATGTCGGACTAACTGTTGGAATGATCAGCAAATGGGTGAATATCTCACCGCAAAGCTTTCCGGAAAAGCCCTCCAAGTTCTTGTGGATCTGGGAACTGACTACACACCCACCTGCACACAATTAGAATGAGCATTAACGGAGCGATTTGGTGACACAGCCCTCGGAGAAACCAGTTGTCTTCAACTTAAGAACCTCTGACGATGCGTGGGAGAAACTCTTCCCGAGTTAGCCAGCTGAATCAGGAGGCTAGTCACCCACGCATATCCGAGCACCAATACGGAGGGCATGATCCATTTGCATCTTGATACTTTTATCGATGCATTGAGTGGTGAACCCGCCCTGAAAGCAAAGCTATTTCTAGGTGACCAAGGGAGTTTGGCCCAATTAACGGCAACTGCGGTTTGCATAGAGAACTTTCTGGAGCGGGAGAGGAGTAACCGATGCCAACTCCGTCCTATCAACGAGATAGAGGGTGCAGCAATCGCCCTGCCAGCTAATGCTCCCCCCCCCCCCACAAGTCCATCAACACCGGCCACACAGACATCACTGCCACCAGCTGTACAGAATTCCAGTCAGAATCCAGCGCCTGGAGGAAGTGGGCGTGCCAGTAGAGGAAGCTACAATGGGGCCCCCGGGCATGGGAACCAGCGAAACCACAACAACAATGGCAAAATGAGAGAACGGATAGACGAGATTAATAAGCAAATCTCCGCACTTACCAATTTAGTTACAACACTTAGCACCAACCTTGCCACCACACAGTTTAGAACAAGCACCACCAGCACTGCACCACCACCGAACACCTTATTCGGATGCGCTCAGCCAGGCCATTGGATGGAGAAGTGTCCTAACCGACCTCCTTCCACTACGCCTGCTCCCGACCGCAGCACACCACAACCAGAGAAGCAGTCAAACTCCTAAGGGCACCGAATTACACTGAGCCACTTTGGTGCCCGTATCCGCCTCCCGGCTCAACTGCGGCCTTCATACAACAATGTTCAGTGGCCAATCATCATCAACCGAAATCAGCTTTTACACCAACACCCAAATGCATGGCTTCACATATGTCAGTGCCTATGTTGCCTTCCCCATCCGCAGCAATGACATCCCCCTCTTTTCCGCACACAACAAGCCTTCTTTCCTAAGTAAAACGGCAGTGGTAGGTTGTAGCACCTCCGTCGAGATGACGTTTTTGCAAGCACCACATCCCGCCACCAAGATTCTCGGTGTCCTCTGGTAGCATGCAGAACATCACCCCATCCAGCACCATCTCCCGCATCCACAAACAGTAGCGACTCAGGAGAAACGATTCACTCTGCCTCATGGATTTGCAAGCGCCGACATAGACGGAGAAACACGCGGCCTTGGCGACATCACTGTTTCTTCTGTGCTTCACCAAAACATCCCATGAAGCATTGCAAGAAATGGCTTGCGCAGGTGGAGCTTATCCGTCATCCTGTACGCACTGCCATCTACAACAATTCAGCCAACTCAGAAACGGCAACAACGTCACCACCATTGCTACCCCCATCTCTGCCTTCACCGCAGCCTTCAGCCCAGCAGCCACGGCGAACTGGTCCTTTCCTCACTCAGCCATCCACAACATTGCAAGAAGCTATACAGAAACAGTCAGAATACATACAGAGTGATGCCGCTCCAACGCCATTATCGTGGACAGCATCATTGGAAACTCTTCCGCCGGTACATCGCACAGTAATATACAGATGTACCTGTCTGTTTAGTGGCGTTTCCACCAGTGCCACTGTCGCCACCGGTGATTCTATCACAGTATTTAACAAGCGCTTATATGAGAGCATCCCTCCTCATAAGAAGCCTCCCCTTAAGTCTACAAACATTTACCTACAGACGGCTATGGGAGCGGATGTGCCCATCGCCAGTGTAGTCAATTTAGTTATCCAAATAGAGGAGATGCAATTCATCCAGCGAGTTGTCATCGCCTCTATTCATAACGATGCCCTACTTGGCTCTGATTTCCTCAGTGCCAGCGAAGCCATCATACACTGCAGACAACAAGAACTCGACATACATGGCCGACGAATACCTCTCGGACCGGCATCGTCATTATACGATACAGGTGCTGTAATTCTATCAAGTACCACCACAGTTGAGCCGGGAAAAGAACAAATCTTATGGGCCACTGCACCACAGTTAGGAAGCAACACACACATTGCCATGCTGGAACCCGATCCTGATTATATGATCGCCTCACAATGCGCAAGTCCCTGCATAATAGTAGACACTACTAATAAGGAAAATATACCTTTTAGAGTGTTCAATGTTACCGCAGATCCAATCACTCTCGAACCCGGAGTACGCTGCGGTCATTTAGTGGACATATCCTCATTGGAATCACCTGCACTTGCTGACACACCACCGCAAATGACTGCTGATTTACCCGAACATTTACATGATTTGTATCTATGTGCCACCGTTGGATTACTACAATCACAGAAACGAGAAATTCGGAAACTACTACATAAATATCGCGATAGTTTTTCCTCCGGAGACATGGATCTCGGAGAAACTCATCTCGTGTGACACTCCATCGATACAAGCAATAATCGCCCCATACGACAAGACGTCTTCCCATTCATAAGGAAGCAGAAGCACACCAACAAGTGAACGACATGTTGCAGACTGGTATTATTGAAACCTGAGCATCTCCATGAGCTAGCCCAATAGTACTAGCAGGAAAAAAGGACAGAACCTTGCAGTTTTGTATAGACTACAGCCGCCTTAATGATCTTAGCATTAAGGACGCTTATCCGTTACCCCGGATAGATCAGGCCTTGGATTCCGTGTCCTGAGCCAAGTGGTTTGTACCCTTGACTTAGCTACCGGTTACTGGCAAGTAGCCATGGATGAAGCTGACATGGAAAAGACTGCATTCGTTTGTAGGGATGGCCTTTTCCAATTCTGCAAGATGCCCTATGGTTTGTGGAATGCTCCCGGAACTTTTGAATGACTCATTGAGCAGGTATTAACCACCCTGCAATGGGAAATCTGTCTCTGTTACATCGACGACGTAATAGTCTTCGGACCCATGTTTGAGCAAACCTTAATAAATTTGGACACCATGCCTTCATGATTCCGCATGGCCAACTTGAAACTCAAACCAAAGACAGAGCGTTGAGTTCCTGGGACACGTCATATTCGGTGATGGAGTGGCTACTCAGCCATCAAAAACTAAGGCAGTAGCAGAGTGGCCTCGGCCCTCTTCAGTTATGGAGACACGTTTTCTTCGCCTATGCCAGTACTATCGCCGTTACATCCGACATTTCAGTGAGATTGCTTCACCCCTCTACAAGATCACCGAGAAACATCGACCATTTGAGTGGATGAGTGAGTGTGAAGGCTCCTTCAGGGCACTGAAGGAACTCTTGACGACCGCCCTGATTCTTGCTCACCCTAATCCAAACCTCGATTTCATCTTAGACACTGACGCTTCAGCTTTCGCTATCGGCGTGGTTCTATCTCAGGTCATGGAAGACGGAAGAGAGCAGGTATTGGGTTATAGTTCGCGTACTCTGAATAAAACGGAGAGAAGATATGCAACCACCAAGCGAGAACTATTGGCGGCGGTCCATTTCGTCAAGTACTATAAGCACTTTCTGTATGGGCGCCCTTTTACACTCCGTACAGACCATGCCTCACTACGGTGGCTCAGGTAGCGAGATGGCAGGAATCCCTGCAGGCCTATAACTTTAACGTTGTTCACCATCCCAGAAAATTGCATGGGAATGCCGATGCCCTCAGCAGAATCGGCGCGGAAGCTGAACATGAAGAGGCCGCCACTGTGACACAGTCAACACCGCCATCTCCATCAGTTCCCCAAATTGAGGTGAGCAGAGTGGAATCCGGAGAAAATCGCACACCACCAAACAACAGACGTGCAGACACGAAATATATACGCGTGGATTCAAGAGGGGTATGTCCTCCTATGGAATCGGTAACACCTCTATCCACCATGGCAAAATAATATTACCAATGGTTCGAAGAATGTCAATTAATAAATAATGTTCTATATAGTAATGACCGTTTGGTAGTCCCGGAAAGTTATCGTGAAATTATATTGAAACAACTACATGATAATGCCGGACATCTGGCCATGGAAAGGATTGTATCAAATTGAGATTCGGATGATGGAAATAAATACATCCTCGTATTACAAGATTATCTTACGAAGTGGGTGGAAGCATTTGCTCTGCCGGATCAAGAGGCATCCACTGTAGTGGAAGTCTTGGCCAGCAATATGTTCTGCCGCTTTGGTAAGCCTTATGAGTTGCACTCCGATCAAGGGAGTAATTTTGAGAGCCGGCTCATATCAGAGCTTTGCAAATTGTTCCATATCGTCAAAACAAGGACAACTCCATACCACCCCCGGAGTGATGGGATGGTAGAGAGATTCAACAGAACTCTCACGGAGATGGTTACTAAGGAAACACGCCTTGATTGTAGAGATTGGGACCTACGGCTCCCATATATACTCATGGCTTACCGCACTTCAGTACATACCAGCACGGGCTACATCCCTGCTCAGTTGATGTTAGGCCGTGAATTAGCCTTACCCCTGGATCTGGCCATACAATGAATACAAGGAGAGAAAAATTCACTGTCTCTCTATGTCGAACTAATGCGGCAAAGGATAGAACAAGCCCTTGAGTTAGTGAGCGAAACCTTATCCACTGCACACCGGCGGCAAAAGACATGGCATGACCAGAGGGTGCATGGCGATCCGTTTGAAGCAAGAAGAATGGTTTGGGTACATGATTCACGACGATCTGCAAACGTGCCAAGTAAACTGAGTTACCAGTGGAAAGGCCCTTATATGGTAGTAGGTAAGACATCGGACGTGACCTACCGTATCCGTGCTTCGGATGGCCTGACCTCAGTCATCCAATTCGATCGGCTTAAACCTTGTGTCAGTGACGACCCAGCACCAGAGCTCGGACTGGGCGTTTCTCGTGACACCGGTACCCAGACAGATATTTCTATGGAAAGTAGTATTCCCACGGTTAGTGCAGAGCACTGCGGTGCCAGTTCAGCACCAGTTCTACCAAGCCAGAACGTGGGTGAACAAGCGGCTAACGCTGACGACGATGACGAGATGCGTACTCGCCCTCTTCCTCCTCAGCGCGGGTCTACTCGATCTGGGAAGTCGTATCTGAAGAATTTCGTGTTTGTTTTGTCCAAGGGACCGGATGGAAAAGTTGTTCCTTCGATCTCTTCCCATTCCCATCCACTTCATGCTATGCCCCCCATCATAGAGTTACCACAAGTGGAAGCTGAGGCTGACCCAAGCCATGCTTCCTGTGGGGTGGAACATATGGTGAATAGCATGGAAGTGAAGAGGCTAGATGAAGACTTAGCGTGTCTAGAACTGCAGAAAAGTACAACAAGGTGTACCCGACCAACTCCCGAAATCACGAAACCACGCCCCCAAGGGACACGCTCTCCTCGAGTCCCGCCCCCATCATCACTCCAATTCACATCCCTCATCTATGCACCAAGTTCGGACATCACCGGCCCAGTCTTTTTCACACTCCACTCGTCGTCTGTTGACCGTCAATCTCCAGATATGAGAGAGATTGCTGCAACAGAGGAGCACCACACCGACCACCATTACCCCCTGCGGTGGGCATGGAAGCAGCCTGTTCAGCAGACTCTCGTCTCCAATTTTCCTGGTGTCTAAAAATTCAACAGGACACCAACCGTCGTGTAATGGGAGATGACCACATCTCCCTGTCCAAAGGCCACCCCATCCACTTGGCCTACCATACTCCCCCGTGAGCAGTCAGAACATCACACAACAGACAGAACGTCAACACCTACAGAACACACCTGCCTTCAAGACTGGATACGTCAATTCGTCATTGCGCGTACAGCACATACATGCTCGGCTATACTCAGCATAACAGAGACATTCAACATCGGCAACAACATCATTTAGCAGCACCCACCAGTATTAATTAATTCCCGGTAGAGACATAAAAATTCCTGCAACAAATTCCTCCCGCACAAATTACGGGAGAAATAATATCTCCCGCAGACCACACCTCCGGCAAATAACAACAGACTAGGGTTGCATGATTATTCACTTTTCATAATCGCGATCATTTAAGAAAAATAATCGCGATCATACGATTAATCATGAACTATATTAACTACGTCAATGCTGCTTAGAGGACGGTATTATGCTACTGCAGATTGTAAGATTATGGGTTAGGCACATGGGTATACATACATGGACAGAATACGCCAGTTGCTGATTGCAAACAAAGGAATGTATCAAGATTTTTCTAGACGGAAAACGGAAGGTAACGTATTTTGTTTAATTGTAGCCTATGCTCTAATAGAAGTCCACCCCCTAACTTTGACATATGAGCTCCAATGATTTCTTAGCAGTTTCAAAACGGCAAAAACTCTGTATTAGAAGCTCACCCGCATGTATAATAATAACAATCGTGTCACAGGGTGTGTCGACTTAAGACAGATCTCTGCCCTGATACATTTCCGGCCCATCTAGAAGTCAATATAGGCCTCGGATTTGTAAATCTCGACCACCTATTAGATTAATACTAATAGTAGGCCACGTATGTTCAAGATATAACAAAGTTTATTCCACACTTGTGTAGTTAAAATGCGCTTAAAACAGTCTTGGCATGATTAAATAGCTTCCTTATAAATATATTGTAAGGCCAAACTTATGTACCAAACAAGTACGGGAGAAAATGTGCATCAATTTTGTAACACCGATCAACATTAAATGATCCAAATTGAATTATTACGAATGACAATATAGCCGGCTTCTTAAGTTGGCGAGCCAGTGGATCTTTTGCGATGGGAGCCGGCGTGCTCTCGCGAGTTATTATACGCTAACGGGAGTTTATCAAACGGGTATCCATTATTCAGATCAGTATAATACGCAGTTCCTATCGCGCAATGATAATATATAGAAATTCCCGAGTTCCGAGTCCCCAATTCTAGAATATTTATATCGGAGTACTCGCTCTAAAATAAACTTCAATTGGAGGCGAATCACGTGATTTGTATTTTATTCGTGACGCCATTTTATATCAAATTGTGGATTAATTTTGATGTAATAAACGACCTTTATTAAAGGAAGCACAATATTTAGGCACTCAAATCCAATAATTTCACTTCCCCGGGGATGTTTTGAGGTATACATTAAACATAGGCGGTGAGAATTTGTACATGAGAAAATGCGTTGAATTTCCGTGGTATCAGTTCGTTTTTTGGGAAAACCATTAGCGCATAACTATTCAGAGAATGGGGAACGCGGGATAAGCGTGTGTGATTACAACAACAATGACAAATAGCGACCAAGTGAACATTCTTTATTCATCTAAAACTAATCCTGAGTTAATACAAACAAATCAGTTATTTATTTATTTAGTTTATTTAATCATTCACACATTCGGGTGATAGCCGCATGTTTGTTTCCATGCTTGGTAACGCGAGCAGAGTTTCACAAGCGTAAAAGTGTCGTGACAAAAATTTCAACATGGCGATTATACGATTATTTCATTTTATAATCGTCCACGATCATTTTGAATTATATAATCGCGATTAATTGAATAATCGAAAAATCGTGCAACCCTACAACAGACGTGGCTAAACTGGAATGCGCCCACTTCGCTTATAACGTTAGCATCATACAGCAGCCCGGACATCCTGACAACAGCATTATCATCAACAGACAACAGCCGACAAATCTCCCGCCCACACCCTCTTATCCAGAGAGAGAGAGAGAGAGAGAGAGAGAGAGAGAGAGAGAGAGAGAGAGAGAGAGAGAGAGAGAGAGAGAGAGGGGGGGGAGGGAATGAAGGGAGAGAGGGAGGGAGGGAGGGAGAGAGAGAGAGAGAGAGAAAGAGAGAGAGAGAGAGAGAGAGAGAGAGAGAGAGAGAGAGAGAGAGAGAGAGAGAGTTACGGAAGAACTGATCATGTGGATATAAGGAATGCACTACAGTACGCTTCACGGAGGAACGTTTGTCCAACGCTACTCCCCCTTCCCTTTTCCCGACGTCGTACGGAAACATCTGAATCTACATACTTCATCTACACATAATAACAGTCGATATTATTAAGAGAGCAGGATGCCCGCATCGTCATCAGTCACGAGTAGGATTTTGCTCCCGAAAAGTTGAATTCGACAATGGATTGATCAAAGTTACGACAATATCCGAAAGGTCATCTGCGCTCTAAAGTAACTATGTCCCACCCACGGGCTCGGCCATTACAGAGTGAAATGACCTCAGGGTTTGATAAAGTTGACATTCATGCCGCCTCTCCCTCCCCACTCCCACACCTGGCGGCCATAAACACGTCACCTTCACCACAGCGCAAGTATCATCCACAGATAACCAGTCACGCGTATCAGATTCAAGTATACTATTCTCGCTATAAGGTGTGGGCGTAAGTTCGCTGTGTATTATTGACGTGACTTGTAGCTTGTAGGGTATTGTTGGGCCGTTCTGGTGTATAGTGTCAGCTCGCAACGTCGCATGTACACGATGAGTGATGACATTGGCTAGCTCCCAGTCTCGGGGTTACGGATCCTGTGTGATACTGCCCTACGGTAACAAAGACCGGCTCCTAAGGCCGGTGGAACTCAATTGTTCCGGTGGAGCCATGTGACAATCGTCGCAGACATTAAACACGACAGTCTCATCCCATGAGTTTGTGTCACCGGTATGCCTGTCCATAGCAATTTTGTGATCTATGGACTTACAATATTTGATTCGGTGACCTAACCTAAATAAGTCTATACAATGATTTTACCTAAACAGACTGCCAAGTATGCTAGATAACAATGAGCACACGAAAGTACAAGACATAGAGATAGCCTGATGAACTTTTAAACGCGGGACTCCCGGAGGTACCACACAGACTCGTAGGTCCGCAGAGGTAACCCCGGAAAGGAGACCCCTGCATACGAGTTCACTAATTAACTTAATATAAGTTATTATACCTCTAAGCTGAAAAGGAAAGAAAGTTATCTCTTATAGTGGCGAGAAGCTATGTGCCTCACACGGGATTTACTTCTGATGCTATTTCTGGGTGAGAAGTAGTAGCCTCGTGCGAGCCGTCATCACTGAATCCTTGCGAGAGGTAAGTGCCTCGTGCGGGCCTCTGTCACAGGAAAATGTCGCCACCGCTTAAAGCAGGAGAAGAGTATTGGCCGGAAAGCGCCCACTCTAATATTCCAAAATGCTACAAAGAAACGACGTGAAATTTTTATTCTAATGTTGCATGCTTTTTTATGTGAAGAGGGGACGAGCGACTCCCGAGGGATTCCCCATGCCCCCGTCTCATGTAATTTTAAGTATGCTGAATAGGTAGGTGCCGCTTTTATTTATGCGGGCGTTCTTCTATGCCTAACGTAACATTTATTTTTTAGAGTTTTTAGAGGTGCCATACCTAGCTTTTTAGATACGATTGCCATTGAGAGCGGATGCCCTAAGACATCAACACTCAAGACAGCGTGCATACATGTTATTTTGCAAGACCTCAGAGCTTGGTGAGAATTCAGACATCTTGCTACATAACCACATAAAGCGTCACAGGACAACAGTTACTTTTCACATAAGCAAGTTTAGGCAACTGCTCTATCGTTGCGGTGGAGGTAAGAGAGACGAATAACCACCATGACTGTCCTTCCCGTGAGGGCATGGCAGATCCTAACATCTTGCCCAGACATTCTTACAAAATCGTATCTGATGTTAGGTTTAAATGCAAGTTTCCCAGATATGCACTGCGGTGCGGGGGAGACTTCCTAGAAGATGAAAAAGAAATTAATAATTATAATATGTTTTCGCAGTGCTTCCTACATTGGCAAGGATAGCCAACTACTAGGTATCAGAAGATACACAGGAATGTATGAGACACCACACCCTGGCCATCACCGCTCAGAAACCCCAATAGTTTCCCAGGGTCGGATCAGTCCATGGTGCGGATAGGGACATCCAACCAATTAAGAAGCCATAAGGCTTAGTGGAACATGAAGAGAGACAATAACTTATAAATATGAGGCCCAATAGGTATGTTGGCCAATTTGACACAACCTTGCCGATGTGCGGGGCTAAATTATCCCAACTATCGCAAAAGAGGCGTACACTATGTGTCTCTTGACGAAAAAATTGTCTCTAATCATATTAAACCTATCCTATTGAGCTAAATAGACAGGCTTTTAGTCAGTAGCATGCCGGGCCAAACAGAGTTAT
Source organism: Chaetoderma sp. LZ-2023a (assembly GCA_034401795.1). NCBI lineage: Eukaryota > Metazoa > Mollusca > Caudofoveata > Chaetodermatida > Chaetodermatidae > Chaetoderma > Chaetoderma sp. LZ-2023a. The sequence continues at coordinate 89,656,726 of CM067375.1, forward strand.
AGCACGGACAGCGACCTCAGTGAAAGATTGTTGGTGGCGGGAGAAAGTGTTGCATATATAAATGTTGCTGTATAGTGTTTCCTACATGCACTGCAGTCCTACGTTTTCTGCAAATAAACAAAACACAAGAACAGATGGCTGCTTGCCATAAATAAAACTAACCAGTACAAGGAACACAATGTGAAATGATCAGAATAATATTGGTTGGCAGACCTACCATGGTGCGGTTAGTAAAAACACCTTACAGTAAAATAAGAATAACTATAAACAGGTAAAGAAATTATAACTAGCGGTCCTAAGGCCATTACGGTTCCTTTTAGTGATCAGGACCGTTTATAAAGATAAAATATAATCATTACAGTTGTAACTAACGGAATAATTAAACATGTTAAGTATAGTTACTTGAATAGTCGGTAGCCATTCTTAATAACTGGCTATCCTGTTACTGAAATTGATACGTCACCCTTGGTGTGACATGAGTCGACGCATTCTCTGGAAGCTGAAAAGTTCTCACATGTCGGTTCCCGCAAACAGGATTCCCGCATGCAGTCCAGAACTGGAGCGGAGCGAACTCAGGATGGTATTCACAATATAAGAATGTCTAACGATCAGTCAGTAAGTTCTACAATAACATTACGGCTAGGAAGAACGTTCCCGTACACCGACGGTATGGATGGAAGTTAGGAACAACCCGACATCAGTGCGGGGGAGGTTGAATAACCACTTTTTGGCGTGGCCGGCAGATCCAGCGAGTCACTCACCAAAGAACATCGCTGCCTCTGCATCTGTAGACTCACATATTTAGGCCGGGAAATGCCTCACCGCAAGTTTGTGTTCCGAGTTAGTTCTTGATTTAGTCATGAGCAATATTATCAAGTTTCCAAAATGCTCCTGAACAATCGGGAGATACACAATTCTTTATGGTGCGGTGGGTTGGGTAGCTGCCGCAGCCTACGGGAGAGAAACTTTCGGAGACAGAGGTGATATATTTAACATGTGCCTCGCTGATAGTAGCTGCATACAGATCCAACCTGTTCGGCCCCTGGCTGAGGATGCTCTCGAACACTGGACTCCATCTCCTTATATACTACTTGTGATGTCATAGGCGCCGGCCTCAACCAACCATCGGTTGGGCAATAGCCAATCAGCGTGCAGCTAATAATGACGCAGTCGAATGTTCTAGAACATTCTAGAATTTCTGCGTACACGTCGTTAAGACATCACAGCAATATTTTGAAGGTAATCAAAGGGGTTTTCCGTGGATAACTCAGCCATTTCTTAACCGATTTTGAAATGGTTTACAGATTTGGAAAGCCCGTAGAATTCAGGTCTTGATTGATACCAGATGCGGCGGGAACAACTAATTATAAAGGATTACATTGTACCTTCTCGGTACACTAAAAGTGCCATCCTATCTTGGACGTGAAATATGCGCTCTGTCAATGCAGTGGTAAGCATGCGCATGCGCGCCATGCGCTTTAACAAACTTAGTCGTTTTTATGACGAAATATTTCTCATAGGCTCATTTACGCTTATAGCTCTACCCAGGGGGGCGTGTTCATGGAACGAATCGAGGACGGGCGACGCGTACCCAACTTAGCTGGTACGGCCGGCACCTGACCGGTCGATCCGAACTACATCACTACGGAGCATTGTCTCGCCTATGCACAGCCTACTCCACGCTCACTCCACTGTATTGACAGAAATGTACTAAGATTGTGAGATGGGCTGGTATAAGTATGGCATGTTCAGTCAAATTCAAATGTTCTTTCTTAAAATAGATATCTAATTTGTTCTTGAATGATTTGTGTGTTGTTGCCTCGGCTATTATAGGTGACAGTGAATTCCACTGTGGTACCACTCTATTAATGAAGAAGTGCTTGCGAATATCTTTGTTGCTGCGTCTTATGTTGAACTTGAACTTATGACCTCTGGTTTGTGTAATATTGGTTGGAAAAAGTAGTCTTTATCATTATTATATAGATCCCTGATGAGCTTGAATGTTTCAACTAAATCTCCTCGAAACCAACATACAATGACACAGTTTTCCTCCAAAGGCTTTTGGTTGGGAGGTCATTTATGAGACTGTAGGCAGAAGGCATCTGCTACTTTTGGAGAATATTTGTGGCCTTCTTCTTGACCACTAGCTTCTACGTAGGTGCTCCAATATAGTGGAGGAATATACGGAAACAGAACAGATGACTAAATATGAAAATAAATGATTTTGAATCATCAATCTTGAATCTTGAATCTTGGAATCTTGAGGCTTGCGCGGTAGCCGTGCTTTTGGCGGAACTTTTGCCTCTGTCTACTAATTCATAGAATCGCAATGACGTCATCACAATCAATTTTCCCATAATACCTTGGGACTGACGCCATTTTTGGAGGGGCTAGGTTAAAATTACGTGCAATGGGATGCAAAATTTTAATTACATTTTCTTTACTATCTTGCAAAATGCATTTGTGATATCGTGTTTTCTGATACCGGGTGGAGTTTTCACAGATTTTCAGATACAGGATTTTATGGTTTGAGAAAATGTAAACAATACAAGGTACAAGGTATAAAAGAACGTAGTGACCGAATGCTGTGGTTCCCATCACTGGGACATCTTTAGTAGTGACCTTATCCTACTTACTCAACTTATTATAGACTGTACTGCATTGTCCACCTGTGGGGTGCTACCGTAAAATTCTGACCTTCTGTATAATGTTGAACTACTCAGCAGACAACTCTGTTACAACATACATTGCGGCAGAGTTCATATTCTCACCACCATATCAGGATGATTAGCCTCTGCCTATAATGGTTCTCACAATAGATTTAGCAATGCATATGTGGGTGTTGTGTTGAATTACTCTGGCCGTTCCACACATCCCCTAGGCACGTGGGATGCCTGGTCTGAGGGGAACGTATGACATCTCATGTGGTTCACCTAGGGGTTTTCTTGGCACTACCCGATGTAGCAGATGAAATTGGCGATCTTATTTTTAGTACCAATATAAACTTGTGATAAATCAACCAACTAATACTGGATTTCATTTTGGACATCTAAACCTTTTCGTGCTGTGTTAAAATTGATTAACGCCTTAGCGCTTTTATTCTACCAAAGCATCAAATAATACATTTGTATATTGATTGATTGATTTGATTTATTCTCTTGGTAAATATTACAAATTAGAAATATGGTATCAGGGAGTCCACTGGAGGCTGTGCCTATTAGCTTGTGGACCCTTGACATAGAATAACATACAAATTACACATGATTTGACATAAGTCGACATACGCCATTATGACAATATATTATACATATAACTACAGACAAATAATATAGGATTTGACATAAAAAAAGAAAAGAGAAAAAAAAAGACAAGACATTTGACAAACATGGTTCACTTGTTTTTTTTATTGTTTTTCGTAATGTGGGTAACATATTTCACTCATTGGAATGGCCTAGGGGGTGAAGGGGAGCTGGAGTTCATGCTGTTTCCATTATTATTATTATTATTATTATTATTATTATTATTATTATTATTATTATTGTTATTGTTCTCTTTATCACCTTCTTTCCATAGAGGAACGAGAGTAAATGTGATCATGTGAGTCTGTGTGCGAGTCTATTCCTTAGTGTGTCTGTGACGGCTGGGTTTCTTAGAGCTTTTAGATATGATCAAGTTCTGGATCTGTGTATATCTTGAGGAGTGCTGGTCCAATTTGACTCAGATTTTAACACAGGGGTGGGTGTGGCCATACACCAGGATTCCAGAAAAACACTTTGACAGCCCTCGCAGATTGTCAGACAATATCTTGGTATTCCTTAACATGTAATGTGGAATGTTAGGATTGTGTATGTAGAAGTTTTCCAGCATCGTTGGGCCCAATGTGAGCATGAACAGGTTGTTGTTGTTGTTGTTATTATTATTATTATTATTATTATTATTATTATTATTATTATTATTATTATTATTATTATTATTATTATTATTATTATTATTATTATATATAGACTAGTCAGAACACACATTCATATTATGAGTGGGTAAAATTTTCTTCCTTTTTTGGTTATGAGATCAAAAGGTCAGACACTCAGACTGAGGTAATGGGGATAACTTAGTGCATTCTGGGATACATCTTTTCATTGATAATGCTGCAATGCAGAAAAGTAGAATCACCAAATCTGTAACATGCATCGATAGTCTAAATAGTTGAAGTTTGTTTCAGTCAAAAATGTCGATGTCATCTACGGTAGGTTCATTTAATCATCTGGCAGTCACCAGACAACAATTTCAGTGAATAAAAAGCTGCACACTGGCTGAATATTTAGAAAAGCCACCCGACCTAGTGTTGTTGGTGGCTTAGCCACCCATAACCCCCTGTCAAATCATCTTCAAAATATCCAGTAAGAGGAGTTATGACCCTTGGGATGTGTCGTCTGTAAGACCCAGGAGCCAGACATTCACGTAAAATATAATATAATAAAACAAATTAAATTAAGTATGATTATGGCTAATGATACGGTAGAGATAACAATGCTCAACATGATTCTAGTAACAAACTGTTTTGGTTATGACGTAAGTAATCTTCTGCACACATTTGGGATAGAAGACATTGCTGCCTTATGCAGCAATTGTCTCCCAAAATTCCACTAGTTCCAGAATATTCAGCAGTACCTTTTATTTTATGTAGACGATATGTCAAACCGGAGTGTAGAGGCAAGGCAAGAACAGTAATCAATATTGTTAGCAGGTGGTTCTTCATGATGAATTGCTGGTAATTGCTGTGGTGTCCGGGCGCATCACGGTGGAGTAACCAATGTATGAGTGAGGTCCAATTACTCGATTTAGTACTTATTAATGAAGATTTGTTTAATAATGTTTGTAGGAATTTTGACCAATGGTCTGTGTATGTGTGTTCGTGTCTGTTTTATTCCACAGTTGTGTAACTTGAATGGAAGGTTTTTGTTTTGAGATTTCCATTCTATTGTGCTCTGTGTGAAAGTTGTGTCTAGATCTGGTATTGCATGAGTGTATTTCAGTGTTTAGGCTAAAGAGAGAAGACAGTGAATTTGGTAGATTACCTTTGAAAAAATCTTTTATTATCGTATATAATTGGAGATTACCAATATCTTCTAGTTTTAATAAATTTTCTGTCTTGTAAACGTTTTGGGCCTCTCCTGTTTGTGTAAAAAGTTTAATGGCTTGCTTTTGAAGTGATTTTAGTCTTGCCAGCCTGATTTTATATGTATTAGTCCAAATAGTGTTGCAATAAGTAATTTGTGGGAGTATTAACGTGCATTATAGTGTTTTTAGTATGTTAGGTGGTAAGTATGATTTAAGTCATCGCATGATCCCAATGTTTCTTACCACTTTAGATGTTACAATCTCTATATGTTTCTCTTTATTTTAACTTAAATATGTTTTAAACTTATGATAAATTCTTGGATATTAATGCGGCTTAATGTTAGAATTTTATATTGCTCTTGTTCGACCACTCTACCTAGTTTGGTTTGTTGTTTTATTCTGTACTGCTCTTGTCCAACTACATAGTTTTAGGGTGTTGTTTTATTCTGTTCTTGTTTATTTAATTTTCTCTTGTTTATTACTTGCTTTTATTCTATTTTCGTTTGGTTATTATCTGATTTTAACGATTACCACTACGGTGGGTGCTCCTATCAAGAGGAGGATTATACGAACATAACATAACAATGCGTTAATTTGGCCAGTGCTCTTTAGCATGTAGTAAAGGTGATAAAGAAATGTAGTAAAGTTGCCGCAACTTTAATGGCGGCCGATCAAAAAATACCCGGATGTGCGAAACTATGAATAGTGACTTTACCCGCTATGCCAAAGTTTCCCAATAACGCGGCCATTTTGAAATTTTAAAACATTCGTTTATCATCTTACTTCCGTATTCCCATGTATAATTATGCGCTAGTATTCATATCAATAAGGAAAAAGGGCCAATGCTTTCTGAGTGAGCTTATATTAGTATATATTTCAAAGATATCAAGCACTTGAACATATACGCCATTAATTTGGTAAAGTATCCTAATTTCGTGCATATTCCTTCCATAGGTTTACTATGGGCTTTCGGTTTGCCACGAAATCTGGTATTTATATAAAATTACCTGTAATCGTTTCAATGTCTACAACACTTTAATAAGTACGGTGGCTATATCTTGATTCTAAACCTCCCGTAGGTTTACTATGGGATTTCGGTTTGCCACGAAATCTGGTTACAGGGTTCGTACTGGGCATGGAAATCCTGGAAAGTCATGGAATTTGAAAATTTTAATTTAAATTCCATGCCTGGAGCGTCATGGAAAATCTGCATTTTTTATCATAGGTAATGGAAAAGTCATGGAAAATGGCAATCATGAAAAATAATAGATATATTTTGGCATAACTTACCACCATTGCCTAGATGCAGAATAAAAACTATGGCAACAACTTATCAAAACGGTGTATGACGAAAATGACCGCCAGCTAAAATGACCGCGCCCGGGACAAGAATTACCGCCACTGCGAATTTATATTTTGACTTGAAGTTATCCGCAACTGGACATTATCTATGCGGAAACGTCGTCACCGTGACTGACACGTGAACTGCTTCTAATGGCGTCGCAGCCAACAGAGATAAAGCTAATGATGAAACAGTTCAGGGTACTGACGACGGAGTAACTTGTTATTGACCAGCTGTAAAATGTTAAATTAAGATGTTAAAGAACATTGAATGTGATCATGCAAAATGAGATCATGCAAAATGGGATCATGCAAAATGGGATCATGCAAAAAGGGATCAAAATTCATGCAACAAATTAACATTAAACATCATCCGCGGCATCATCATCCACAACTGGCCCTGGTCTCGGAGCAGGGCAGATGAGGTGAGCACCCGCACACAGCAACGAACGTGGCGATCTCTGCAATTGACGGTACTCGTCCCAGTACTTATGCAGCTTTTCATTTACATCCTTCGCCTTATGTCGCTGCTGACAGGTGTAATCTCCACAGAAGATGAGTACAAGCGCCAAGCTAACCATTTCTGCTTCCTTATGCAGAAGCTCGGTTAATAAGTAGAAGGGTAGATTGGCTGAAAAAAATAAATAATAGAAAGACAGATATTCAGCGAGAGAGAGAGTTGTTTTCCTGAAAACAGACGGTCTGTGTGTGTGCGCGCGCGTGCATGCTACATTTGTGAATATATTATTATTATTATAATTATTATATAGCTGTTGAGCTTGTGAAATTTACTCACATCAGCGTGCATGTTTTTCTAAGATTATTTTCAGAATTCAATAAATATGTAAGATCTAAGAAGTAAATATCGATAAACAATAGTAGGATTACCATTGTAGATCCATACCGGTAGTTAATCTTTGGCTTGTCCCGTCTTTGTCTTATAAATCAAAGGTCGGTGCGCTTATTATTGAGAAATTGGAAAAAAACCAACTTAAAGCTGACAGATTATGATCTAAGTTGAATATTTTGAAACAAATTCTGCTTCTGCTTATGATGAAGAAAATCAGGAGCAATTATGATATATCTGAATTTAATAAATATTTTGTTGATAATTTTGAAACTAATTTGACTGGTTGGAGCCACAATTATTATATTTATAAATCGATCCAAACACGCGCAAAGTATGGGCTACAGTTCCAAACACGCGCAATGTATGGGCTAGACATGGGCAGAGCATTGGTAAAAGTGGATTCGTCCTGTGCTGTATGTTGCAACACGGCGTGTACCGGTAACGCGCTGTCATTTCAATACACTTATGAATGATAAGGTGTAAATACGTCATAAAGCTGGAATATTCTGTCAGTTGCACGAATTTAATAAACAATATAATAAATATTCTGTTGAGTCTTTTGAAACTAATTTGACTGGGAGTGGTTGCTGTCAAAGGCAGCAACAGTATCCAGTGAAATTATTCTCAAAATAGTCAATAGGATAGCTGGATAGCTACCATGAAATTGGAATTCTGGATTTAAATTAAAATTGTATAGATCAATCCGAACACGCACAAAGTATGGGTGACCCCGAGCTAAAGATGGGCGGGGCATTGGTAAAAGTGGATTCATCCTGTGCTGTATGAATCGATGCTATAAATAAATATTCCGTCATAAAGCTGGAATATTCTGTCAGTTGCACGAATTTAATAAACAATATAATAAATATTCTGTTGGGCCTTTTGAAACTAATTTGACTGGGAGCGGGTGCTGTCAAAGGCAGCAACAGTAACCAGTGAAATTATTTTCAAAATAGTCAATAGGATAGCTGGAAATTGGAATTCTGGATTAAAATGATATAAATCGATCCCAACATGCGCTGAGTATGGGCGGCGGGCCGGTTCCAACAGCTATCGGAGTCAGCGAAATAGGATTCAAAATGTTCACCGGTTTTCCAGTAGGCCTATATCTGTCTTGCTATATAGTGTTCTTGCTATAGCGAAATAGATTTCAAATTTTTTATCTGTCTTTATATATATGGGCACTATTATTTCAATAAACTCATGCATAAGAAATATATGGTGTATGTGTAACGTGTTTTCACGTGTCAAAATTTAGGATAAAAAACAACAATTTTTTTAACAGGTAATATGTGGCGAATATTTTGAACATAATTTTACTAGGACAGGCAGACTGACAGCAATATGTTCCAGTGAAATACGTTTCAAAATATTCAGCATTGTGTATTTCAATCCTTCGCAGAAAGTACTGGATAATTATGCATAAAAGTATAACTGTAGCAATTTTGGCGTTAAAATCACAGCGGGATTTGTAGGAGTGTATGCATTGTTATCTCGCCCACCCAGTCCCCCTGCTTGCATAACATGTACGCTAATTGCAGGAAACCATTATAATGGTAGCCTATGTCCGCCTGAATACACATCTAAGACTAGACATATAATAAAACACAATGATGATTCCTCTGTCCAATGAACTATCAGTAACGATTGCAACGAATCAGAATGCACATGTATTTGCGCGTCGTCTATCAGATTCAAGTAGCAGATCAGTCTGTAATAAACTTTTGACCCTTACAGATGCAAACTTACTAGACTCAAAATTATCTCAAATTTCTTTGCGCATTAGACATTCTTGTTTCAAAGATTTCCCGTACCTCTTGAGAAACTCATTTGTAGTGAAAATAATCAAACTTGCGAAATTTTTCAATTTTATTTATTTGATAATTTCAAAATTCAGCGTATCATAGGCGAATATAAATTGTTAAAATCTTAGACTTTTAGAGGCTTCAATTGCGTAGCTAAATATGATGAAAAGAAGGAAATCAAATTCACAACTAAACGTATTATTAATTTATACATAATGAAATCTCACTTCTTACTTAATTTTATTTTCAGGCATTTCGCGTGTCATTATGCACATTTAAATTTGCAATATGCGTTTTAATGTTAAACCGTTCTGCATAAGTTAGATATTTACAAAACAGTTTCAATACAGCTTTTTGTAGCACTAAACTTCTTCTAAATGTCTTTGCGCACTCTAGCATTGTCTAGCAGACATACAGTGTTCACTTCCGGAAATTTCGTTCCCTTCTTTAGCCACAGTCTACGCGACGGTACCTGATAAAAAAACCCACAAAAATCATATAAGTTAAATTAGATAGGATCTTGTAGTAGGAAACATATACTATATATAATATATACTGTTACGTATATACGCATATAGAATGTTCGTACCTGGTGGTAGTTATTGGTAGGCTTGTTAGGAATACTATAGCGGTCATTTTTGTCCCTACCGCGGTCATTTTAGCTCGCGGTCATTATGGACTGAGATCATCAAAACAATGCCTTGGCATGGTTGTTACAAGACATAATATTCAGACATTTGCAGAATAACTCAGATAATAATTTATGTAGCTACGTCATAAACACAAATCTACTACAGTGCTTCCACTAGTGGAAGTCCAGGAGTCCTATACTCCCAAAGTTCGTGTTTGGACTCCCAAAAATCATACCAAGGAAGTTCTGGACTTCCTCTTTTTTGGCCCTGACTTCTAAAAACAATGATTTGAACCAAATTACATGTATTTTAAGCATTTTAGACTTCCATGTTTCTTGCTTGGACTCCCATTAGCATTGCTCTAGGCAATGGTGGTAAGTTATGCAAAAATATATCTGTTATTTTTCATGATTGCCATTTTCCATGACTTTTCCATTACCTATGATAAAAAATGCAGATTTTCCATGACGTTCCAGGCCTGGAATTTAAATTGATTAGGAATTAGTGGAAGCCCTGATCTACTAGATATTAATTCTTGGAAGTCATGTAATTTGTTAATTTTAGTCATAAAAGGTCATCGAAAAGTCATGGAATTTCAAACACAGAAAGGCGTACAAACCCTGTGGTTAAAACACTATAAATAAAATTATCTATAATGTTTTCAATGTCTGGAACGTTTCAATAGGTAAGGCTCTACTTCTATGATGCTTTTTTCGCCATACGAAGAAAGCAGTAAAATTAAATAACAGAAATAAACTCAAGATACTAGTCATGGGTATCGCGAAAATTACCGTATCGCGATACGATGTGATACAAAGTTACTGTATCGTGATAATATCGTGATATTGTGTAATTATTACAGGGAGGCGGCAGATTGAAAATAGCTGCCATTTTAAGCCCATTTACCAATCACAATTGTTGCAAGAACTGGCAAGATGTGAATAACAATGAACTCCACCTCCTGAGCCCACTTAGAGCATCTGCTAAGCAATTTCACATATGTAAATATTAATATTAAATGTTGTAAATATATTTACACATCAAATTCATCAATTGTAAATAGAATACCACTATACCAGTACATATAATCTCATTTCCCAGCTTGTGTTCTTTTTCTGATCGTGAGCCCCAATTTCCCCAATTCAGTTAACAACCTAAACCAGTGTAATATACTACTGAGTACTGATATACATATAAAATCACCAATTCACCAAGGTTATTATGTTCCAGTGTCACATGGTTTGATTGGTACTCCGCACTGGGGTATAATTTACTTTCTGCAAAGCTGACTCGATATCACTGTGTGTATTTACCGCAATTTCGACTCAAGCAAACTCGTACCCTTCCAAATCTGGGTTTTCTCGCAATTCTGGGCTGGTTTACGGCTATTTACAGGCAATATATTACTATTCCAAGTCGGTCAAGCAAAATAAAAATTATGACAAAGAATGTATTGCATCCGTCATCTGTTTTCAACAATTTCGTGCCCAGTAACATCGATGTTTGCTGAAAAAATATTTAATATATAGCGATTTACATGGCCAGACCTATCAGTCAGAACTTATTAGCCAGTGGATTAGCCTGTTTTCGAATTTTGTTAGCCAGTTCAGAATTTATTAGTCAGCATATTAGCCTATTTTGGAATTCTCTTTGCCAGATATCGGTTGTCTTAGCCAGACAAGTTTTTTTCTTAATTAGCCTATAATAATAATAATAATATATAATTAAAAGAATTGTCTACTAACAACTGACTGCTGTGTTTGTTATTTTCCCCTATTACTTACCACTGACAGGTTGTTCACTTCTCATCCTTACTCAAATGAAATAAATAAATTGATGCATACTGTGACACAGGAGACCATGTCATGGATCATCTTGATCTGGGCACTGACTCCATCTGCCTTGTTCAATGCAGATGCCATTGATCATGAATAATCAAATCAAAGTTGATGGTCAGCATGTACAATGTAAGAGTTAGAATTAGATGCTTCATCAGGTGAGTGGGTCTCTGATCAATAAGTAATAAAGATGATCAGAAAGATTTAATCATGGCTTGACCGTCATTGTCAAATAAAACTTGAATCTAGACATTTAAGTTGGGTGCATGTGTATCCGCATCATCGTTATTTACTTCGATAAGTCGCTTTTTTCGAATGAACAATGTGTTTATTTTACTCTGCGATGCCATCTTCTCTCTGTCAAAACTTTTAACCAACCACGGGAGACTGTTCCAAAATGGAAACGTTTCACTCGCTGTAGAATCGGGAATTTTCGGTTAACAAAGAGTGGAAAGTACTTTAGTGAATTCGAAAACAACTGAATGTCATATTTATTTGCAGATTATTTAACTGATATCGGCCGTAAGCAACTTCATTATCACTTCTGCGCATCACCTGTGTTCGCTATGAACAGACAGCGAATAAACGCAAATTATGGATTAAAGCTGTCAAAATATACCATAGGTGTATCGATGCTCGACTAATGTAGACACTTTTTTAGTAAAACATGCAGCTGGTGTGGTTTTGATTGATGATATGACGCACAACGTAGCAGATTTGTGCCGGCTACCGTAATACCCCCATCGGTGCTGTAGTAAGAAAGACTAGTTATGGGCTAGTTATAAAACACTATGCGCCCCTAACGTTGTAACATGTACCAATATCTCATTGACTTTTCGCGGAAATAAAACGCCTGTAGCGATTTAATGATTTTCTTTTTGTGACATTCGGTAGCTTTCAGATTCACTATATTGCAATGTAATGTAGCCGAGTATAACCATAGACTAACTATATAAAGACATGCCAAGTTGACGTCACTTGCGCAATTCACCCCCTGGCGATAGTCGCGGTAAACTATCGGTGAAAAAGCGGTATTCAAGTGGGATAACTACGTTTCGAGTAACGTACAGTCATAAACATCGTTTCCACACTAAGGGCGCAGTTTACCATGACTAACTTCAGGTGGCGCTGTTTATATAATTAGTCTATGACTTCGGTTATGCGCGATCGCTAGTTTCAGGTTTACTGGAAACTAGATAAATACGTTCGCGTTTGCAGAAAAGCTGTTCACCAGCTCCATGTTTGTTTGCGCCGAAATCACAGAGATATTCGTTGTATTATTTATAGTAACCGTTATCCGTGTAAACGCCTGTAACTAAAATAAGTAAGCAGTAACTCTTTTTGCGAATATTTTGGCATATTTATCAGAATCTCATGAAATAGTGAAGATTTATGTTTTTCCACACAAATATCGGTTTACGGCGAATGTATCACGATACGTATTGCAGCTGTATTTGTATTGATTTATATCGATGTATCGGTAATACTACGAGTTACCATTTTTCATGAGTGGTGAGAATAAGGATATAGCCTATCGGCTATATCCTTATTCCTTCCCCTCACGAAAAGTGGTAACTCGCGTTTATTTCTTTTATTTAATTTTATCGCTTTCTTAGTATTACGAAAAAAAACCTCATAGAAGTATTGCTGTACTTGTTAAAATGTTGTAGACATTGAAAACATTGTAGATAATTTTATTTATATAGTGTTTTAACCCGTTTTCGTGGCAAACCGAAAGCCCATAGTAAACCTATGGGAGTGGTTAGAATCAAGACATAGCTCAACAATGATCTGTCACAGCATATGCAATTGCAGAATCCCATTATCAACCCATCTAAATTAAACACATCCCATAATGAATGACGTTGATAAGTACGTCACGAACGCATGTTTGAAGACGGTATATGCATTGTTGTACAAATTGTTTGCTTTTACTATTTAATAAATATTCTATTGAATATTTTGAAACTAATTTGACTGGGCGCTGTTGCTGCCATATTCAACAGCTTCCCTGTATAGTTTTCAGGAAATTGATAGCTAGGGCATTTTGGAATCAATCAATCCCAACACAGCGAGGTGTGGGTCGAGCTTAGCTAGTGATGGGCGGGGCATAGCTAAAAATGGAAAGGTCCATTGCAACAGGATTTTACTAGCGTAAATGGATCTAGTAACTAGTGTCCTCTTCATTATCTGGCAAAGTCAATCACATACACTATGCAGTTTGAATAACTTCCAATATGTTTAGAATCTAGTTCTGAATTCTTAGGATCGTGCTTTAAGTGAGCTAAATATGAAACATGCTGAATATTTTGAGAATACTTTGACTGAAAGCTGCTGCTGACAAAAGCATCAATCACTTTCTGTTAGCTTATCTAAATAAGATGTAGTGGATATATACTGCGTGGATATTACTGTACACACCGTTGTCAACACCATACACATGTAGATAGAATGGAATGGGTTTACTATCAAATGTGGAGGTGTCTTGTAATTGTCTCTATTCTGTGGAGGTGTTAACTGAATAAGTAGGCATCAAGCAGGTGCTAATTTTGTCATGCATGATATTCCTTTCACAATTTTTAAAGCTTCCATTTAACTCTATTTAATTCATTTTTATATGTCGATAAAGTAAATTATGAGATGATGCTAATGGTCTTTAAATTTTGACAATCAGATGGAAATTAGCCAAATTAAAAATTAAATAAAATTGTCAAAACAGATTATTAACCCTTTCACCAACAAATGCCTGAAAAAGTATATACTTTATGATATAAAACATATGTTGAATATTTTGAAACTAATTTGACTGGAATCTGTTGCTTCAATGGCAGAAATGGTCAAATTAATTGAAAAATATTCAACAGTTTTCCTGTATGTTAGCTTTGAAAATGAGATATGGGGAATTGATTGGTGAAAGGGTTCAATCCTGCACTGATTATTTTGTGCCAGATAATTTGAGAGAAAGTGAATGTTTCCCACAGTAGCAATAACCTGCTGTCAAATTTGTGAGAAATATTCAACATGCTTCAATAAAATCTGGAATCAGTTTTCCTGAAATTCAGAAGGAAAATTCTTGATGGAGAAGTAGAATTTTTTTAATTATCTAACATGCAGGCGTGTTTTGATTATATTTTATTGACAAGAGTCACTGACCAGGCACACTATTTGAATAGAGAGGGCTGGGGCATTATGCAGAGGTGTAAGATCTTACATAACATGCTACAGGGATAAAGCATTTAAAGTTTAACTTCTTTGATCTTAAGGCCTGCTATCAACATTGCAACAATATAGAGGACAGTTGTTGAATATTTTGAAAATAATTTTACTGAAAGCTGTTGCTACTTTACTAAGCCCAATTAAATGCATTGTATCAACATATGTCTTTGATATGATTCCTTGCAGAGTTTGTTGTATATGTATCTGGTGTTTAGAGTACAAAGTGTTACTAGTTAAAAGTGCTATTCACACGGCCAACTGCTTCAAGAAAATGATGTCTTGTCCACTCTGTTCATTGGTTACAATCACATATGACATGTATGAAGCTTATTTGTGACAAACAGGAGACATTTAATTAGAGCTGTTTGGTATTGATATTTTATGTTCGGTACCGAGCTCGGTATTTTTTGGTCCCAATTACCTTGGTACCGGTACAGTATCGCACTGATACTTCTGCAAACTGTTGTGTAATTACATTGCGTGCTTTTTCAAATTTATTGTGTTGTCATGATTCACCAATACATTCCTTTTTACTATGGATTCGTTTGAAATAACGTCCACGAACTAGCCATTTTGAGACTTATATAATAATTGTCAGACAGTGCAACATTATAATGGGTAGCCCTCTTGTAACGTGAAATAATGAGGATTGCATGGGCAATTTTGATGGAATTCTCTCTTGTGCAATTTGAGGCAATTTTTTTTTTCACTATTGAAATTTCGGTAATTTGAGATTTGTTCGGTACAGTATTTCGATATTGTTGTGGTATTGCACTGTATTTTTGGTATACCTAACAGCTCTACATTTAATTATGCAGGAATTCTTGTTGTAGCTTAAGTCGTGATAAACGTGATTTGAACATTCTAGCGTACCATATTTCTCTGACCTTGTTACTATGACCAGTGTTGTTTGTATATCCCCCAATGATGAGGAACACTGCGATACGTCGTTACAAATTTTATATTGTCATTGGACTGGTGCAACAAAATGCTGTACGTAAAAGATGCAGTAATTCTTGCTGTTATCGCTGACAATAAGACTAATTGTTGTGAATATCGTGGACTGGATTTTCCAGAATACTCCCAAGCGTGATGAAAAATTAGAATCAAATGTACTAATACTATACATGGATATATGTATTTACGACATTTCAACCATGTACAACTTCATCCTATTTATTTAAGCAATAAATGGTCTCTGCATTCACTTATAGGCAACTCCTATTTTCATATTAGTCTACTCTATATCCTTAATCTTACGCATCACACAAACTGGTAAGTTCTCTGATTACCCTCACCACCTAAGGGGAAGGAGACATGGGGTTATGGTAGTTTTTAATTGTAATTAAATATAATTAGTTGAATTTTTTATGTAATTGTAATTGATTAAATAATTGAAAAAGTAATTGCTTAGCCACCAATAGGGCTGGGCAGTATACCGGTTTCACACCGTCTCACGGTTTTTTATGGCGACGGTTTAAAAACCATTACGAAAATAAAAAACCCTGAAAAACCGTCCGTAAGATCGCCATTGCGCAAATCTGGTGACTGTCCTAAACTAGTTTGTTCTTGACTTGCAGTTTAATATTATCATCTAGTGTAACCATTTGCTACTAGAGACATAAAATACAGTCATCTATAACTATTAGCCGTGGGAAAGCAAGGGTGTTGGTGAAATCCCAACAAATCGGCCGAGGACAACCATCGGCAAATATGATTTGATATGCCAGCAATGAATGTTACATGACGTAAGCTCTGCAGGTTCAATGTAAGATTGAATAATTTGAAAATCTAAATTTCTTCCTTGCAACAAATAATCCTTTTTTCAATTCGAGTTTCTACTATGTTTAATTAGGATTCCAAATGTGACATGATACAAAAAAATCAAGTAACACGCTGCGAAAACAACGACGCTATACAATGAACTACCAATCCAAACAAATCATTATTTCCCTTAGATTTCGACAAACATAAAATGATCCATCACGGACTAAGACATACGAGACAAATTGCTTGAACGCCCGAGAAATGAAAACGATTAAGTCGCTTCTTACAAGTAAAATACACCGTAGCCTCTCAAATACGAGCAGGCATAATGTGATTGGTTGTTAACAAATTCTTCTGCCGGGATATTCACTACTGTCGATTTTATGAATGAAATTTGTAGTATTTTTTATCACGTGACTTCTGTTCAATAGGCGTTAGAATCACATCGTTTTGTTTTACGGCCCACTCTTTTTCGTCTTCGTATATCTTCAAGTACTTGATTTAAGTAGATTTAAGTTAGATTCACGAATCATTGCGTTTATGTTGTCAAATTATCATAATCTCTTTATTATATGACATATGAACCTCGAAAAATAGGGAAACACATTTTTTGTGAGAATTCTTGAGGCGCGATTTCCGGGAAATGACTACTCTTTAGTTACGTGCTGAATGACATTCACCCGCTTGAACGACAGTTTATTGAGGAGTATTACAAAATGCTGAGTACTCAAATACAAACACATGACTTACTAGACTAGATCATACTGTAGGTGGTTATACGAACTCTAACCGTATGTGCGGTACTCTACTAGGAGCCTAAACTCGCTCTCATACCCAAGTTCCTACTTACACACATTAGATTTTACTACGCTATGGAAAATAGTTACCTAATAACAGTGTTGAAAATCAACATTTTAGTAGTTAGAGTGTTATTTTCACGACATCACATGAACCAGACTATTTATTTATTTTAGTTTTTTTTTAGATTGATAGCGTCGCAGTGAGCAATCTTACGTAGTTACCGTTCTAATTTCGTGGCAATTTATGTCAGTTGTCAAATCATAAAATACATGTACTGTAGCTAATGAAAACGGCATATTTTCATATTTCAGATTATTTTCGATCACTAACCCCTTAAACCGGTATTTCGTTAATACTGGTTTAATTAGTGATACCGTCTGGCATCACCGGTTTTCTTTTAGGCCAAACCGCCAAGCCCTAGCCACCAACAACTTTCAGTCAAATTGTTTTCAAAATATTTAGCCGGTCCAGAAATCTAAACCCGGGAATATGTTGTCTGAAAAATTCAGGGTTAACAGCTGAGATTAATAATTAATTAATTAATTAAATAAATAAATGAATCAATAATAATAAACAATAAGAGCTAACATAAGTTCACCACAGGAATGACTGGCTCGATTGTCGAAGCAGTCATTCCAGTTGGTAAATTTAAAAGAATGGGCTTCTCTTACCATGCAAATGGACATTCTTTAAGATCTCTGCTTAAGCCATTTTCCAGTTCGGCCTGTATTGAAGATTTTACTGACAATCAAAGGTGATTTAGACAGCAACAGCTTTCAGTTAAATTTACTATCAAAATAGTCAACCAAATCTTTCAGACATCTCGTTGAAAGTTTTAATTCCTAAATTACAATTATAACACCTGTGTATAAAGGACAGGTCTCTCTGATTCCCGGGGTGTCCTTTATACACATGCTTTAATGTATACATGTACAAAAATATCCTGTCCTCCTGGCCGGTGTTTTTCTAGTGAGCCCAGTAGATAATGGCACTAGCCTAACCCTTTTAAAACTAATCTTCCGGAAAACTATATTCATCATGGACTTTGACATCTCTGATGAGATTTGCACAATATTTTGAAAAATAAGTTAGAAATTGTGGCTGTTTAACGCATTAGCAACTCACAGTCAAATTATTTGAAAGAACTTACCAGTAGTTCATATAGTTAGTAATACTAACTTATATGTAGTATGCCTAGATATGTAACACAGGAAAGGGTATTATTAATAGGGTTAACTCAACCAGTGGTCAGCAATCTGCTTGGACATGTTGGAGGTGTGATTTTATCCATTCACAAATATTTTTTATTATTATATTGTATTGTATTTTGTAATTCCATCCTTTCTATACATGTAGGAGCACCGCCCAGACTGACAGTGTCACTGCTCAGTGAGGTTCCTGGTCACATATCTTGGGGTGTTTGTGTTTCTACAATTATTTGTAACATACATGTATTCATAGACAGTCTAGATAGGGAACCAAGGAGCCACCGACAGCGTCGCTGACAACTGTAACTTAGGTTGATTAGAGCAGGCTGCCAACTATGTCGCACAGTGAGGTCCAGTCTGCTCCCATCTGTACCACCCAGCCTTTTAGATAGGCATCTTACATTGTACAGGCTCGACTTATGGTATCTTGGATACATGGACGGCAGGGCTGACATCTGACATCTACTATTTACACTATCAGAGCGTTTTCACGACTGAGCTCCCGATACAGGGCCTGACAACCAGCATGTATTCTTTTACGTCCCACCATGGCTTGGCACTGACACTACACGAGACGGGACCGACGGCTTTACGTCCCCTCCGAAGGATGGGTCATTTGAATGACGTATGGAATGGCGCTGGTTTTTACACCTTGATCACAGGCCTGAACGCGAGATTGAACCCCAGCTCTTTGGATTGTAATTTCAAGCATGTGCGGCACACCGGTTTTGCCAATGGAGCCAATGTGCTACAATATATATATATATATATTATATTGAAAGCATCATAGAACCCTTTCAACTTATCTTCTTGTTACTACTTCCTGGACAGTTTTCTATTTAATAAACGTACTATTGAATGTTTTGAAACTAATTTGACTGGCTGCTGCTGCTGCCATAGATAGCAGCAGTACTAAGTGAAATTAGTTTCAATATATTCAACAAGTTACCTGTATGGTTTTCTGGAAACAGATAGTGGGGGAGTTCAGGGATCGATCGATCCCTACATGTGTGACGTGTGGGTGGAGCTTGGCTAGAGATGGACGGAACATAGCTATTTAAACTGGATTCCTCCATTCCAATTAGCCTACATGGATTCGGTTCAAATTTTGGAAATCTATGCCTCCACAATAAACCTTTGATGGGATTGCGTACGGCTGAAGCCTGTCATTAGTGTTGGGAATTGGTACAGTTCTTGTGATCGATGATTGGTTTTACATACTAACCGATGATCAATTAATGATCGATCATAACATTTTCTCATTTTTACCCATTCTGAAATTTTGAATGCAATAATTAATTCATGTTCATGGATATTTAACCTTAATCATTTAATAAATAATCTGTTGACTATTTTGAAACTAATTTGATTGGAAGCTGTTGCTGCCTTAGGCAGCAACAGCTTCCAGTCAAATAAGTTTCAAAATATTCAACAGGTTATTGGTATGGTGGTTTTGACCTTAGCATACTATTTCAGTGTTGAGAGGGTTAATGTCTTCGACTATGGACTCATATGGTGTAATACTATGTTATATAGTTGTAAAAATGAAATTAAACATGGTATTGCCAAAAAGTAATCATCATCTTCAGTTTTAATATCGTAAATTTATAAGCAGTCAAAATCGATTTCTGAAATCATGATCAGTTGGTTGGACATGCAAACGAATCAATCATCGATCAAATCGATTAATTGGAACAACACTACCTGTCATGCCTGTCTGCAATCACCAGAGTTATCGCCTTGATTTCATGAACTTTCACAACCTATTTGCTTTCTGCTCGATAAGATCAGCTACATGCAGACTGCATGGATTCAGTTATAATTTCTGCTGAAATATGTGCCTCTTTATACATGTCATAAGAGCTTTCAAAGTAGAATTTTGTTGTAATCATCAGAGATATTCCCATACTGATTTGTAAATTTTTTTTTTAATATTTGGATTTAAATTATTGTGGCTGTACTAAAACGGGTAGGTCTGGGGATGTGTGACCAGAACTGCTCTTTTATCTACATGTATTTTACTTTATTTCTCTGCAGGTTAACCATGTGTGTAATGGACAAGCAATACTGGTACCACGTATCATTTTCTGCATTCTACTGCTTCTCTGTCGCTTGTTTATTGATTAATGCATCGAAACCTGGCCGTCAATATGACATCATTGTAATTGGCTCTGGATTAGCTGGGAGTGCTGCCGCACGCCACTTGAGAAACCATCCATCAGGACGCTACAATGTTAAGATTCTAGAGGCACGATATGACAGACTTGGAGGCAGGTCATGGACTGATCGGTCAGCTACAGGAGCTTTGGGTACATAAACACATGAATCATAGTACATGTATCCTCAAACCTGGCTATAGCAGCTACTGTGCCATTGATGGATGGATCTGATCTCTTGCTCAAGTATAATTAATTACGTCACATGTCAGCTGATGTCACAATCTAAATGCGTAATGAATACCATATCTAGCTCTGTCATGAACATTGAATACTACGCCAGGTGTACAAATTGTATTTCTTTACTATTTCATCAGCATGCTGTTGAATAGTTTGAAAATAATTTAACTTGATGCTGTTATTTCCATAGGCAGCAACAACACCAAGTCAAATTAGTTTCAACTTATGCAATGTCCATCTTACATGTATAGTTACATGTAAGTTGAAATTGGGATTCTGGGTATACAGGAGACAAACTATATATAAATTGATTCTAACACACAGAAAAAGAGGGGCGGAGCTTGGCTAGAGATGGGTCGGGCATTTGATTAATTATTCACACACCATGAGACTCAGGATCCACGCAAGGACCGGTTTCACACTTTTGATACACATGAGATAGAGCCAGGATTCAAACCCACAGCCTTTGTTTAAGGGTCGACATGTCACCTCGTGTATAAACCTGCGGCTGATTCGACAACATCTGAGCCTATGTTGATTATATAGTAATCTTGTGAAATGTCATTTTGCAGACCAAGAAAAGACTATTTCTTGAAATTTACCACTGAAATGATTGGTTCGGTAACTCAGTGGTACTTGTGGTAAATTTAAAAAAAATACTCTCGGTCTGCAAATGGACATTTTTTTAGAAAATTTTAATTTTCTTGAACAAATGTGATGGTTAAATGGATTTATACATTATGCAATTTGTACATTATTACTTTCAGGTGCAGATAGTGATCTGGGACCAGCATGGGTAGAGCAGATGATACCTGGGCAACATTTTCAGAAAGCACTAGATAAAATGGAACTCACATTAATGGATCCAGGGATGATAGAATTTCATGCATTAAATGGATCATTCCAATATGATAGTGTCACACTGTATAACACATTACAGAAACATATGATGGTAAGTCATTCCAATATGATAGTGCCACACTGTATAACACATTACAGAAACACATGATGTTAAGTCATTCCAATATGATAGTGCCACACTGTATAACACATTATAGAAACACATGATGTTAAGTCATTCCAATATGATAGTGCCACACTGTATAACACATTACAGAAACACATGATGTTAAGTCATTCCAATATGATAGTGTCACACTGTATAACACATTATAGAAACACATGATGTTAAGTCATTCCAATATGATAGTGCCACACTGTATAACACATTACAGAAACACATGATGTTAAGTCATTCCAATATGATAGTGTCACACTGTATAACACATTACAGAAACACATGATGTTAAGTCATTCCAATATGATAGTGCCACACTGTATAACACATTATAGAAACACATGATGTTAAGTCATTCCAATATGATAGTGCCACACTGTATAACACATTACAGAAACACATGATGGTACGTTATTTATTGTTAACACCAATGAAAAGATGAAATCTTCATGTGCCTGTGTTAGGCCTCATTATCAACACACGATGTTATGAAAAAATTGAGTAGATGTTGCAAATGCCCCCGTCTCTGCGTCCTGCTACCTCCTCTGAAACTGTTTGGTGGAATTCAGTCAAGTTGGTTTTGTGAATTATCCATATGATGGCGGATTGCAGACAATGTTTACATTAGACTCCTGGGGTTAGTGGGTAGGAGTGTTTGGAAGAATGACAAAGTTGACTGAATTCAATCAATTTTGCTATGTGAGTTACTCATATGATTGCAGATTGTACGGTGATGTTAACATTAGGCTCTGTCCCGGCTTTGGAGCGGGTGTGTGGGTGGGTGGGTTGTGCATTGGTGGGTCGGGTTGGATGGGTGGATGTGGGGAGAGTGCCAAGCATGGCAGAATTCAAGTATATTTTAAATGTGAGATTGGAAATGAAAATGAAACTATTTTACTGCATCATTTTTCATTACTTTAAATAACTGTTATTCTATTAGCCCTATAATGGTCTAATGGCAGCCAAAACATGCTAATGCAGGTATCTTGAGAAATGGCCATTTACATACTAAGAGATTTTTTTTTGAAAATTTACAACTGAAATGACTGGTTTAATAGCTGAGCGCATCATTCCTTTGGTAAATCGTCAACAATATTTTTCTCTTGATCTTCGAATGGACAATTTTCAATTAGTACCTTAAAGTGTATAATTTCAGCTAATTAAGTTAAGTGCAAGAATACCATATTATAGAGTGTGTGGATCCTTGGTTCATGAGCTAATATACTCTGACTCTATCAGGCAATAAAGGATTCCAGTTTATCCATCAATCATATGACATCATAATCAACTACGTGATGTGTAGGATGATGTCATAATCAATTATGTCATGAATGACGTAGCCAAGTTTGTCCTAAATGCTTAATTCATGATGGACTAAGCGTTGTGTGAATTGTATGTCTTTACTATTTAATAAACATGCTATAGGCAGCAACAGCACCCAGTCAAATTAGTTTCAAAATATTCAATCGCTTATCTGTATAGTATTCTGGAAATTGATAGTCAGGGAGTTCAGGGATCGATCGAGCCCAACATAGGCAAAGTGTGAGTGGAGCATAGATAGTGATGGGTGGGGCATACATAAAACTGGATTTCTGTATTCGTCATAGACGACCACTACATGCATGACATGGTCCTTAGCAATCTAATAATCAAGTCGGTCAGCCATCTTATCTGTCACTCTGTATTTGACATCACCTTTTTGCTGACATCAAAAATATTTTGCCAAATATTTTCATACTAATTTGATTGGCAGTTGTTCAAACTGCCAGTCAAATTAGTATGAAAATATTTGGCAAAATACTTATTAAATTGTAAATCCATCAAAGACATACAATTCATAAACTTGACAAATTTTTCGATTTTCTGGACAGGTTTATAATACGTCATTAGGATTGATGACTGCTAACTAGTGACGTAATTGATTATGACGTAAGATATTTGAGTGACATATCAGATCCCTCCATTCTTGATCATGTCCTGGGGAGGACAATAAAACTACTGTTCATGGAGTTTGTTCATCTTCCAGTCAATATACTTTTGCATACTTTCAACAGCTAACTTCATATGCATGTACTAGGCTGTTAGCGATGAAAGACATGTACATATATCATACATGTCTGTACATGTAAATAAATTCTTATTGTGTTTCAGAAAGAAATACATAAAGAAAGTGACCAGAGAAAGGCTGGCATTGATTTTGCCATGTCAGAAATTTTCCATGAATCTTCTGTAGATTCTGAGTTTGATCCGGATATCTGGTCTATCATTGTCAGGGAATTAGTCGAGTCACTCTTTGGCACGTCTCTAGATCAACTTTCTGCCCGCCAGTTTGCAGTAGCTAAGTTGTCAAAAAGCTATCATGTAGTTGAAGGTGCCGATGAAATTGTCAACAGGTTTGTTGTATGTATGAACCTGTATGTATCGTGGATGTGGTGTAAGGAAAGCATGGCTTCTGCAGTGGTCTTCAGCCCATTTTTCGAACTTTATCAGTTAAAATAAGATGATTATTGATCAAGAGATGGATCATGAAAATTTATCACTAGAATGACAGGCTTGGTTATCGATCCAGTCACTCCATTGGTAAATTTTCAAAAAATATTCTGTTGGCCTGTAAATGGTCATTCATAAGCAAAGATTTAGTTTTTGTGGCCAATCGTTAGAGTTTTTACTGTAATAATGTAATTCTTGCGCTTGAAAATGTGCGTTATTTAAATGTTTTGCCTTCTTTGGTCTTGTGTTTTATGTATGGATTTTCATAAAACAAAAGTTTAAATTGGTCTGCTATGTCTGCTGTCATAACGGGTACTTGTGTACTAAATAATAGCAGATATACAGCAAACAGCATCTTATTCTGCATGAGAATGTTGCAAGCAATAGGAAATAGCACCCTTGAAAAACGGGAAGCTGTTGATGCCTAAAGTAGCAACCGCCTTCAGCAACGTGGCCTTCAAAAATTCAAAGCATCAATGCGTCACCTCATGTGGAATCACATAGGCTGCATGTAGTGGTGATCCCTGATGCGTCAGCTCATGTGGAATCACATAGACTATATGTAGTGGTGGTCTCTGATGCGTCAGCTCATGTGGAATCACATAGGCTGCATGTAGTCGTGGTCTCTGATGCGTCAGGTCATGTGGAATCACATAGGCTGCATGTGGTGGTGTCTCTGATGCATCAGCTCATGTGGAATCACATAGGCTGCATGTAGTGGTGGTCTCTGATGCATCAGCTCATGTAGAATCACATAGACTACATGTAGTGGCGGTCTCTGATGCGTCAGCTCATGTAGAATCACATAGGCTGCATGTAGTGGTGGTCTCTGATGCATCAGCTCATGTAGAATCACATAGACTACATGTGGTGGTGTCTCTGATGCGTCAGCTCATGTAGAATCACATAGGCTGCATGTAGTGGTGGTCTCTGATGCATCAGCTCATGTAGAATCACACAGGCTGCATGTAGTCGTGGTCTCTGATGCGTCAGCTCATGTAGAATCACATAGACTACATGTGGTGGTGTCTCTGATGCGTCAGCTCATGTAGAATCACATAGGCTGCATGTAGTGGTGGTCTCTGATGCATCAGCTCATGTAGAATCACATAGGCTGCATGTAGTGGTGGTCTCGGTTGCGTCAGCTCATGTGGAATCACATTGACTACATGTAGTGGTGGTCACTGATGCGTCAGCTCATGTGGAATTACATTGACTACATGTAGTGGTGGTCACTGATGCGTCAGCTCATGTGGAATCACATAGGCTGCATGTAGTGGTGGTCTCTGATGCGTCAGGTCATGTGGAATCACATAGGCTGCATGTGGTGGTGTCTCTGATGCATCAGCTCATGTGGAATCACAGACTACACGTAGTGGTGGTCTCTGATGCGTCAGCTCATGTAGAATCACATAGGATGCATGTAGTGCTGGTCGCTGATGCGTCAGCTAATGTGGAATCACACAGGCTGCATGTAGTGGTGATCCCTGATGCGTCAGCTCATGTGGAATCACATAGACTACATGTGGTGGTGGTCACTGATGCGTCAGCTCATGTGGAATCACATAGGCTGCATGTAGTGGTGGTCTCTGATGCGTCAGCTTATGTAGAATCACATAGGCTGCATGTAGTGGTGATCCCTGATGCGTCAGCTCATGTGGAATCACATAGACTACATGTAGTGGTGGTCACTGATGTGTCAGCTCATGTGGAATCACATAGGCTGCATGTAGTGGTGGTCTCTGATGCGTCGGTTTATGTAGAATCACATAGGCTGCATGTAGTGGTGGTCTCTGATGCGTCAGCTTATGTAGAATCACATAGACTACATGTAGTGGTGATCCCTGATGCGTCAGCTCATGTGGAATCACATAGACTACATGTAGTGGTGATCCCTGATGCGTCAGCTCATGTGGAATCACATAGACTACATGTAGTGGTGATCCCTGATGTGTCAGCTCATGTGGAATCACATAGACTACATGTAGTGGTGGTCTCTGATGTGTCAGCTTATGTAGAATCACATAGGCTGCATGTAGTGGTGATCCCTGATGCGTCAGCTCATGTGGAATCACATAGACTATATGTAGTGGTGGTCACTGATGTGTCAGCTCATGTGGAATCACATAGGCTGCATGTAGTGGTGGTCTCTGATGCGTCAGCTTATGTAGAATCACATAGGCTGCATGTAGTGGTGGTCACTGATGCGTTAGCTTATGTAGAATCACAGGCTACATGTAGTGGTGATCCCTGATGCGTCAGCTCATGTGGAATCACATAGACTGCATGTAGTGGTGATCCCTGATGCGTCAGCTCATGTGGAATCACATAGACTGCATGTAGTGGTGGTCACTGATGTGTCAGCTCATGTGGAATCACATAGGCTGCATGTAGTGGTGGTCTCTGATGCGTCAGCTTATGTAGAATCACATAGGCTGCATGTAGTGGTGGTCACTGATGCGTTAGCTTATGTAGAATCACAGGCTACATGTAGTGGTGATCCCTGATGCGTCAGCTCATGTGGAATCACATAGACTACATGAAGTGTTGGTCACTGATGCGTCAGCTCATGTAGAATCACATAGGCTGCATGTAGTGGTGGTCTCTGATGCATCAGCTCATGTAGAATCACATAGGCTGCATGTAGTGGTGGTCTCTGATGCGTCAGCTCATGTGGAATCACATAGGCTGCATGTAGTGGTGGTCTCTGATGCGTCAGCTTATGTGGAATCACATAGGCTGCATGTAGTGGTGGTCACTGATGCGTTAACTTATGTAGAATCACAGGCTACATGTAGTGGTGGTCACTGATGCATCAGTTTATGTGAAATCACATAGACTACATGAAGTGTTGGTCACTGATGCGTCAGCTCATGTGGAATCACAGACTAAGATAAACAATATTGGTTTTATTAGGACGGCGGATGCACAGCTGCATACAGAATACAAACATACATAAACCTTTAACACTCATGCTGGCCAAAAATGTCTTCTGCAGTAGTCTTGAGAAATATTCATTTGCAGACCGAGAGAAATCTATTTTTGCAAATTTACCAATAGAATGACTGGCTGGGTAACCAAGCCAGCCACTTCAGTGAGAAATTTGCTAAAATAATCTGTAATAGAATTACAATTTTCTTGAATTGAGGATGAAAGTGTTTAGATGATCTGAAAGCATTTTTATGTCCCCCCCCCCCCCCCCCCCCCCTAGTCTAAAAGAGGGGGAGTTGGGGTGGGATATAGCGATCAGCATGTCTGTCCGACCTTCCATCCGTCCATCTGCCCCTGTCTTGTCAAGGCAACTCCTAGAGGGCTCAATGGATTAACTTAAAATTTCATCCACATTATCAATATCATGTGCTTTTTTCGCGGCCAAAAAATTTTTCATTACAGAGTCATCCCCATTTAAATATCTTAAAGCTGATACATAGACTGCATTGCCGATGGTTTCTTGTCAGCGCAACTCCTACAGTTTAGCTCTGATTCTTTTGAAACTTGTTAAGTGTTATCATTACTACATGAAGGTGTGCAGGTGCTATCCGTATACATGTACCTATACATCCATCCGTCTGCCCAAAATGTATATCTGTCAGTCCATCCATCTCTGACAATCACTTTACAGAGTTATCCCCCTTTAAATATCTTAAAGCCGATACATACTGCCTTGCCAATCATTTCTTGTCAACGCAACTCCTCCTACAGTTTAGCTCCGATTCTTTTGAAACTTGGTGGGTGTCATCATTACAACATGAAGATGTGCATGTGCTATCCGTATACCGGTACATCCATCCGTCTGTCCCAAATTTATGTTCGTCTGTCGGTCCATCCTTGTCAACGCAACTCCTACAGTTTAGGTAGAATTCTTTTGAAACATGGTAAATCTAGCCATCTGAAGATGTGCATGTGCTTTTTTCGTCGCCAGAAAATTATTCATTACAGAGTTATCACCCTTTAAATATCTTATATAGCCGATACATGAACTGCAGTACCGACAATTTCTTGTCAACACAACTCCTACAATTTAGCTGTGATTCTTTTGAAACTTGGGTAGGTTTGTCATTACCACTTGAAGATGTGCATGTGTTATCTGTATGCCTGTACATCCATGCGTATGTATAGAATGTATGTATGTCAGTCTGTCGGTCCGTCCATCTCTGACAATCATATCAAGATGTCAATGCAACTCCTACAGTTTAGCTATGATTCCAGAAGTCTCTGTTTGATTGACATTAAGGGAGTACACTCCAATCAGAAACCTGGAGTAGAGTTGAGAGTTGTGGTTCTTGCATTAGAAGGCATTAAATGCAAAATTAGAAATCATTTTCTGGCACTAATTGTAAGTAGATTTATTTAGCAATAGTGACTGAACGATAAGTATGTTTATGTGGTTAATAAAATGACCGACCAACCCTAATGGGGTCTGTGGTCTTTATCTTCCCTGAAATACTTAAAATTCATCAAAATTGTGTTGTTCGTGCCAGATCTTGAAGAATTTTGAACCTATGCTCTCAATTCCTTTGTCACTGAATATATTACTTGAAGAAGCAGTGCTATGATACCATCTTGAAGAAATTTATCCATATTTTCCCGAGTTATCTCCCTTGAAAAACTTAAAATTCACCAAAATTCTCTTGTCCGAGCATAATAGTTGAACGGAATTGATTCTGCACTTTCAAAATCTATCTTTCTTTAAGGCAAGATGCAGTGTCAGGATTTCATTTTTGTTGATAAATGTTTATCTGAAATGTTTGGATCCGGGGTGTTGGGGGGGGGGGGGGGGCTGTTGGGGGGGGGTTGGCATATGCCGTCTTCGGTTGGCTCTTGTTGTAATGTGACAAATAGTGGTTATCACCGGTACATACTAACGACAGATATCTGCTGCTGACTAGTCCTGCTATGTCCAAGCCCCGGTGAAATCAGTTGTCAAAAATAAATATTAGTTTATTTCATTGCTACTGAGTAATTGTTACCTTCCTTCACATTTCTGACATTTACGTGGTTTTATTTCAGATTAATAGGCGGAATAGACATGGAATCGCCAATAGAAGTTGAACTTGGCAACGTTGTTCGACAAGTCTTTATAGATTACAAGCAACAAAAAGTTAAAGTTCGTACGACAAACAGGAAGAACTACGTCGCAGATGCAGTAATTCTTGCTGTATCATTGGGTGTATTAAAGAATGATTTTATTATTTTCGACCCGCCATTTACAAAACAACGACAGCAAGCTATCGAGAAACTAGGTGTGTGTTTATTCACTTTTCATATATCTGCCCAAAGCAAATCTTGTGTGGCTTGTCTGGGATGCTATTATAGTACTTATTCATCTGTGCTCACCCAAATTGTAGTATCAATGGTCCCAATACATCAATGCCATTACAATCAGGTAAGCTGTTAAACATTTAAATAATTATATGATTAAGCTGTTACTGCCTTAGACATCCTCCAGTCTAAATGTCAAAATATTCAACAGAATATTGCCGACATAAGAACCTGTCATATATCTAGCTGGTCTCTGGCTTAAAGAGTTACATGCCTAGAATCCAGTTCATGCTCGGTATAGCTACCTTTAGTCAAAGTTCTCGGCATATGTCTAGCTGGTCTCTATGGCTTAAAGAGTTACATGCCTAGAATCCAGTTCATGCTCGGTATAGCTATCTTTAGTCAAGGTTCTCAGCAGATGTCTGGCAGTGAGTCACAATGAAAACTGCTTAGTGAATATGCACCACACAACCCTCGGCGGGCGTGACGCATGCACACGCACACACACACACACACTATCTTCTCTCTATCTCCCTTGCCCCCTTCTCTCTCTCCCCTTCTCTCTTTCACTCGCTGCCATTCTTTCTAATTCGTTCCGTCATGCATACACACATCCTCACATCCACACAGTTGCTCACTCACCTACCCACCCACTCACTCCCACCTACTCAACCTCCCATACACACTTGCTTTTGCCTACCCGCCCGCAAATCCTGCCCGTTCGCTCACCTACCCAACCGCTCAATGTATAACCATATTTATGAAAATAAAATGAATATGTCTATCTAATCCTCATATATATTTATTTCTGCAGGATATGGTCTGGTCAACAAAGTAATCGTATACTTTGATAAGAATTTCTGGTCAACTGAAGGTAATACTGGCATGTTTATGGACATCACTGACCATCAGGCTGCTTCACCGTCGCATCCAAACATTCGCACCTGGATAAACGGCTACAGGTTGACCAATACACCTTCTCTGATTGGATATTTAACTGGGACAGATGCAAGTGCACTTGAGAATTTAAAAGATATCAATATTTTAAAAATAGGTAAAATTATTTTCTTAATGATTACTGCAGATTCACACTTCGTGAGAGTATATTTGAAATAATTATGTTCCACCCAAAATTTCGCTGAAGCATACTGTATAATCACTGCTTTGTCTGTCCGTCCATCCATCCGTTTGTCTATCTGTTCGCCCTCTACAAGTTTGGCTATAGTTTCAAGATTTATGTATGTACATGTATGATCATGAAACTGTACATGTATGTGGATACATCTTAAGGAGAAAATGTGAAGTTTATGAAAAGTGGCTCAGTGTGACCTACTTTTGTCTTATTTTTCATTGTTTACTGAACATTACATAATATCTTTGTCTGGCCTAAAATTTCAAGAGTTTTATATGTATGATCATAAAACTTGGTATGTGGATACCAGGGGTCGAAATAAGGCCCTTTTTCATGCACAATGCAGGTAAAAAATGGCTGGTGCAGATAAATTTGTAATACTGGGTGCACAGGGTGCATGCACATTTCTGGCTGATAAGCTTTATTGTTAACTCTCTCCGACAAATCACTGAAAAAAGGAAATTCTTTATGATATATAATACTTATTCTGTTGAATATTTTGAAATTAATTTGACTAGAATACGTGGCTGCCTTAGGCAGCAACGGATTCCAGTCAAATTAATTTCAAAATTCCTGTATGGTTGTGTTGAAACTGAGGCAAAATTTAAAAATTGTTTCGTTTCCTGTAAACCTCCCGGGTGAAATTTTTCTTTGTTTTCACCCGGCCGGGAATAAAATAATTTCTTTTTTCTACCCAGCATAAATGTTAAAACATGCATACATTTGTCAAACTATACAAATTACAATGTTTTAATGCCATTTGTATGCAATGTGAATCCATTTTACTAATTGTGGCATGAAAAACATAACAAATTTGGCAATTACAACCATATTTAATTGATATCTGGTCAAATATCTGGAAACCAAATATTTATAACCTCTTACGACATCGCCCGCTTGTCCTTGTGGAGAAGCAGAACAGACCACAGAGCACATACTTCAATGTTGCAGTACATATCAGCTGCTGAGAGACGAGATCTGGCCTTTGTCAACCTCTTTTCTCGAAAAACTGTATGGGCCTGTGGAGGAACTACAGAAAACCACAGATTTCATCTTGAGAACGGCTCTCCAAGTGTGATACCAGCGATTGAAAAGAAGAAGAAGAAGAATTAATAATTAAAACAAAAATTAATTTCCTCCCTCCCTACTGAAATCTTTTTTCTACACCCGGTTTGCAGGAAACAAAATCTTTTTTATGGATGGCCTGAGATGATAGGGAGTTCATAGGTGTCAGGTGAAAGGATTAATTTATGTGCATGTAGATTTTTGCTGAGTAGATAAAATTCAAAAGGTAGATATACTTTGTGCAAAATTCTTATTTCTACCCCTGGTGGCTACATCATAACTGTCTCGCTACTGCCACGCCACCAGGCAATACTTCTAATGTACAATATTTCTACCCCTGGTGGCTACATCATAACTGTCTCGCTACTGCCACGCCACCAGGCAATACTTCTAATGTACAATATTTCTACCCCTGGTGGCTACATCATAACTGTCTCGCTACTGCCACGCCACCAGGCAATACTTCTAATGTACAATATTTCTACCCCTGGTGGCTACATCATAACTGTCTCGCTACTGCCACGCCACCAGGCAATACTTCTAATGTACAATATTTCTACCCCTGGTGGCTACATCATAACTGTCTCGCTACTGCCACGCCACCAGGCAATACTTCTAATGTACAATATTTCTACCCCTGGTGGCTACATCATAACTGTCTCGCTACTGCCACGCCACCAGGCAATACTTCTAATGTGCAATATTTCTACCCCTGGTGGCTACATCATAACTGTCTCGCTACTGCCACGCCACCAGGCAATACTTCTAATGTGCAATATTTCTACCCCTGGTGGCTACATCATAACTGTCTCGCTACTGCCACGCCACCAGGCAATACTTCTAATGTACAATATTTCTACCCCTGGTGGCTACATCATAACTGTCTCGCTACTGCCACGCCACCAGGCAATACTTCTAATGTACAATATTTCTACCCCTGGTGGCTACATCATAACTGTCTCGCTACTGCCACGCCACCAGGCAATACTTCTAATGTACAATATTTCTACCCCTGGTGGCTACATCATAACTGTCTCGCTACTGCCACGCCACCAGGCAATACTTCTAATGTACAATATTTCTACCCCTGGTGGCTACATCATAACTGTCTCGCTACTGCCACGCCACCAGGCAATACTTCTAATGTGCAATATTTCTACCCCTGGTGGCTACATCATAACTGTCTCGCTACTGCCACGCCACCAGGCAATACTTCTAATGTGCAATATTTCTACCCCTGGTGGCTACATCATAACTGTCTCGCTACTGCCACGCCACCAGGCAATACTTCTAATGTACAATATTTCTACCCCTGGTGGCTACATCATAACTGTCTCGCTACTGCCACGCCACCAGGCAATACTTCTAATGTACAATATTTCTACCCCTGGTGGCTACATCATAACTGTCTCGCTACTGCCACGCCACCAGGCAATACTTCTAATGTACAATATTTCTACCCCTGGTGGCTACATCATAACTGTCTCGCTACTGCCACGCCACCAGGCAATACTTCTAATGTGCAATATTTCTACCCCTGGTGGCTACATCATAACTGTCTCGCTACTGCCACGCCACCAGGCAATACTTCTAATGTGCAATATTTCTACCCCTGGTGGCTACATCATAACTGTCTCGCTACTGCCACGCCACCAGGCAATACTTCTAATGTGCAATATTTCTACCCCTGGTGGCTACATCATAACTGTCTCGCTACTGCCACGCCACCAGGCAATACTTCTAATGTGCAATATTTCTACCCCTGGTGGCTACATCATAACTGTCTCGCTACTGCCACGCCACCAGGCAATACTTCTAATGTGCAATATTTCTGGACCTGCGGAATATTTTGAAAACAATAAAACTTAACGGTGCATACATGTATTCACACCAAAATGCTTGAAAATAAAATTGTTGAAATTATATAATTTTAGAGGCTTAAATTGTGTACCTCAATGTAATGAAACGAAATAAATCTTAACATATGGCGATTTCATTCCATATAAATAAATTTCGTAGGCTTAGTTGTGAATTTAACTAGTGACTCGTGCCTCTAATTCAATTTGACAACTTAAAAAAATTGTTTTAATTTATACGTAATGAAATCATCATATGCTAAGATTTACATGTATTTTGTTTCATTACATCTAGGCACACAATTTAAGCCTCTAAAGGTATATAATTTTAACAATTTTATTTTGAACTATTCTGCTGTGAATATGCACCTTTAAACTCCATGGAAAATGTAGTTTGCAGACATTCAGCAGACAGACAGTTAAGGAGGAGATGTGTATAAAGATTAGGTCAACATTGCCTACTTTTGACCTACTTTTCACAGTTCACCAAATATTACAGAGGATTTTTGCCTACATACATAACCTTAAGCCCCCCAATCCATGCATACACCAAGTTTGATTACAATATATGAACAATTCTTGAAACGATGGCCCGGAATAAGCTTTTGTGATTGGCTGGCTGGCTGTGTATTGTCAAGCCATAGCATATTAACCCTTTAACCATCCAATGTTACAGAAAAGGGTTTCTGTAGTGGTCTTGGGAAATGTCCTGTTGCAAACCTAGAGATTAGTTTTGAAAATTAAACGCTGGAATGACTGACTTGATAGCTGACCCAGACATTCCAGTGGTAAATTTTCAAAAATAATCTCTTGATCTGCAAATGGACATTTTCTATCTGAAAATTTTTATTTTCTTTAACCAATCTTAGGGTTAAAAATAGTTTCTGTGGAATATTACTGCTATTTTATCTTTTTACTATTTTAGCGACAGAATCGCTTTCGCGAATATTTGGTGATGATGTCATATCGAGGCATAATGTTACAGATATTCGCATATCAAGATGGCAGACGGATGAGTTTGCTCGGGGAACTGTCACCTATTCAGCTATAGGTATGTCAAGCACTACAAACTATTTATTGGCATTGCAGAAATATACAGGTTTACTTGTCCAATCTTGAAATATCAATTTCAAAGCAAACAAATGCAATCTGTTGAATATTTTGAGACTAATTTGACTATAGCTATTATCAAATTAGTTTCAAATCATTTATCAGAATATTACTTGCATCATAAAGTATTTGTTATATATCTGGCCTGTAGCATTACTTGGGCTAAGCTTATGGTTTGAGGCACAGACAGTGGGAGGGTACCCTCAAATACCTGTATGAGTGTACATACGTGTGTAGCTACTACGTGTACGATTCTCCAAAACCTTGTCAAAGACATCACATCTACATGTGTATGCTTAGAAGCGCATGAAAAACAAATGAAAATGTATTTAGCATAGGTATTCAAGCCCACCAAAAATGGCTTCTCCACTGTTCTCGATAAATGTCCATTTGCAGACCAAGAGAAAACTATGTTTGAAAATTTATCAGTGGACTGATTGGCTCGTTTATCGAGGCAGTCATTTCACTGATAGATTTTCAAAAATAACCTCTTGGTCTATAAATGGACCTTTTCTATGAGAAAATTGTTTCTTGAACAAATTTGAATGATAGAGGGATAAAGCAATGTTATTTCCATATCAGTGTGTGTGTGTGGAACGTGGCCACTGTTACCACGGACATCACATATATCGTGCATGCCCTGTAGGTGGGGCTTAGAATACACCTTCCGTATTCTCTGCGTGTCGTACGAGGCGACTAAAGGAGGTACGGGTGAGGTAACCCTGACAGAAACCCCGAGTGCTGAAGACGGAGGTTCCAGGCCGCACGGCGCACTCTAATAAACCATGGATCCACGCACTTAACGCTTATGATCATGTCGATAGTCACTTACAGGACTGGCGGTATGATCAGCGAACGAAAAGAAGAAGAAGAAGAAGACATATATCGTGCAAATATTCCTAGAACCATCTTTTGACACAGGTTTATTGTTTTTGAGTTAATTCTCAAATAAAGTGAGAATATTTAATTTTTGGCTTTTTATGCGGGAGCTGTAATAGACTTTAACAAGAACTGCTATTTTCACTCAATTGGACTGAATTTGTGAGATAGGAATTGAGGGATGTCATATTTTTCTCTAGTATCTGACCTCATGATTACATATATGTGACTGGTTAGCTCAGGTCGTAATCAAAACAAGAGGCCCATGGGCCTGTGACACTCACCTGGAACATTAGCATTTGAAACATTTGCATTTAAATATACATGATTCTTTGCATCAAAACAGATGGCCACCGGAAAAAGTGACCAGTCAAAATTCTGAATGGAAGTTCTGAACCCTACCGTTATAGGGTAATTCCATCCAAATTTGGTTGAAATTTGCCAAGCTGTTTAGGAGTAGCGATTTGATGAATGGACGGATGACAGACCTGGCACTCACCTAGAACATTAGTATTTGAAATACTTCTTATACTGGAAGCCATCGCGAGCTGCACCAGGATTCAAGATTAGTTATTTTCATATTTAGTCATCATTATCAGAAATTACAACAGGCAGTCCACCAAAGGCAAGCCTATGAAGTGGTGGACTCCAACCATATAAACATTAATTGCAAAATATAGTAGGTCATCTATAATCTGATGTAACAATAAATAAAATAAAACAGACATATATTATGTGAGATTATATGAACAGTAGATATATACATGTGGGATACAAATAGTAAAACAGACATATATTATGTGAGATTATATGAACAGTAGATATATACATGTAGGATACAAATAGTAAAACAGACATATATTATGTGAGATTATATGAACAGTAGATATATACATGTGGGATACAAATAGTAAAACAGACATATATTATGTGAGATTATATGAACAGTAGATATATACATGTGGGATACAAATAGTAAAACAGACATATATTATGTGAGATTATATGAACAGTAGATATATACATGTGGGATACAAATAGTAAAACAGACATATATTATGTGAGATTATATGAACAGTAGATATATACATGTGGGATACAAATAGTAAAACAGGACAAGTACGTTCAATGTTTTCTAGACAAATCTATTTTTTAATATTCAACATCTTTTGAAAATGGGTGCCTTTAAATTGATATTCCAGGATTTTACCTGTAAACGACTTGTTATTTCATATATATTGTTTATTTTTGTTTTAATTATTATGGATCTGTTAATAAAACTGGCAGAAAATTATAGTGTAAAATACAAATTATTGCTAAAAATAATAATATTGAGATTTCCATGGGTAAAAAACACTGTCACTGTTTTTAACATATTTGGTCTTCAGCCAGCATCCCACAATGCATTGCACTTTCTACTGTTTAACGTTAACCAGAATGTGTACCACGAACAGTGTTCCGGTTAACGTTAAGCGGTAGTACGCGCAATGAATTGTGGGGTGTTGGCTGAAGACTGAATGAAGTGGTCATGGGTGGGAATTTTAATCATTTTCAGTGCCAATTCTGTCAGATATTTTAAGGTCTCTGCACCACAAAAACATGTAACCAATGTATGCATAGGTTATGTCATCATTCTTCCCATCCCATAGGATTGCAATTGAATGCTGGTTCAAAGTTTAACCTGCAAATCCTTTTTCTATTTTATAATGAAAGAGAAAATAGAAATAGAATCTTACCTTTAGATAAATCATTGTGATGAATCTAGAAGTTCTCTTTGTCTTTCGGCTTTAATATACACATGTTTATAGTATTCTTCTTTTTTCATATTTTCAACTTCATGGCAAGTCATCAGCTTTAGCAAAAACGTAATACATGTATAACCAGGGAGCTGGCGATCTTGCAAGGTATTAATGTTCTGTTTTGTAAATCCCATCTCACGGAAAGATTTCTGCAGACGAATTCTCAATGGGAATAGTATACCGTAACCATATGTGAATTAGCATATTTTCTCTGATGGTTAAATTTAGTGTTACGCCATAGGTAGTAGTGTATGTTGTTGGTCCTGGGTAGAACATGTCTCAGCAGTTCTATTTCTGCACTTCAGGGTTGTATGTGGTGAGCTTGCTTGGATATATTATCGCCCAGATGCAGGTCTTGCTATTTATTGTTACTTACTCCAGTTCAGGCTGAGATCTATTATTTCATTGAAGGGCCTTCTTGCTGCATGGAGTTGTGGGTATTCATTCAGAAAGTGTGTAGTATCTTCCACTTCATACATTCAGAGCTGAGATTTAGTGGGCTGTCCTCTCTATAAGGTAGATAGATACGCGGCCAGACTCCTGATCTGACATGGGAGCGCTGTGCAAGCACGCTTTGCCACTATGTGTTTGGCTAATACTGTGTTGCACGATGTGGAGGAGAGTTTGAAAGCATCTATTGCAGCCCTTTCGCATATCTCCCAGCTGTTACAGGGGTTAGTGACAGCATCCAACTCGCGCCAGCCTAGTCTGGTGACAGTTCAGAGAGCCATCCAGGATGGGAGTAACCTGGCTTTGGACTGTCTAACCCGGTCTGTGACCAGGAGTGTCTGGCCATGACATGTTTGCCTTAGACAATCTGTGCCCATCCCAGGACTTGTATAATAGGCTCCTGTGTACGCCTATCACAGGTCCTGGTCTCTGGAGGTGAGGGATGTAGGCACCACCAGGAGACGGTAACCCTGGTCAATAACCAGAGGGCTTTGCGCGAGCAATTTGAACTGCTCCGCAGAGAGCGGGTTCGCGCAGCACCCCATGCATATCATCCCCTGCAGGCACGGGGTGGCGGTGGCCAAGTCAGGCCAGCCACCAGCGCAGCGCCGCCCACGGTCGCACGCTCTCTGGCCAGCAGCGAGGGGGTTGCCACCACAGGCAAGATTGTGAGCGGTTGACTCAGGACCACTTAGTGTTACGATGGCTTTCAGTCGGGTATCATCCTGACTGGATAGGCCTGTCATTGCAGCTGTCTCTGGTTCCGATCTGGACTCAAAATCCAAGAGATCCAGATCAGTGTTTGTGTATAGAGCAGGAAATAAATTCCCTCATACAAAAAGGAGCAATTCAACCAGCACAAAATTGTCCGAGCTTCTATTCAGCAGTGTTCCTAGTGACAAAAAGCACTGGAGGGTGGAAACCAATTCTCAACCTCAAGCCACTGAACAAGTTCATAGACACGCCAAGTTTCAAAATGGAAACAGTGAAATCGGTGTTGGCATGGTTGGAGAAAGGAATGTGGACGGCGTCAATAAAGTTGAAGGACGCATATTTCTACATTCCCATGGCGAGGAGTTTTCGTCGGTACCTGAGGTTTGCATTCCAGGGCCATCAATGGGAATTCAGGGTTTTACCCTTCGGAATTTCAACAGCTCCTCGGGTCTGCACCAGGGTGGTCCTTGTGAGTACAGCATACCTCCGCAGAAGTATAGCA
The DNA here is from genome assembly GCA_034401795.1 of Chaetoderma sp. LZ-2023a. Taxonomy (NCBI): domain Eukaryota; kingdom Metazoa; phylum Mollusca; class Caudofoveata; order Chaetodermatida; family Chaetodermatidae; genus Chaetoderma; species Chaetoderma sp. LZ-2023a. The sequence continues at coordinate 89,695,975 of CM067375.1, forward strand.
GTCCATGCGTACATAGATGACTGGCTGTTAAAAGCACACAATCAGGAAAGTCCATCAGCAAATCTGGAGATAGTTCTAAAAACTCTCACAGACTTAGGCTGGATAATCAACTTTCAAAAATCAGAGCTGACTCCATCCCAGAAGTTTGTTTACCTCGGAATATTCTTCGATCTAGAGATAGGATATGTTTATCCTACTCAGGAGAGGGCACTAGTACTCATCTCATTAATACAGTCAGTGTGCATGACACGGTGGACCCAGAGTGCACGATCAATGGACTCAAATGTGCCGGTATTGTAGCCTCTTATTCACCCCCTTCAATGGTGGATGGTAAGAGAGAATCTACTGGAATTATGAGCAGTAGTACTGGGCCTGGAACATTTCTTAGTGAAAGTTCAGGGCAAGATTGTTCTGGTTCGATCAGACAATTCAACAGTAGTGACTTACATAAACCGCCAGGGTGGAACGAAGTCGCCCAGTCTCTGTATGATGACATGGAAATTGCTTTGCTGGTGCCTGGATCACAGGATCACCTTGAAAGCAGTTCATATTCCGGGAAGGTTAAATCTGCTAGCAGACTCATTGAGCCGATGGATGATTGTTTTACCTATGAAATGGCAACTAAATCAATGTGTGGCAGATCGTCTGTTCAACCACTGGGGGAAACCCAACATAGATTTATTCGCGCGAAGATGATGATGTACGTCTCTCCGATTCCAGATCCACGCGCTATCGCAACAGATGCGTTGGCTATGAGCTGGGTGGGAATGTATGCATACGCATTCCCTCCAGCAATCCTGACTCCAAATATTCTTCAGAAAATCAGACAGTAGGAGTGCCAAGTGTTTCTGATCGCCCCAAATTGGCCAAGCTGAACATGGTATACGGATCTGCTGGACCTTCTGGTCTGCAATCCGGTTCCTCTGCCTCTGATGGACAATATTATCTTCAAGGTCCCTCACAACAATCCGTCAATGTTCAGATTGACTGGATGTTGTCAAGGAATCAAGAATTAAGGAGGGTTTTTCTAAGCAAGCAGCCTTGTTTATAGCAGAAGGGGATCAACCTCCAGCGCATATAACTATAAAATCAACAAATTTGAAGAATTGTGCTCAAAAAGATGTATTAATCCAATGGATTCATCTATTCAGGTAGGAGCCGATTTCCTCTGTCACCTGTATGATGCCTATAGCCTCAAGCATAACTCTAATGCTGACTACAAGTCAGCTTTAATGACAGTTATCCCTTGCTTGGCTAATAGAGGAAGTGATGAAGTAAGTACATTAAATACTTTAATGGGCATGGGCAATCTAAGACCAAGGAATCCCCCTGTGATTCCATCTTGGAGTTTATCTCCAGTGCTCCAGGTGTACTAGCTGATAAGTCATTTGAACCACTAAGTTCCATTTCTATGAAAATGTTGACTCTTAAAACTGTATTTTTAATTGCTGCAGCCTCGGCTAGGCGGAGAAGCGAAATTCATTCTTTATCAGCCGAGGCAGACCATTATGTGGTTACAGGGGAAGGCCTTAGGCTTCTACCTAGGATAAATTTCATGGCTAAAAACCAGTCTTTGAAATATCCAGGTCAACCCATATTTTTACCAGCTTTGACTAGATATGATCCCAATTCAAAGGCATGGTGTCCAGTCCGCGCATTAAACAGGTACAAACAACGTAGCCAGGAATGGCGGATGGACCCAACAGCGTTATGGTTGTTGTATATTGAACCTCATTGTAGGGCTTCCAAATACACCATTTCCAGGTGGATTGTAGAATGTATTCAATTTTGTCATAAATCCACCACAGGTAAACAAGTTGACTTTGCCAAGGCTCACAGTGTTGGCGGCATAGTGGCTTCCACCGCCCTGTTTAATGGGGGATCCCTGTGGATGACATTGTCGGTAACCCAGTGGCGCTGTGAGTCAGGTTTCACCGACCATTACCTCCATGACACCTCGAATCCTCTCACCTTATTGATTTAAAAAAAATAATTTAGGTGTACATATTTTGATGAGGTTCTCATTTTTAGCTCACCTGGATTTAGGCCGATTTTAGGAAACGTCTTTAAAAATCTTCTCCGAAACCGCTTAGGGAATTGATGCAAATCTCATGAAATATGATCTAGGGCAAGAGCTGAACCAAGTTTGTTCAAGGAAACTTGATTGGTCAAATGGTTTGGCGGCCATCTTGGTTGACCTAGGTGTAGTGAAAATGACTTCTCCAGAACCGCTGAAGGGATCGGGCTGAAATTTGGCAGATATGATTAGGGCCTAAGGGTCATTAGAGTTTGTTCAAGAGAAGTTGATCCATCAAAAAACATGGCCGTCGTGGGCCAATCAAAATATTGTGTGCTTGGTGGCCATATTGGATTTTTTTATTTGATGGATTTTGAGGCCGAAATTGGTTTTGTATGTGTTTTGCGGTATTCTGATCATAAATTTACAATTTTCGAACCTGTCAGATAAACGGTTTTGCGGCCATCTTGGATCACTTTCCCGCCAAAAGCTCCCATACTAAAGAAATGGGAAATTTTTAATGTTTTTTTCTCGAGAACTTCTGGTCCGATTTCAATTATATTTCACAGGAACCATCCTTAGGAGATAGAGAAAACCAAGTTTGTTCAAACGAAGATGATCGTCCAATTGGGCCGGCAGCCATGGTAGATTTTAACCAATTTTTAGACATGTCTAAAAATCATCTCTGAAACGGCTTGGGGGATTGATGCTGACCTCATGAAATATGATTTAGGGCAAGTGCTGAGCCAAGTTTGTTCAAGGGAACTTGATTGATTAAATGGTTCGGTGCCCATCTTGGTTGACCTAGTTATAGCGAAAATGACTTCTCCAGAACCGCTGAACGGATCGAGCCGAAATTTGGCAGATATGATTATGGCGTAAGGGCCATTAAAGTCTGTTCAAGAGAAGGTGATCCATAAAAAAACATGGCCGCCGTGGGCCAATCAAAACATAGCATGTTAGGTGGCCATATTGGGTTTTTTTATTTGATGGATTTTGAGGCCCAACTTGGTTTTGTATGTGTTTTTGGGTATTCTGAGATCAGATTTGGAATTTTTGAAACTGTTGGATAAATGGTTTGCCAGCCATCTTGGATCTTTTTGCCGCCAAAAGCTCCCATACTAAAGCAATGGGAAATTTAAAATGTTTTCTTCTGGAGAACTACCTGGCCGATTTCAATTATATTTGGCAGGAAGTGTCCTTAGGGTGTAGAGATTCAAGTTTGTTCAAACGAAGCCGATCCGCCAATTGGGCCAGTGGCCATCTTGGATTTAGGCCGATTTTTAGAAACGTCTATAAAAATCTGAAGCCGCTTATGGGATTGATGCATACGTGAGGAAATATGATTTAGGGCAAGAGCTGAACCAAGTTTGTTCAAGGGAACTTGATTGGGCAAATGGTTTGGCGGCCATCTTGGTTGACCTAGTTGTAGCGAAAACGAATTCTCCAGAACCGCTGAAGGGATCGGGCCGAAATTTGGCAGATGTGATTAGGGACTAAGGGCCATTAAAGTTTGTTCAAGAGAAGTTTATCCATAAAAAAATATGGCCACTGTGGGCCAATCAAAATATAGCATGTTTGGTGGCCATATTGGATTTTTTTATTTGATGGATTTTGAGGCCAAAATTGCTTTTATGTGTTTTTGAGTATTCTGATGTCAAATTTGCAATTTTCGAAAGTCGGATAAATGGTTCGGTGGCCATCTTGTTGATAAAGTGCATTCTAGTTGAAATGCCTATGGTTCAGGTGAGCGATACAGCTTGTTTATATATATCACAATTTATTAATGTAAACAACCACTTGTCTGGACTGCATCAGTCTTCACCAATGGGAAGATGATGTCAGCATCAAGCAATTCGCAAGGTCAGTCTTGGTTATGTGTTGTTGATTGTTTTGTCACGTGACCCTTCGTTATTAATATGGTGATGGTACGTGTTTTATGTGGTTCATTCTTGAGAGTGTACGAAAATGGAGCCTTTTTCGTCTAATGTCCTATAGTACAAGGCACTTGTACGTAGAGAGCGTATGGGACATTGAGGTCATTCTGTCGCCCTCCCAAGAAAGGGGAGTGTGGGTGTGTGTGGGGTAGAGCGCATATGACATATGGTCTTCTCTCAGCCATCGGTTGTATTATCCGATGTTCAAATCATTTCCTGGTTGTGTTTTTCTCTCAATTTCAGAAGTTTAAGAGTCTTAATCGCAGAAAAGCGCATAGGGAAGAGCTGGTCTTACGAATTCTGGCAATATCAAAGGGTGTTAGGGAGGTAAGTATACTCTTGAAGTGAAATAAACGAAATCACGGATTTCTTTTTTCACGAGAGAGTTGATACTTAGCTCCCTAACATGGACCCGGCCTCTCCACCCCACAGAGGCTCGGTCTTCAGGCTTTTTAAAGTTGCATTGTGTCAGCCAATAAATTAGTCAGTGGAAGTGCTAGTCTGTGCATGCGCGAGTTTGGGGCTAGCATCCGTCGGACTGTCATCTGACTATCTGCTGTCGTAGACAGCAACATGTTCCACCAAAATTGTTGAAAAATGTACACCAGTTTGTTTACTAGTGACATAGTAAAAGATAGAATATTGACATCAGAGCGGTAAGGGTTACAGGAACAGAAATGGGAACTATCAAATGATATTTATTTGTAATTTCATACAATATTAAATATACTACCACCTGTAAAAATGGATATGAATGGGAATAATTTGAGAAAAGCATTTACTAGCTCTGGTAGTGCTTAATTTGGAACCAATTAGTGACGCTGCTGACCCTTCGCGCTCCGCTGTGTGTCAACTGTGTGCAGGTACCGCATACAATGATACATGTACATGTACGTACCTGAATCTATAAATAAAACAGACCTGAATATAGCTTTGTAATTGGTATGAATAGTATATGTATTATCTATCGTGTCTATAGGCGCTGATATATAGTGATTATATTGCTACTGATAATTCACTGTTGATCATTTGGGTAACATAATTGAAAGTAAATGTTTCTGGTGGAAGCAACAAGTTTCGGTCCAAATATTTTCAAAATGCATTGCTGGTTTCCAGGGTACATGATACCTACTGAATATTTTTCAATTTGTGTACTTTTTTTATAGGCCCGCGTAAGCGTATTACTTATTACGTGATGGCGCTCGCCGCCTGTCCGCCTTGCCATCCATGCATCCATCCGTCTGATTTCTTGCCCGGAGCAGATCTCAAAGAGTTTTGAACCTACACTCACAATTTTCTTTTCAGCCGATGTGTTAGGGATAGACGAAGTGCAATGATTTTGTTTCGGCAAAATCCGCCCATATTTTCCCACGTTATCTCCCCTGAAAAGCTCAAATTTTCTCGTCCGAACCATATCTTGGAGTTTTTAACCTCACTCACAATGGGGTTTTTCAGCAGGTGTGTTAGGGATGGACGAAGTGTCATGATTTCATCTGCTTAGGTGTTTAACATGAATATAACTGAGGTTATACGATCGGCTGTAGAGGATATTATTTGTTCCCTCGGCATAGAGAGGAGTGCCAAGGCCCAGTAGCGTCACTAATTGGTTCCCACCGAGTGACATAATTAATATTTCAAGTTATACAGATTTTTTTATTTGTTTTACTGCTGGTTACAGTTTGATTATTATATAGATGTTATCATTCAACAGCGTTTGTTAACCCTTATCACTCTGATGTCAGAATTTTAAATCTTCAAATTAAAGTAAAAGATGAACTGCTTTTTATTTTTCAACTAATTTGGTGGAAGATTTGTTGAAGCCTAAGCCTGTAGCGCATTCCAGTCAGATTATTTTCAAAATATTCCATACTTTTCTAAATTGAGAAACTGAATATGTTAATCCATTTATGGTCACGGTTTGCCAAGTACATCAGATAGCATGACACAGAATTATTTACTCGCTTGTTTATCGTAGTAAATTATCAAATTAAAAAATAGTTCTCTCCTAGCCTGCAAGTGGACATTTCTCAAGACCACTGCAGAAGACATTTTTGGGAGCGTGACCATTAAGATGTTAGCTAATCTGCTAGACCATCGTTATCCATCTGTTTGTGCTTGTTTTCAGGTAATACACGGGAGATGATCAAAGAGTTATCTGTCCCTGTTTGTCCATATCTGTTTTTTGCGGGAGAACACACATCCGTGGATAGACAGGGAACAATGGAAGGGGCATACATATCTGGCATTGAAGCAGCTGAACTTCTTATTAATAGATGCAAATATGATTCTACGAAATCTAAACATAGCGAATTGTGATCTTATATTGGAACCTAACGCTTTCGTCACTGAAGTTCCGGTACTTTGTTACAAAAGCATCCATGCAAGACTAGTACATGTACCTGTGTGCGTATTCAGGCTCAGTGTTTGAGGTTAACTGTCTTCCTGCTAAATTTCTGCAGACTACATTTTACATGAGGCTTAATTCTGGATATACTGATTATATTGAAAACAATTTGACTGAAAGTTGTTGGTGGCTTAGCCACCAACAATTTTCAGTCAAATTGTTTTCAAATTCTTCGTCAGGTTTAGCGTTATTGCCCATTGATGTTATTGTGTGGTGGCTTAGAGTTGACCGAGTTGTTAGCCTGCAGAGCTAGTGACAGATGAAATCTGCTATCCCGGGCCTGATCCAGACTGATTTTTAACCCGTTATAAAGGGTTTGGTGCCATCAGTTTGGGCGCCCAAATTATGATAAAAAGAAGAAAAAGCTCCTAGGGGAGCTGTATGGTATCTTCTGATACATTTTTTTCACAAATTTATGTGAAATATCACCTCCGAGGCTCCACTTTTGCACCATCTACACAGCTAAGGCCAAACTAACCCCCTGGATCAGGCCCTGCTAACCCTAATGACTGTGTCCTGCTCTTTAATTGGGGTAGGTTTAAGAATTACTTTAGCCAATTACTGATCAAGCTAACCAAAACTGGACTCTCCAATGGTCTTGCGAAGCGTCCATTTGCAGGACAAAAAAGCGGAGTTTTTGAAAATTTAACAAGTCTTGACCACTAAAGGGTTACTGATGTACCACAATATGATTAACTTGTATTATCTAATTTAATTTGGTATAATGTCGTGGAATTTAGTAGACATCAATGTTACTGTAAGCTGTTGTTGCCGGGATGCATGGTATTCACTCTGTTCAGTTGGCAGTTTGATTATGCCTATTTTATGCCACAATGGTGCACTAGGCCCCAGGGTAGTAGCTATTGGAATCTTGTCTAACTCCACTCCCCACAGTATCCGTTGCATACTATGGCAGAAACATCGGCTCCAGTCAAATTAGTTTCATAATATTCAACTTGTTTATGAAATAGTAAAGACATACAATTCGTACAACTTGACAGACTATTAAGCATCTTACGACAGACTTAATCATGTAATTATGTCATTCATGATGTAATTGAGTATGGCGTCAGCATACATGTGAAGTTGTTGATTATGACGTCATATGATTGATCGATAAAGGGGTTTCCTCTATTATTATTCAGTGACCTACATTGTATCTACTCATTAGCCAAATACTGTAACTCTAAAACCTGGCTAATTAAAAGCATAATTGGCTAATGATTAAAATAAATTTAATTTTCTTCCTTGGCAGGTATACTGACTAATTCCAGCGTTTCAATTGCAAAGCAGAATTCCTGTTTAAGTTGTTGAATATTTTGAAATTGTAGATTGGCAAAGCTCTGATGTACAGGTATTAATACCAGGCTCAGATATGTTATACATAATACTAGAGGAATGAACTTTATTAATCACATGACGTCATAATCAACAATATCACATCTGCCAATCTATGTTAATACATGATCATGATGATCAAACCGACTCATAATTTACTCTGTTCGATAGTGGTTGCAGATGAAGACAATAATTTTCTTTTCTCTAACCCTATGCGCACCAGAGGATGGCTTGATTGAATGATGTCCAGTGTGCTGTATTCGGCATACAATGTCCGATCTGAGAATGTTCAAAATGTCCCGAACGCTCGAACTGTATAGGCTCAAGCCTCTAGTGATAAATTACCATGGAAATAAGTAGTTCTATAACCGAACCAGTCATTCCAGCGGTCGGCTTTCAAAAATACTACTGGTAGTAATAGTAGTAGCCACGGCAGCAGTAGTTGTAGCAGTAGGAGTGGTAGTAGTAGTAGCAGTCACAGCAGTAGTATTAGCAGTAGCAGTAGTAGTAGTAGTAGCAGCCACAGTAGTAGTAGCAGGAGACGCAGTAGTAGTGGTAGCAGTAGCAGCAGTAGTAGTAGTAGTAGTATATGTAGTGGTAGTAGCAGCAGCAGCAAGTCCATTTCTCTATTTGAATTTGGTCAGATTCCATCTGTTGTCGTCCATATAAAAGTGCTATCATTCCATTGTATACATAATTGATCATGCATAACATGTTTCATATATCTTTTATCTCTGTTATTTTTTCCTGTATACAATTTGATAAATAAACACATTACTGTATATATGCACATGTCGGCTAATTCTTATCCCTGATAACCTCGGGTGAGAAGGACAGTTCAAGATATGATGCCTGTTGTTACCCTCACCCCATATGGGGAAGGGTTTTTTCTTCTAATTGGGTCTGTCTGTCTGGAACTGTCACCAAAAATACTGATCCGATTTGAATCCAATTTTAACACGAAGAAGGAAGAGTATTTCCAGACATTGGTGTGTGATCCAGATAAAAGAATCCAGACCGGATCGGTTAAAATTCTGGATCTATGGATGTCTTATAAACTAGTCTTATTTTGGCTCAAATGTTAGCACAAGAAAAGGTGAGACAATACACCACAAGATTCCACAACTTTGGGCATGATCTGAAAGAAATTCAGAAAATCCGAAGATATTTTACAATGTGAAAAGCTGGAGGTTGAGGCTCTGCAACCTCTGGTTGCTCTTGTTTGTTCAGAACTTCTGTTTTAAGCATTATCAATGTAAAGTAGCATCCATATATAAATATTCTGATGTTTGCCACAAGTGGCATACGATCAGTGAAGCCATGTTAGATTGGAGGGATTCATTTCTAGTTATACCATTTCTCATTAAGCGCCACCCACTTTTTATTCGATTATGAATCGATTAATTACTTTAAATGCTGAATTCCCAGAACCCCAATTTCAAGGTAATTCTACACACAAGTAAGCAGTTGAATTAACCTATCCCCATCTTAACGCCAAGTATTTGTTCTTGCATAATGCACCTGCACACGTCGATGTCCATGTCTCCTGAAGGGATGACGTTATATCATATAGGTCCAAATACAACAGTCTTCATGATATAATAACCATCTTGTATATTTTGAAACTAATTGTACTGGAAGTAGTTGCTGCCTAAGGTAAATAAGTTTCAAAATATTCAATAACTTAGCTATAAGTTTGGTTTCAGACAGTTTTAGATGACTGCCAAACTAACTCACACCTATACAATCATGATTTGTCTGTCAACAGAGATGGCACATTTCGCCATTTGTTGATTGATTAAAACCAACTTTGGCAGATATGTTCCTTTACGCAATATCCATTATGGCTCCGAAAATAAAGTGGCCACATCTTCAAATAGCAGGATTATGGCCCTTGCTTTTTTTCAACGTATTGAAGCCTAAGTGGAAAATATGTTTGTGTCAGGTTTTGTCATTTATCGGCGAAGGAAAACTAAATGTTCTATATTTTCACGCCTATGGAGAAAATTGATTTGTGGAACATTGCCTCGTTTCAGTAAATGAGGCTGCTTGTTTAGTTAAAATGTTGTTTCTAAAAAAAATGTAACTAGACTGATGTGTCAAATAAAATGAGACAAAGGTATAGACTGATTGCCATCCAGAAACCAGCATGATCTCCACTGTGTATGATCCGGCGAATAGAGCAAGAGGTTAATAATTAGACATATTTTATTGTAACGTATATGTACAATGGGATTGGGCACAAGTTCTGTCAACTTAGAGACGCCCTCTCCCAAAAGAGGTAGCCATGCCACGAACGTCTTGAGTTTGACATTATTTAATGTTTGATACCAGATGATGCTACATCATGGCAGCTTTTAAAAGTAATGCAAATCCAACGGGTAACTGAATACTTAGAGGCAGGTCTGGCTGCCTCGTCTGCGTAAGAAATCCAAACATGAGAAAACGTTATTTTTACAATCGGAACAAGATTAATTCTAGACTTTTAATGCTTTGACCAGGCACCAGAGGATTGGAGAAAAAAACTGTAAGACTCTGATGAAAATAGGATGGGCTATCAAACTTCATAGAAATTTGATAAAAATTCCCATGGAAAGAGAACTGGTCCATCGCCAACCGCTTTAAATCTATCATCCTCTGCGGAAGGAGCAAGGATCTTGCATTGACTCCTAGTCAAAGGGACCGGAACTATAAAGACTGAATTAAGAGTGAAAAGATTTAGACAAACCCGAACCAAAAGGTTCAAATTTATTGCCCGTCAAGACTTGAAGAACAATTGCTAGATTACAGGAAGACAATGGATTGGCAACACTTGGGTGAATAATATCCAAACCATGGATAAAAATTTAAAACAAAACCTTCAGATCCTAGGTGTCTGCATTTTAAAGAAAAGGTAAGGAAGAAGTTAAAAGAAACCTTTAATCACTAAGAGAATTAGCTGAGAAATTAAAGGAATCGAAAAGAAAGGACAATAAATCTAGCACTTTGAATAAAGATGCCGAAATGGGCAAGATATCAAGTCTGAACACCCTCTTTAGAAAAATTTTAAAGTGGCCCTTGTAAACACGGCTGGAAGTCTCTCTTCTGGAACACTAAAGAGATTCTTGAGTTCTGGAAGAAGAGGGACCGGCGACTCGAGATTATCCAGATGCAAAGGATGAAGATCTCTGGATGCAAATGGAGATATTTTCCCTTTGACTTGTGACATGTTAGGACAGATTGGGAGAAAACTAGAAAATTCAACCAGTAGATCAATCAGATCCTCAAACCAACTGTTCTTGGGACAGAATAGGGCAAACACGAGAACCTTGCAAACCTGCTAGCTGACCTTTATAACTATAGGAACGAGAATTGTCTGTGGGAAAGTATGAGCTGACATCCCGGTCCAAAGCTGAAACAGGACGTCCACTGGCAGAGGAATGGGGACATGAATGAAAACATCCAGGTGACGAAGCCTGTCTCAAACAGAACCACACGAGGGCGACCCAGGAGAAGATTGACCTGAGAATCGAAGTCTTTGGATGACATTCAGCTCAGCCTGAACAGCTGATCTGCAAGAAAATTCAACTAGCCTTGGACATGACCTGCCACTAGAAAATCTGATACTTGCAACACCAGAGAAGATTTCATGATTCTACACATAACATTGAATATTTAGTTCGCCCCCGTTTGTTTAAGGAAAACCACTACCGACACATGTCAGTCCTGAATGAAATCATTTGCCCTTCAAAAAATCTAACCAAAGAATTAGCGCCTTCAAGACAGCCCACATCTCTAGCACATTGATGTGGGCTGGTGCTTCCTTCAGAGACCAAAGACCGGATCCTGTAAAGGAAATTCCAAACTGGCCCACCCGTCCAGGGAGGCAGGCATCTTAAAAGATTGGCAGGCGGCTGACTTCTTCAACAAGACTCCATTGAAAAGGAGTGACTGGTCCATCCAGAAGGCTAAAAGACGAAGCAGAGGATTACAGATAGGAAGGAGTGCGAGGGAGTAAGGTATCTATCAACTGCTCCCCACAGGGACATCAAATACAGGCGAAATGGACTTCTCATCATATCTGATCAAAGGATACCGATTTCAGTACTGACCATACGACCCAGAACTCTCAGAAAGAACCCTGGCCCTTACGAAAGAAATCTTTAAAAGGAAAGCCATAGCACGAGAAATCGTTTACATGCGAGAGTCTGATGGAAAGCTCATGCCCTGAACCAGGACGAATTTACTCCTAAATGAGTGAAGATTTCAGAAGAAACCAGACTTGATTTATGAAGATATAAAAAACCAGACCAGTTCGCATGTATGATGAGCGCTTGGAATGATGTTATCTGGAATGGAAATGACTATTCTTGTAGCAATTAGACGTCCATAAAAATGATAAGATGACTGACTGATGAAGGATTCATGCCACAGCTGAAACTAGGGGCATAAACAAGAAGGAAGCTGAGGACATGCCAAAAGTCATGGCATAAATTGCCAAACACGACCATGATAAGCAAACTCTAAAAAGTAGGGGTGGATGAGAGCACGAGATAAACCGTCTTTCAAGACAAAAACATCTTCCACATACCAGGCCCTAGAGATAATATGAACAGAGATCGATTCCATCTTGAACTAGGGGTGAGAATGAGAAGATTCAACTTGTTGAGATTATAATGTGACGCCAACCCCTTGCTATCTTTGGAACTAGGAAGATCATGGAATAGAAGCCTGGATCTATATTCCCCTGGAAAATATCAACTGTCGGCTTCTTAACCATGGACAAGCTAAAACTACTTCCAGGACAGAGAAAGGCATCATCTACTGGCAGACTTGGTAGAAGGCACTGCGCTTGGGAGTCAAAGACATGAACTCGAATAGAAGACTGAGTAGAAAAGGCTGTTCCTAACCGGGAGGAAGCGAAACCCTCAAACACTTATCCCTTGGTAGACCTGGAATGAAGAAATACCTGTTGACCTAGATAAAAAAGCTACTGACGCAGACGATCATAGTGACTTAGGTTGTGGCAAGCAAAAGCTCCCAGATTTCAGTCTTACCCTCACTCCATTTACCACCATGCCCTAACAGCCAGACCATCCATAGGTAATCTAGGACGATAGCGCATCTTTGCTGTCACGGGAACTGGTGATTTTACTGATAAATACGTTTGAAAGTATGTATAGTAAAATTGCCTCTATATTGTTCCATTTTAGCACCGTCTATAAATGTTTCTCTATCCAATTATCCTTGATTTTCCCAAAACTGAGATATGCCAATATTGAAATGCAGTGATAATTTAGAGAAGCTAAAATTCTCAATTCTAATAGTTGATAGGTATATTAGTACGCATGTGCAGTGTACAGCCAATCAGTTCGGAGTACATGTTGACCAGTACCATGGTATGCATTGTGGCTCATACGCACATCACCAATAAGCAATAACATTACATTTTTTCTCCATTTGTTTCAGAAACAGGAGTCGTCATCAACTGTGCCTCAGCAAGATTGTTTCAGAATGCACAAATATAAAATCTGACTGGCTGAATTAGATTTGAATTTCGAAGTGGAGTTTTGAATTTCGAATGACCCTCTGGGCTTTCGTACCATGGCACTATCCAAAGTAACAAACATTAGGAAACAGAAGTTACAACTGTTGACTTACCACTACTACTACTACTACTACTACTACTACTACTACTACTACTACTACTACTACTACTACATTGCCACATATAAGATCAATGTGAATATGACTGCTGAACCCAATCTCACCCACCCTCTAGTAATCTTGCGTCAGGATACAGTCATACACGCATGACCAAATACATACAGTACTACATGGATAAAGTCAGGTGCGTCATTAGTGGAAAGGCAGCATCACCCAGGAAAACGTGTGGACATGTTATATCGTAGGACGGGAGTCACATTTGGAGGTGGTAAACCTAGAGCCCCTTCAATCATTTCCTTGCCGAACTCTGATGCGGAAAAGGCACCACCATCACTTTCTCGTCCATATGCCCCAACATCAACCATGATGAATCTGCATCTTGCATCAACAACGGCCATCAGAATCACAGAGTGGCAATGGTTATAGTTATAAAAATCACTACCAGCATTCCTTGGCGCTTTGATCACAACATACTTGCCATCACGCAGTTTGGAAAGTTCCATAAAAGCCAGAAATCATTAGCCATCGCAATCCAGATGTTGGGAATTTCACGAAAGTAGGGCTCAATACTGCCCAGATAGCCTGACATGTTTTGTGGAAGATTTGCCGCACAGTACAATTCCCAAGTCGATAAGTGTGGCTAATCGACTGGTGAGTCGCCCGTAGCAAGAATTCTCAACGTCAACAAGAGTTTTTCAGATGCTTTTACAGGTTGTCTGTGAGTTGGTGGATGTGTGACCAGCGACCCAACAAGACTTAACAGGTCATCCGAAAGTGCTGGCAGTGAGCTTCGTCATCCTGTAACTGCATATGAGTCACCGAAGTCTGGAATTCCCCTCTCCTCTCATTGATGGGATGGATATACCATCAGTGATTCCGCCTTCTCTTATATTTCTGGTATAACCGATACAACACATACAAATCGACTAATTCATCCATCATGCGTATGGACCGAAATGGTTGTTCTCACTAGAAAAGTATAACCAGGTATGCCGCATGGTTTTCGCGGAGAAATCGAGAAAAATGCGCCAGCACGTGTGCATTAAGTATAACCACCTACAGGTCATTTCAAGGTATCATTGTATCGTTTAGCAAAATGATGTGCAGCATGCTGCGTGGCAGAAAACGCAGAACTATAGCGTCACCTTAACATTGATAAGCAAAATATTCTTGACATACCATCCACGAACTTTAAAAATTCTACAATTTTCTTGGACGGAATAGAATCCAATGCACCCCTTCCCCCTCCACTCCCCCCCCCATACCTCCGCCCCCCCCCCCCCACCCTGAGCAAGGAGTTGCCGATACATATTCTAGGACCCCAACCAATTTATGTCCTAAGAGTATGATGGTTAAGGGTTTGGCAACAGTCACCAGAGTGTCATAGCCCTCCATATAACTGTCCATTCTATCTCCAGGATGTTGCTCCTATATATCAATGGACGCATTTAGATTAGGCGAAACCCCTTACTCGGTGCAAATATTATGATACAGTACAGCTTAAAAAACCCTTAAAATGCACATATTTTGAACTTGATTGGATTAGAAGATATTGCCTGCCTAAGGCAGCAATAGCTTCTTAATCCAATTAGTGTTCAAAAATATTCAACAAAACATTTCTTACATCATATTTAAAATTGAACTAACCAAACATGTTTCTGTTTTTGTTTTGGAAACATTTTATGTTATTTCGGAGCTATACCCTAACATTGATTCACAGATTGTCGATTGTTGATCTAGCCGTGTGTATGAAAATTATCAATTCATATGGAAAGGCCCAGACTACTACAAGGATCACATAGTTATGATTGGTACTTTTCATTTGGCATACGCCTATATGAAAATCACAGAAATGAA